>CM037871.1:1200000-1800000 GCA_021292105.1 Anadara kagoshimensis
ACATACCTATAGGTAGATGTCAGATACACACTATGTTGCCAGTGTACTGTAGTATGTGGCACCATACCTAAAGTTACATGACAGATACATACTATGACACCTTTGTACTGTAGTGTGTGGCACCATACCTAAAGGTACATGACAGATACACTGGCACTGTTGTACTGTAGTGTGTGGCACCATACCTAAAGGTACATGACAGATACACACTATGTCACCATTGTTCTGTAGTGTGTGGCACCATACCTAAGGGTAGATGGCAGATATACACTTTGTCACCAGTGCATTGTAGTGTGTGGCACCATATGGAAGAGTGGTACTATCACTGGCTTTCGGTGTCAAAAGGTTTTGGGTTTGAACCTCATTCATAGCACTTGATGGGAATTGGTTCGATTTTCATAATAGATGATCGAAACTACTAATAAGAAATAATTGTTTTTGTAACACATTGGAAATTAACATTTGTTCATTATTATGTACAAATTATGGACTTTCAGATGTCAAATTTAGTTTTGTTTTGAACTGGCATTTTCAGCTTAATTAATCTAACTTGAAGTTTGTGCCATGTGAACATAACTTGGAAAAAATTAAAACATAACCATACCCTGCATCTAGTCTTAGATCCAGGAGACCAGCCACTGATAACCTTCCACTGGGAAGAGCAGCAGCCATATCCCTGTGTTATTTCTTGTTTTCTGTCTATATATTCTTCCCATTAAAAAGGGAACCGATCATCAATCGTTCAATAATTTAATCAAGCACTTAAAATCTACGGTAGGCAAATTCGATCAATAGTCAATTAAATCCATCATTGGCACATCATTACTCACTCTGGACTTGGAAATTTTCCGAGATGATTTTCATATCCTGTCCTTACTACTAAGAGTTGTAAAAAGCTCAGTACTAAAGTAGTTTTTCGAATGAGACTTAAAATCAAGGTCTCTTGTCTCCGTGCAAGCTAAAGACACCATTGTAGCGTTTGAAAAAGAGTAGACAGGCCACATGTGGTCGCTTTAGGGGACACTTAAAGTTACAGAGATTGAAACAGACTGAGCAAGATAAGATAAGTGATGGAGTTTTACATCCCAGTAAAGATTCTTTCACTTATATCAATGTAGCCAGTTGAGGCATGGCATAAGAAACTAGAGTCCCTGAAGAAAACCATCTGTACTTTCAGCAAGGGAACTCGACAAACTTTCTCATCCTAAGATCTGTCCTGAGTCATGTTGAACTCGAAATACTGCTTCAACAAAGTGGGAAGTGCTGGGGGGAAAAGTGGGACAAGTTTGTATTTAAAAGTCAAATGATTTGGTTTATTAGTGGGACGATTTGGTAACTTGACAAACTTTCTCATGCTAAGATCTGTCCCGAGTCATGTTGTACTCGGAATACTGCTTCTCATGCTAAGATCTGTCCTGAGTCATGTTGAACTCGAAATACTGCTTTAACAAAGTGGGAAGTGCTGGGGAAAAAACTGGGACAATTTTGTATTTAAAAGAAAGGATTTGGTTTTATTAGTGGGACGATTTGGTAACACCGAATTGGTGTAAAAACCGAGACCAAAAATGTTGGAGAATTGGGACCAGTGGTATCAAGACAACTTGTATCCAAGACAACTTGCACTCAGGTCAACTCGTATCCATACCAAGACAACTCATACCAATACTAAGATAACTCATACGCAAGACATCTCGTACCCATTGAGAATTTGTACCCAACCTGAGACAACTCATACCCAAGAAAACAATGAAAGGAAATAAACTGATAAAACTTCTTTTTAATCTCATAATATTTAAATCATTTTTTATCTTTTAATGGATGTTATTTAACTATTTCAAAGTTATTAGTCATGACTAGAAAACCCCCTTCCCCACCCATTTCTTTCATCAATCAAGAATACTTACTCATGTTACTGCTAATATTTTTCACACAAGTTTGTCAACTGAATTCCTGTAGGACAACTGTAAACTTTGATATTTGTGTGTTTAAATGTTAAAATTAATACTTATAGATCTAATACTAAGTTTTGAACTAAAACAATAATAAAACTTAATTTTCTTAAATTGTTTTTCTGGGTACAAGTTGTCTTGATGTAAAAAAAAAAAATGCATAGGTATAAGATTATTATTGTCTCGGGTTGGGTACGAGTTGTCTTGGGTAAGAGGAACTTCCACTTATATTTTAATTTTGACTGAAAAAGCCTAAAAATGACAGAATCGAGCCATTTTGAATATTTCTGTGAACATCAGCCAAAAAATAAATTTTCACCAGTGGAGGGTACAAAGGAAGTCTTAACCATATCATATATCAAAGCAGGCATGTGTGATTTTATTGATAAAAACTGTAGTGCCTGTGCCCGATGCCCTAAGCGGGGGGGGGGGGGGGGGCAGAGACATCGAGCGAGGTCCAAAGTAAACAATCAAACTTCAGTATTTCAGTATTGCGTTTTGATCATGTATACTCAGTTGAAAATAGTTCAAATTACCAAATTTTATTATATTCCAATCGAATATTCTTTGTAAATTCGCCAAGGTGCGATGACAACCACACAGCCACACTCGAAAACATCGAAAATAATTTGCCTGAATCGTGCTACTAGGCTGTCCAGTCGTTCAAACCTTTACACGAGGTGGATAAATTATTTTATCAACTCATAATAATTTCTGATACGTGACATTAGTTGAAATTTCTTCTACAAATTCCCCAGTGTAACTTGTTTGATTTCCGATATATGTCTGCTTCAGTGTTGACAAACGCAGCACGATGCAAGGACGATTTGATTGGCTATCGGCTATCTAAGGGAACAGAAAGTTACAACTCCCTATAGCTGGTGCAAAATAGGGTTTGAAGTTTGTAATTCATACAAACCTCAGCTTTCAATGAAATACTATTTTCTATCTCAGAATATCAGGAGGTATTGGGGTTTTAATTCAGGTATCTATGGATAACAGCAGGTATCTATGGGATAGCTGCCAGCTATCTATAGGATAGCAGACAGCTATCCCATAGATAGCTGATTTATAACCCACAATACCTGCAGGTATCGAGAGTTACGGTCTGGTATCTATAGGATAGCAGCCAGCTATCCTATAGATAGCTGAGCTATCCTAGGGTTAGCTGATTTTTGCATCAATTGGCGTGCCATATATATACATGCAGTATTTCGGCTCTAAAATTGTATATTCGGCATTCCGAAGGGTACATCAGCTATAAAACGGGGGACAGTCACGTGATTTATGTTGATCACGCTTCAGTTGAAAACGCTCGCTTCGACGGTAAGTTGACCTTAGTTTTGAATTTGAAAATAAAATGTAGCCTACAGAAGATGTATATGTGCAATAAGTTTCCTTGCCAAATGACAACATTCAAATCCCAATAGTTTCTGCAAACACTTCGAAAATGTTTTGATCAAGTTAGATATTTGGGTTGATCACGCTTTTATTTTTATGCTGTCGTTAATTTAAATTCATTAAAGAAATGACATTCTGATCATGGTAATGAAAGATAGTGTGGCGCGTGCCAAATTCGATGAAAGCCCTTCATCGAATTTGGCACGCGCCACACTATCTTTCATTACCCCTTGAAATACCATGAGCAGAAACGTCATTTCTTATATTTACAATTCTTTCTTGTACCTTGGTGCTATTGTTTCCGTTTATGCTCGTGTGATATAGGATTTTTAGCCATGCGAGATCGGCGTATCTCACAGACGTAATATTGCGGGAAAATTTAATACACATCAAGGGTCATGACCCCTATTGTCTTTCAACGGGAATTGAAATACAATTGCTTCTGTATGTTTCATGGAAGAGAGATACAGTCATATTGTGAATATTTTGAATTTGGCACGCGCCACACTATCTTTCATTACCCCTTGAAATACCATGAGCAGAAATGTCATTTCTTATATTTACAATTCTTTCTTTTAATACATATTTTGTACTTTGGCGCTATATTTTCCATATTCAGCTAGGGTATGTTGAATTATTCTTCGTTATTATGCACTTCGAACATTGAAGTGAAACGCTGAAATCAGGTCGCCAACATATAATATTGTATATTATTACATAATATTGATTATATCTTTTTTAACGGATGCATGTATATTCTAGTAGTTTTCTGTATGGCGTTTGAATTCAACACAGAATACACATCGATTTGGATTTTGCAGTCTGGTGACACAACCATGAGATGTTTAATGTTACTCCAGTTTTCAAGAAAGGTGATCCTACTGATGTTAAAAATTACAGACCTATTTCCTTACTAAGTACTCTGGGTAAAGTATTGGAAAAATGTGTATTTAAACATGTTTATAAATATCTAATTCGTAACAAGATTTTATCTCCTTTGCAATCAGGTTTTATTCCGGGAGATTCTACTATAAATCAGTTAACTTACATCTACAATGAAATTATTTCAGCTATTGACGCGAAAAAAACATCGTCGATAACCCTTACTGCATTTGTGGTAATGTAGAATCAACTCTACACTATTTCCTCGAATGCCCACTTTACACAACTATCAGAAACAATTATATTAATTCTATACCTTACCATGTTACATGTCAAATTTTACTTTTGGGTAGTCAAGACTTCACATTACAACAAAATATTGAATTGTTTAAGAGAGTACAATCTTACATCATACGTTCTAAACGATTTACCTTATATTGCTGTTGAATTTGTAATGCTCTTCCAATTGTACATGTATATTACATATTTGACCCAAACATTATGCCATCCTTTACTTATGTTGCTTTTTCCTTCTTGTTTGTATATTATATATGTTCTCTTCTTTTTTCATCATTTCTGTTAAATAGTATTACTTTTGTTCCACATGTTATTAATTGTATATGCAGTTTTGGTAGACTGATTAATATAAGAATTAATTCTTGTTTCAGAATCCCAACTTATATTTTGTGATCTTTAATTTTTGTGACATGATTTTCATTGAATAAATATTGTTTTAACTAACCATGAGATGTTTTCATGTCATAAATAGGGTAACATTCCACTTTTTATACATAAGATCCGTATAAAAAATCGAAACAAGTATGAATTCTAGTCGCACTTGGATGTCATGTGATTTTAGCATCGAAAATATTGCTAATTACTTGATCAAAATATAACTATTGTTTCTTCATACTGTCAGATACCACTGTTTATATGTATTTTATGATTAAATTAAAAAAGTGATATATGATAAATGGTACATAGTCTAACTGACCTTTCTTCACTGATCTGCTTTGTCATCTTTTTTCTTATTTGCATGTTTGTTAAGAACAATACTGAACGCATTGGTGAAGTATTTTTCTGACCTTTTAAGTATGCGATATAAACATATAGAGTTTGCCAAGAATTTTAGCATAAGTTTCGAGAAACAAATTCATTCATACCAAACATATATGCTCCTAATACACTAATGGCGAAAACAGATTTGCTTTTTCTCCAGTCGGGGCCTGCGCAATATATGTTGTTGGAGCAGCGCATTGCTATTTTGGCTTCAAATCCTTGATTTCTTGTGCACCCTT
This sequence comes from Anadara kagoshimensis, assembly GCA_021292105.1. Classification (NCBI taxonomy): domain Eukaryota; kingdom Metazoa; phylum Mollusca; class Bivalvia; order Arcoida; family Arcidae; genus Anadara; species Anadara kagoshimensis. The sequence continues at coordinate 1,205,531 of CM037871.1, forward strand.
TCCTATTTTTGTGAGTATACATTATATTTTTTAGCTCACCAAAGGTCAAAATGAGCTTTTGGCGTAATGCAGTGTGTATTGGCGTGCGTGTGAGTGTGTGCGTCGTTACCGTGGTATTTCAACTTCCTTTCTAAAAGTATTTGACAGATTTCAAACATACTTGACCAGGAATATCAATTCAGATTTGTTTATGTCGTTGCTATTGCCATGAAAACTAGGGCAAGGTGACCTAGGGTGCAAAAATCTTAAAACAACTTTCTCAGAAACTGATTATTTGAGAAAAATATGATGTGATATTTGGCTTCTCTAGTCTTAAGCCTATAGCTTGTTCATTTCAGGAAATTTAAACAAAAAGGATAACGCGTTTGTGTTTAATTTTGAAAAATGGTTTCAAATTGTTATAACTTGACTATTTGAAAACATAATGACATAGGGGTTTCAGTTTTGACATATTCTTGTAGGTACCTTCGAAATTGGGTCAAGGTTAAAACTCAAGGCCATGAACTACTTTTTTACCTCTGAGCTTTTATTGATTATTTTAATAATTATCAGAGCTCTTTTTAGGGGCACGCATAATAGAATACTCTTTGTTTAACGTTATGCGTTAGCGCATTATGATTAGTTTGCTTTGCACGGCAATGGCAGTTATAGCACTATAAATGTCATTTCTAGACAGTTCAATGGTTGTATTTACATTTCCTATTTTTTTAAAAATCTTATTTTGGTATTTTAATCCTAAAATACTTTAAAACACTATCGTGTACGACATGTATGCCAAATCGCTGGAACAGCCAATCAATGATGTCGCGCATATAGCCGCAAGGAAGAGATGTGTGACGTTACATTAGCAATGGCATTTATACTCCTATAACTGCCATCTGGTCTTAAACAAAGTTTAATGCATTAAAACATCATAAATGCAAATATATTGATGTAACAATCATTTCGACATATAAATAAAGGTCATGGACTCAAAGATTAAGGTCACAGTTGTTAAAGAATACTGATATGGTTAATTATGTAGATAACGATTAACCTTTTTTTAACAAATCATTTGACCTATATTCTTATACCCAATCATAAACTGCAAAAAACTCCCCTCCAAATAACATCCAACCAAGTTTCCAGATTTGTACGCTCCATGTACCGCATGTGGACAGAGTTGTCTCTACTGGATCACTTAACCGGAATCTGTTTGTGATTCCCCTAAACTTCTAAGAACACGCTTTCTAATCCGTTTTACGTTTTGATTCGTGTAGGCGTGATCAACCCACAAAACTTCGTGAAAGTGTGATCATATTTCGTAATTTGACAAATATAGACAAATTACGGTGTCAACTTGCATGAACATAGGCGAAATAATTTTCTGAAGTAATAAATATCTAGTGGATACAGAAAATCCGTGTGTAAAATGCGCTAATTTGTTGATTTATGATTTAAATTACCGACAGCATAAAAGTGAAAGCGTGATTAACCCGAATATCTAACTTGATCAAAACATTTTCGAAGTGTTTGCAGAAACTACGGGGATTTGAATGTTGTCATTTGGCAAGGAAACTTATTGCACATATACATCTTCCGTAGGCTACACCTTCTTTTCAAATTCATGCGTTATCATACAAAACTAAGGTCAACTTACCGCCGAAGCGAGCGTTTTCAACTGGAAGCGTGATCAACATAAGTCACGTGATTGTCCCCCGTGTATAAGAAGGATAAATTTAGTAGTTCGGTCATACATGGACACATCCAGCATTTTAACCTTAAAAGGCCTCGGACACGTTCAGTAATTCGGCCCTAGAAGGGAACATTCAGCATTTCAGTCCTAGAAGGATACTCTTGCGCTAAATATAACCTTAATTGTTGCGTATAAGTTCAAATTATATCGGCACTTTTATTTTCTGACAGAACGTGTATTTGGCAGTTCCCATGTCATAGAAATTAGGACCACGTCACAAAATAAAATAAAACAAGGAAATAAATAAATAAATAAATAAATAAATAAAATTGAAATAAAATGAATTAAATAAATAAATAAAAATTGATTAAGTATTAAACAAGAGGACAATGAAGGCTATAGAGTGTTTACAATGAATAGGTCCTTGACGACGGACTGTATAGCTCACCTGTACCTGTTCTAAAGTAAGTTGTGATCTATATTTTAATATTTTGTCTCTTTAATACTTTTAACTGTCGCAATTTTTATCTTAGATACCGGACTGGACTGGTATCCACACACTATAGCTATAGACTTTTCATAACAAATATAGTATCAATATACGGCTTTGAAATTTCGGAGGGGAAATTTGAGGAACTAGAGCTAAAATAGCAACTTATTGGCATATTGTTGGCAACCCTCCCCCCCCCCCCCCCCCAAAAAAAAAAAAAAAAAAAACAACAACAACAACAACAACGATTGTTGCATATATTTTAGTCTTATACTAAATTGAAATGAAACTATTTGATAAATAATATCCACTGGTCATTTTTCTGTTCTTTTTATATAGTAACGACGGACATTTTAACTTGCATGGCCGATCGGATTATGTATAGATACCGCGAAAGACTGTAGGAAAAAGGCGATGACTTCAATTTAGTCAACTTTACTACTGCTTCCCCTGCTTGTGGGGTTCAATAGTATATTAACCTGAAGCTTGTTCTGACTACTATACGGGTAATATTTACAACGAAGCAAACTGCTTACAGATAAATTGTTAATGTAGGGATTTTGCAAACCTAGGCTTAGCAAGGCACTCAAAACATTTTATAACCGTCAACACGATATTGTTTATTTTATATTAAACACAGTATGTTGTCTATTTACCCTAAATTTAATCTAGAAATATTTGACGCCCCATCGTTCCACGTTCCTATCATTCTCAATTTTGATTGAACACGTGGCATCTTCGGGGCACCAGCCACCAGCAGAGATATCGGCTCAGGGGTTTAAATTACATATTATATAACTCAAATAAATAGAACTCAAGTTATCAAACATTTTAACTCGCTTTTCTGTAAAATGTTTTGTTTACTAAATATAGTATATCTAAGATGAGCGCTGTAACTGTACATAGCAATATCCTATAACTGGCCATTACAGCCTTATTTATGTACCAAAGTCGTTACAATTTTAAATAGGTTTTTCCGTTAATTTTTAGTTTGCGTAATATTTATGCAATATGCAAATAAGGTGTATTTATAACCTAATTCTTTAATCCTTTGTTGTGGTTTGCGATCTATTAAATGGCCAAACCACCTCAATTATTTACAACAAATCTCTCTCTGAATAATACAGTTATAGGCAGCCAAATGTTGTCTCCGTTTGTAAGTAATCTACGTTGCACAATAGATATAGATCCATAAAATAGTAAGAGGTATTACTTATGTATATATGACCATTATAATAGTAATACGGAAGTCAACTTCTTTCTACACCTGCTTAATTGGAAGTCTTAAATGGGTCGTTTTAAGCACGCAATCTACGTTGTCATTGTAATAAGCATTCATATTAATAATGATTTTATCCTGACATGGCAGCTAATGACAGTTACAGTTTTGGACCGAGATAATAACATGTATATGGTCTGTAAAAGACACCATTTGGATTGTAATTAAGCCAACTACTAAAATTATATTTGATCCTCTGAGTGTCCATGGTTGTCCTTAAGCTGTGACGGTGACACATGTACAGGAAAGCTGGTGTCACATTGATGGCAGCGGTCGGATAAGGAACAGATTTGTCACAGTGGGACGGCATGTCAATGGATGACGACGGCGTTGTATCTTTTACACCAAAAGATAGTAGCACAGACACAAAATACAGCAATTTAATTTGCATCAGACAATCAAGGCTTCTAGATCCGGAGGAGCGTTAACAACCAAACTAGAATTTTCTACTCCAAAGCAAGACGACATTGGGAAAACATTCACGACCTCCGGATATTATACAGGCTTTGATAGAAGAAAAGGGCTATGGACGGCAGGACAGCAAACTTCGAAAAGATAGTCTGTACATGGGAGGATGCGCCTGTGGGTAGAACGTCAACACATGGGACAGGGACGGCTGATTGTACGGCGTCCCGGACACAAAACTGTAATCCTCAACTACATGGGACAGGAATGGCTGTTGGCACGCCATCCCTGAAACAAACTTCAAATCTCGCGTATCTGGGACCATCAGGACGGTTTTAAATGGCAGGACGTTATGTGGAATTTCCCTATCAGGACGGCATCTGCTGGGACAATGCGGCGGCAAGTACAGCAATACGTTCATGTTCAGAGAAATCAAGTTTTATGCCGGATCTCGATAACGGAGAATCTATCTGGATAAATTACAAAGCTCATTTTGGATATTGTTCGAGAATAAATGGGTTGAGACCTGAACATTTCTAAAATGCAAGTCTAAGAGGTAGGACACAAGTAATTGGAGACTTGCCTACAGATGGGACGATAAGATTCGATTTGTTGGTTGGAAAATTAGATAGGCAGTTCGGGCCTTATGGACAAGAAGAACTATAGTTGACAGAACTGAGGGCTAGAAAAAGGAAAGCTAGTGCATCGATACCGGAACTTAGTCAATCTATAAGGCGTATCATTGCATTAGCGTCTCAAGAAATACCAATTGAATTGCAGGTTAGGGAATGGTAATTTCTTAGATGCACTCACAAATAACGAATTAAGAATTCATGTTTCTAAACTAAGCCTTACAATGCGGTAAAAGTCGCACTAGACTTGGCAGTATTTATGATTGCAAAAGCTAGGGACAACGATTATCAGAATAACTAACGATGTCACATTGTTAGTAAACCAGCAAAATCTCAACGAGTTAAGATCAGTTCTTTCAACTATGAAAAAAGAAATCTAAGAAATTATAAGTATCGTGTTTAAGACAGATGACGCGTGTCAACTGTCTATGAGAGAAAGTTTTGTGGCCCCCTCCAGAAATAAATGTTACTTTTGTGGCGAGGAAGGGCACTTCAAAAGGGATTGAAAGAAAAGAAAGTAATGCATAGGAACAAACTAAAAAAGCTCGTTCCGAGGACCGGGAACGAATTTCAAAGGAAAAGGTACCGTTGACAAAATTAGACAATGAAGGCAATTCCGGCACACCACAGTTTTGCAGTAAAACATTTCCGAGAGAAAACTTCACAGCCAAGCAGACGAAGGGCTTTTTGTGAAAGCATCCATGGGAGGCATTGATTTGAATTTCTTGTTTGATATAGGAGCAGGATAACCATCAATTCAGCTGAAAATTTTACAAAATACCTCAATCAAGAGTTTTAGCGGATGAAGAGTATAAAGTCAACCTGCCAAATGGGGAAGATTTAGAAACTTTGGGTATACTGTATTTGAAACGGACATTACCATAGATGACGTAAAGTTAAGTGAAAATGCGATGGTTGCTCGTATAGAAGGACAAGGGGTATTGGAATGGAATTCATAAACAGAACCCATTGCCAGATAGATCTGAATAAATTAAAAGTCACAGCACCGAAAAGTACAGAATGCATATAAACCAAAATGAAATGTTGTGCCATTATTGTCAAAGAAACAACTTCAATACCAGGATGTAGTGAAATTTTAATTTCTGGAGCAGAATTTAACAAATATAGCACTGCTGTGCTGCTATATGGCGTAGTTGGGAAAATGGTGCTGGAGTAGGACCATGAATATAACAGAAAATCCCCCGGGGGGGTCGGGGTCGATCGATGCATAGTTAGACGGATGGTGTTTTTGAAAAAAAAATGTAACAAACCATGTATTGCTCAGTAAAAAACGACAGAAAATAATAATTCCATAAATATATGAAAAAGTAATTAAAATTCAATAAAGTTTTATTAATTGCACCTTCAGGATCGATCGTTGTTTGTCATTTTGAATAAAGAGAAAGAATTTTTACAAACCCTACCGCTGCTTTAGGAGATTCATTCTAGCGTTTGTATATAACTGGATAATTTGCTGTTAAGTCTGGTTTTTAATACTGCTGATTATTATTCACAATATTCCCGTTTCATGTTTATTTTACTTCCAAATCGGTAAAGTATTTGAAATCAACATTTGTAGTTTGAACATGACACTGTACGATTTACCTCCCTTTCACGGAAGTGAAATGTAATCCATAAATCAGCTTTAAAGTGTGACAGAATACCGCAACACCAAAATACTTTATATACCCTTTAAACTAATTTCAAAATACCGCAGATTTAATAAAGAATTAGTTAAATCCACCTGCCACTGCTGTTTATTTCATAAACATTTATGATTTTACATCGTGGGACGCAAATTTTCCGGACTACTTGTAATTGTATTTACGAGATCAGTTCGCCAGACTGCAAAAATTATTGGATGCATCCCGACGCAATATTTTACTAGATTCCGAAATATATTCCGAAAATTTATTCTAAATGTGTATATGTAACCAAATGCATTACCCGTCTCAGAATACATATCTCACGATAAAACGGATATATTTCTTTCACGTTCATTTACCAGGCGCACTATTTCCATGCGTACTCATTTCATACTATTTCATAGTAAAGAAGCCCGATCTTGGCAGAAAGCGATAGCCGTGAACGCCGTACAAAAACTGTAATAGACTCTTTGGAGTAATAGAATCTAATTCAGAAGGTCGAATGGCAAAAGCCGGGTTGTGTGCTGCAAGAACACTGGTTGATTGTGACGGCAGATCAGTCATAGTAAGCTTATTAACCCAAACAATGATAGCATCCTGCTTTACAAAGAACAATGATAGCATCCTGCTTTACAAAAAACAATGATAGCATCCTGCTTTACAAAGGAATGACTGTAGAAATTGTCTCTCCAGTTGATCATATTCAGTCGGTAGACTATGCGCGTGAGGAACATGTATAGTGTTTGCAAGAGTAAAGCAAATGTAAATAATCCTCAATACCTCCTTAAACATTTGGTGAGTTTGTATGAAGACAGTGTTCGACACCTGGATTCTGAAGCTGGTGACAAAGTTTTAACGACGCTGTCATAATGCCTTTGCGGCGTCCGATACCGAGCTGGAAAGGACTTCATTAGTATAAGATCAAATGTATACGAAAGACGCAGCGCCAGTGAGACAGAACGCTACCGACTTCCATTGGCAAAACAAGATATTGCTGATAGGAAAATTGACAAAATGCAATAGCGGAAGATTATAAGCCATCTAACAGCCCTTGGGCGTCTCCTATCGTGTTAATAAAAAGAAGAACGGGGCTCTCCGTTTTTGCGTTGATTACCGTAAGTTGAACGCTGTGACGCATTAGGATGCTTACCCAATTCAACGCATCGACGAGTCTCTTGACTCACCGGATGGTGCAAAGTGGTTGTTTTGACAATAGACTTAGCCTCTAGATATTGGCTGGTCTGCAAAAGAAAAATCTTCCTTTGTTTTTCGCAGAAATTTGTTTTGATGCACAACTTTCATTCGTCAACAGAATTGATTCCGTGATTGTTTTAACTGGGTGCAAGCTGACATGGAAACAATTGTCTTCAAGCCCGTGTAGACATATTGCAATTTTTTTATTTGTCAACAGAACCGATTTTGTGATTTTTACAGGGTACACGTTGACATGGAAACAAAAGTCGTCAAGCACGTGTTGACATGATACAATTTTCATTGGTCAACAGAACCGATTTTGTTATTGATTTTACAGGGTGCACGTTGATATGGCAACAAGAGTACAACTGGAAACAATTGTCGTCAAGCACGTGTAGACATGATACAATTTTCATTGGTCAACAAAACCGATTTTGTTATTGTTTTTACAGGGTGCACGTTGATATGGCAACACGAGTACAACTGGAAACAATTGTCGTGAAGCATGTGTAGACATGATACAATTTTCATTGGTCAACAAAACTGATTTGATGATTGTTTTACAGGGTACACGTTGACATGGAAACACGAGTACAACTAGAAACAATTGTTGTCAAGCACGTGTAGACATAAGAAATTTTTTCATTGGTCAACAAAACCGATTTTGTGATTTTTACAGGGTACACGTTGATATGGCAACCCGAGTACAACTGGAAACAATTGCCGTGAAGCATGTTTAGACATGATACAATTTTCATTGGTCAACAGAACCGATTTTGTGATTTTTTTACAGGGTGCATATTGACATGGACACAATTTCCGTCAAGCACGAGTAGACATCAAACAATTTTTATTGGTCAACAGAACCGATTTTGTGATTTTTTACAGGGTACGTTGATATGGCCACACAAGTACAACTGGAAACAATTGTCGTCAAGCATGTGTAGACATGATACAATTTTCATTGGTCAACAGAATCGATTTTGTGATTTTTTACAGGGTGCACGTTGACATGGAAACAAAAGTCGTCAAGCACGTGTAGACATGATATAATTTTTATTGGTCAACAGAACCGATTTTGTGATTTTTTTACAGGGTGCATATTGACATGGACACAATTTCCGTCAAGCACGAGTAGACATCAAACAATTTTTATTGGTCAACAGAACCGATTTTGTGATTTTTTACAGGGTACGTTGATATGGCCACACAAGTACAACTGGAAACAATTGTCGTCAAGCATGTGTAGACATGATACAATTTTCATTGGTCAACAGAATCGATTTTGTGATTTTTTACAGGGTGCACGTTGACATGGAAACAAAAGTCGTCAAGCACGTGTAGACATGATACAAGTTTCATTGGTCAACAGAATCGATCTTGTGATTTTTACAGGGTACACGTTAATATGGAAACACGAGAACAACTTGAAACAATTGTCGTCAAGCACGTGTAGACGTGATACAATTTTTATTGGTCAACAGAACCGATTTTGTGATTTTTTTCAGGGTGCACTTTGACATGGACGCAAGTGCCGTCAAGCACGTGTAGACATCAACAAATTTTTATTGGTAAACAGAACCGAGTTTGTGATTTTCTACAGGGTACATGTTGATATGGCAACACGAGAACAACTTGAAACAATTGTCGTCAAGCATGTATAGACATCATACAATTTTCATTGGTCAACAGAACCGATCTTGTGATTTTTACAGGGTGCACGTTGACATGAAAACAAAAGTCGTCAAGCACGTGTAGACATGATACAATTTTCATTTGTCAACTGAATCGATTTCATGATTATTTTTACAGGGTACACGTTGACATGGAAACAAGCACGTGTAGACATGATACCATGCATGGAGGTACGGACATATAATGCACCTTTCATGGAGATATGGACAAACACTGCACAATGCCACAAGCACACATGCCATGGATTTTCAATAAATATAGCTGAAAATAATTGAAGCATTAAATATTGTATGTTTTATTTAATAAAGTTATTACTACAAATATAAACTTAAATATAGATAGGCAAAATTAATGTTATATAATAAAATATTGTAATCTCAATATATGTTTCAGGTGTAACACCTGTATATTTAAATAGAGAAAAAGGGGTCAAATGAATGTTAAATAAATTGCAAAATAAAGTAAAACAAAGGATAATACTTATTTGCAGTTATTGAAAGTTATAATATAAGTTGTACAGGGTTTTCGCATCTCACATGGCCCAATGCACAGGTACTTGTAATGACTGCCACAATCCCCCCCCATCTGCCTATTTTATAGGGGAGATTTTTTTTTTTGGGGGGGGGGGGGGATTGTGACAGTCATAACAATTGTCTGTGGCCCCATGTACACTGTCAAAGATTAATGTACATATTTGATAGGGTATATGGGGCCATGTAGCCTGCCAAAACCCAGTATAAAGTTTTTGTCATCTTTCAAAGTGATAAAAATCTGTTCTTTTAACTTGGTATTCTGTATGACTTATGTACTCGTTTGTTTACCATAACTAGACTTTCACCATAAACTAGTTACTTCCCCTTTACAGCTAAACGCTGTGTGCATTTATGTAACCTGGGAAATTTCCGAACATAAGTTCTATGTATTGGGCATGTTAACCAATCACTATGCGAGAAACTTCTTTGAAGGGTGACAAAATGCAATATACACTACCATCCATAATTACTATACATGCTGAAAACTTAATCATATTCTTTATTAATAAAACCCCATTCTTCAGAGTTTGTAGTAACATTTTATAAAAATTTAATTTGAATAGTTATTTATGGATGGCAATGTATACTGACGGCATATTTGTTTATAACAATTATCACAGGAATATTGAAAATGTACAATTGTCAAAAAGCATTATAAAGCATTCTGATGCTAAGAAAATATTTTATTTATCAATCTATCCCATCAAAAAAAACCATTTTGACTGTGTTTTTTATAGCTGAGAAAACACTTTTCAGATACAAAAATGGGAGTTTACCTGTACATGTATTATATAATAAACTGAATCTTATCTTAATTTCATGCTTATATAATATTAAATTTTTAAACTCCTTAAATAAATTCAATATTACATTAACACTCACGTAAGATCCTTTATTTATCACCTCATAAACAACAAAAAACACTGTCAATTATTATATTTACAACTTTAAGAAAACACCAGATACAGCAATGCCTAAAACCTGGTGCTATCAGGTTGCAAATTATTATGGACACTGGTGACCTATTTCCACGTTTTTTCGACAGCTGTATGCGTGCTGTTTTGAAGCCTGGATTTGTTCAAACAAACAATGTGGTTCTAAAAGTTAAAGTTCTATGGCTATTCGGTTTGTTTAATTTACTTGTAAAAAAAACATTTTCAAGTAAACAACATGTTCTTGCAAAATAAAAAGAATCATGAGCCTGGACACATGTTTTTTGTACAAATAGAAAGGTCTAAATCTGTCTCTATTTTTTTCGACGTATTCTTACACTACTCCTTGTTGGCATCACAATTCTGCATGTTCTGTACTGACATTATTGCCAAACAAACCATGAAATTGCTACAATGTTTACATAGAAGAACGCAGTTACAATTGTAAATATATATAAGATAACATTGTATGTATACTTATATAAATTACAGACCACTTTTGAGGAATATCACAAGGTACATGATATTTATAAACCGCATTCTAATAACTAGTTCAAGCTAAAACATACTAAATGTATGGAAATTTAAAAGCAAGCTTCTCTTCCTATTCCCTTCTGTATGAGTATCATAAATATTTTATATTATGCAGATAACTGTCCTGATTATTCTTGTTCTAACTCCACTAATACACCATTGCAATCTTTAGGATGCAGAAATACAACTGGTTTACCATGAGCTCCTATCTTAGCCGTGTCGCTTAATAAACGGATCTTTTTGGCTTTTAAATCTTTCATTGCTTCTTCAATATTATCAACCTGTAAGTATGAAAAAGATACTTTAATAAAGCTTTATGGTTGCTCGCTCTACAGTAAAATAGAGCTCTTTATAGGACATCTGGTTGAAAAAAAGACAGCTAGTTACAGAATATGTTTAATGATAAGGACCAACAAAATTGCCCGAGTCACACCACTGGATATCATTTTATGTCCAGTGCCTGTCCAATACCAGAAATTATATGTATATACTGTAAAACATGACTTCAACTAGAACTGTCTCTTGAGACCCCTACATTTAATGTTTTCCTGCTACTTTGACCTTTCTGATATGACCTTGGTTCAAGGTCATTGGTTCTAGGTCATGACACACCTTAAGACCATGAAGATTAATTATGTGAGGTCTTATGACAGTCATCCACAGCAATTATGAGATATGGCTTGGACACGATTTTAGACAGACATGGTGATTCCTATATACCCCCCTCAAACTTGTTTGTGTGTGGGGTTATAAATATAATACATTTACTGTAGCAGTATGTGATAGTAAATGTAACACATTTTTAAGTCATGTTTAATGTTTTGATTTATAATACACATCTGTGCACTAAAGACATAAACTGCATTATATAAACTTCCAAATTGTTTGTGATTAAATACACAGTATTACATATAAAAAATAAAAATTCTGACCAGGGCTAACATTTTAAACATCTTGCATTTATTCTAGTGCTCAAATTCATCTCTTGAGGGACCTTTGAAGAATGATGCAGAATCTCCACTGAGAGTGATAGTATATAATATATAGTAAAGGTATCAAACACTGTTTTGAATCATTTATACAGGTATACTGTTGTTGGTGAACATAACTTCTGAAATTACACATTTGTAAACACAAAGAGTAAACTAACCAGCACAGTCTATTCAAATACATGGCTAAAGGGAAGCAACTCTTTCGTCAAAGATATACAACCCAATTTAATAAAGAATATTTAACATATCAAAAGATTAATCTAACTAACACTGATATAGATAAACACACTATATCCGTACTTAGCAAAGTGTTTGGTTGTTGACGCGATCTTCGAGATCATACAGCTATTAACCAGTGACCCAAATGATAAATTCTCCCAAAAATATATGGATGATAGCAAGGATTATTGGATCTTCAAATTAAAAGCGCTCAAACCTAAGAAAATGAATAACAGGCTTCAGCAAGGCGACAACACTTTATACTGTAATTTACTGCACTGTTTATGTACTTACTTCGATACAGATGTGATGCATCCCTCCATTCTTGTTCTTGTCCAAAAAATTTTGAATTGGACTTTTTTCTCCCAGTGGCGTCAGTAACTACAATCATAAAAATATACAAATTATTTAAAGGCTTAATTTAAGCTGAAATTAAAAGTACACCATAAACGCAAACTTATCAAATATAAACAGATGTCGACATTTCAATACAGTCAACATCATAATTATCAAGTGACCTTCTAGGCACAAAGCAAATACATCCAAGTCTATAAAAATAAATATTTTATCTGAAATTTCAGGGAAGTGAAAAAACCCAGCAACCAAACTGGGACTCCATCCAGCTCAGAACCTTCCCAATGTAGTTGAATTTAGCACAATTGCACATTTTTCGAACCCTGATATTCTAATGCTTTCAAAAGGGAGATAATAATGATATATTTACCTCTATTTTTGTATCACCAAGTTCCACAAAAACCGTATAAACACCATGTTCTTCTTGTGGCTGACAAAACAAAATATACCAGATCTTATATAGTTTCACAACAGCTCCTTAACTAAGAATTTCCTTAACTTAAATCTGGCAAATGCTAAATCATAATAAATATGAATGATTATTTTAGTTTTCAAAATATTCAGGAATTTAAGATGTCATTTTGAAGATTAGTCAAAGCTTATTACAGCTATAATTCATTTTTTTTGAAACATTTTATACCTAGTACCACAAAATATTGTCAAAATTTATATTATTTAGGTTAAGGAAAATCTTAGTTAAGGAATGATTGTGAAACTGGGGCCAGACCTTATAGTTTCACAACAGCTCCTTAATAAAGAATTTCCTTAACCTAAATCCAATTTGAAATCTGTTTCCAAGATGTCATTCTGAAGATAACTTCAAGCTTATATTCTCATATATTCTCATTCTTGAAGCTTTTATTTGTAATGCCATATTATAATATTGTCAAATGTAACCAGATTTAAGTTATGTAAAATCTTTGTAAATAAATGATTGTGAAACTGGAGCCAGTACATGTTTTATTTCAACATGAAAAATACAAAAAGACTGTATCTATTTATTAGCAATATAAGATAAGATGATTATACCCATCGTAAACTAGTTTGATTGGGGTATGTAGAAATCACCATGTCTGTCTGACTGTCTGTCCATCTGTCTGTCTGTCTGTGTAAAATCATGTCTGGGCCATAATTCATAATTGTTTTGGACAACTGTAATAAAAGTTTGCATGAACAATCTTCATGGTCCAAAGGTGTGTTCTTGAACCAAGGTCATATCGGAAAGGTCAAGGTCGTGGGAAAACATTAAACTCTTGTAGATGTTGGTTATTTGGCTCTCAAGAGACAGTTCTACTTTTATTTTTTTAACATAACCTTTTATCAGCAGAATGTGCTAGTCTCTCTCGCTCTCTTTCTCCTTTTCTCTCTCTCTCTCATACACACACTACTATTAAATATATATCTTGAAAACATAGCTACATAAATTAACATTGTAAATGTTGTTACACAGAATACCTACATGTTTTTCACTGACTTTAGCTCCCAACACATCTCTATACAGAGCTGAAGCTTTTTCTATATCAGGACAAGCCATGGCTATGTGGTTAATTTTACCAATCTTCCAATTCTGTAACATAACATCTATATAATGTACATAATAGTATCATACAGTTACAAAATTGCTGTTCATTTACCCTATTTCAGAGAACACAAAAACTCAATACTTACAGATTTTAATGGGATGTGTACAACTCAATAAACCATTTACCTACACATGTTACATAAGCAAAGTTGTTGATAAAAAAAAACAATTTGAAAATAATCCATGCATTATAACTCTTAATGCACTGGATTACACTAGTGTTATACAATCAACACACTTCTTCAAATGTTCAATATTATCATATTGGCACCATTAACTCTGCACCTTCTGCCCCAGGGATAAAGAGCAAAAATCATACAAATGTAATGTGTGTGTATGTGTGTGTGTGTGTGTGTGTGCACATGTGAGTGTGTGTTCATGTGTGTGTGTGTGTGTGTGTGCTAGTTATACATACAGCAGCATATAATGTCTTTGTTGCATGGTAGTTCCTTCCCAAACTTTTACTCTGAAATATAAAATTACTTGACATTTATCAGGTCATTTTTATAGGCTAATGCCTCAGTCACTTGGGCACTGCTTCTCCAGCCATCCAGGGGCTCAAAATTCTCTGAGTCTGAGGTTCAGAACCTACTGATTTTACATTGGGACCCTCAATATTTAAACTGCAAAAGTCTGATGGACCTGTTGGGTTTTTTTTTAGCATTTTACCTGTCATTTTTTACCTGGATAATCGTACCCTTTGCTGTATTATAACATAATTGTGCATGGATCATTTAATAATGATATTGGACTTCTGTACCTGTATACTAGGTAGGTTGAATGGATCCTATTCTGAGTATATGATCAACAGAAGAGAGACTGCTGCTTGACTCTCAAAACTTTATGTAGGACCTGCCAAAGAATAAGACAAAAGGTCCTGGACCTTCCATTACATAACGTAATTTTGAACCCCTGCTCTCCTTCCTGGCTATATGTAAATCCATCTGAGGGAATTTAGTGCGAGATTTTAACTTTTCGGAACTCTCTCTCTCTCTCTCTCTACTCTACTTCCTGTTGCGCTTCAGTAAATAAAAATATAAGAAAGAAAAAACACAACAAAAAACTATTGTACATTTTAAATAAAAAGGTTAACGAACCGGCCCATACGTTATGTTAAATAATCAATACATAAAGGGTTTTCCCAACCTGGTGAACTTCACCATGGACCAATGTTGACAAGGTCAAACAGAAAGTAGGCTACAGTTGGAAAAAGAAAATGAATTTGTTTATGATATTGCATGACGTCATTGAATGCATAAAGTAAGGTGTCATGCATATTTTTATAATGGAATTTAAATTGTTTGTTACTTACAGCAAGTCTTTCTAAACCCACGACTGTTCTCCAAAGCTTTGACATTTTAACTTTTAGTATAACACTTTTTAACTCCAATAACAAAAGAGTTCCTCTTACGGTGCTCCTCCGTAAGAGAAGGATTTCCACCAGTAAACGCGTTTGTTGTACATGGATACATCTAAAATAAAAAATAAAAAAGCTCCCACTACGCAAATGCATATTGTAATACAAATCTAAAACAAAATAACAAATAAATATTTAAATAAAAAAGAATAGAAACTGAGAAACAAACACGTTCTGAAGAAACTTAGCAGTTTTCCCAGTGAAGATTGATGTGGTCCCAGCTTCACAACTATTATTCATATGACCAGCAAGATTTTGCATGAAATTACAAATAATTTTTTGTGAACAAAACTAAATACAGATAATTATAAGATTTAACCGACCTTCAGAATCTATCACCTTAAATCCCGGAATATCTTAAAAATCACATATATTAACCAAGATTACAAATTTTCTGGATAAATAACGTTGTTAAAAAGTGAATTATCAGATAAGTTACAGATTGTGTTTGAGACTGGAGAAAGCGCCAAAATATAATAACTTACCATCTTCTTCGGTTTGATTGGAGATGTTTATCCAGTCAGGTCGTTATTGTGAAATCTTCAATATACCGTCGGTAAGCGTAATCTATACCAAGCAGCTGGACATCCCGGCCTTCGCTTGTCTTAGTTGAGAACTCTGATTAAGACTGGATGTACAGCACAGACCTGTCGAAAGTTTAACGCCAATGAATTGGTACCGAATCGGCAGTCAGTGACATATTGACCTCTCGACCATTGGCTATATCTCGGCAGCTTCAATTACTATCTCTTTTTGGTCACTAGCAATCCACACCTCGACAACCACTCTGAAACGGAATTTTACCTCTTTTCGTTAGCTCGGTGTTAAACTTTTGACAGCTCTGTACTGTATGAGTGGTAGACCAAGAGAAGGTGATCTGGGGGTTCGACCCCCTTTCTGTCCTCTTGTTGAGAATGCAGAAAATTGCAGGATTTTAATCTAGATTTCAACAATTTTCTGGGAGTCGACCAAACCCCTTCTCTAGTTTGATTTTCTTACGCATCAACCATCAAGGAACCCCCATTCGAGTCCAAAATTCCTAGGTCCACCGGACCAATGTGTAGATAAACCAAGCCTCTCAGGCCTGAATAAGGGTTTCAAGTTAGAATCAAAATCTGTGTCCATGTAATGACATCATAGGAAAGTGAAAACTTGGAAAACTGACAAATCAAGTTAAACACGTGAACTCTCACCAGGGAAGTGAGGCCGGGTGCTCCCGATGTTTAATAACGAGAACCGGTATGTTGTTCGAAGCCTTATCATCTGGGACAACAACACACTGTATGAGAGAATAGTCGGAATATTTAGCTATTTAGCACGATCTCGAAGTACTGGAGAAGGTAAGTAATCCTAGGCCTTGTTAGCTGTCATTACAGAATAAACGATAATATAGTTGTAGTAGGAGTAGTCTCCCTTTGATTGTTAAACGATATTTCTTAATTATGCGATTTCAAAAAAAAAATCCCAATAATTCCTGGCTCATAGAGCTGTCATTACAGGAAAAGAGCAAGAGTTGTAGGAGTAGTCTACCTTTGATTGTTAAACAATGTTGTTTAATTGTGTGATTTTGAAAAAAAAATCAATAATTTTATATAACGACAAAGAAAAGGTTACAAATAGACATAAATTTCTTACCACATCATTCTGGGACCAAAGTTCAGGTAAAGGATATGTGGAACAATTAGTAATAGCTTATGATCGAGTCAAGATTCTTACAGTGTATAGCTTAAGTGCTTGAGAAAAACGGAGTACCAGAGAAATCCACCTAACTTTAGCAAAAGAACTGATAAACTTTCTAACACTAGAAACTGTCACATTTGGTATTTAACAAAGGCGACAAGAGCCACTGTGATCTGTAAGTATGTGCTCTTACACCACTAGGTAAACAAGCTATCTACAGCAAGAGTTGAATTGATCAATGGTACTGTTTAACGTCCATGAATATTTCACTTATATCGCGACGTCGCCAGCTATAGGCGAAGGTTCAAAATTTTTGCTTGTGCTTTGTGCTGATGGCATTATACAGCTGGCGACATCTCAATATAAGTGACTTGGGCGTTAAACACTTTTACTTAATTTAATTCAACTCAACTCAAAGTTACTCCAACATGTAAAATTTAAAGATTAAACTTATCTAGGTATTTTAGTTATTTGTATATCTTCAAAGTAAACCCTGTACATGGACGAAGGAATTTATACAACCTTCAGTCTCAGTAGTCTCTGTTGGATAACACTATAAAGAATCAATGACTGACCAACCATGATTTCATATAACGAAGTGAGGGGTTTCTGGTAATATCATACGACTCCTTACGGATTCTGTACAAAATATACCTGCCCAAAGTAAAAAAAAAACATCTATCTGAAATGATAAATGTCTTTGAACTTTGATGCGTCAGTATCAAATTCTATTTTATCATTCAATGAATGTGAAAAACCTAATTTTTACACACTTATGCAAATACTTTGTCTGAAAATTTTGACCAACAATAAAATCTTACTTAAGTCAAGATTTTCGGTCTTGATAAGAATTTCGGACAAACAAATACTTAGCATTTACAGTATGCAAAGGTGTTTTTTCAAATAAAAACAAACAAAATAAAAGCCAATCCTTAAATACGGAAAACACTTAATCCATAAATATCATTTTTGTGCAATGAAATGTGCAATTAAAATAGCATTCTCTATTTCACAGATGTTTATTTTACCTATTAATGCCCTATAACCATGTCTTTCTTTCTTAAAAATTAATTGCTTGTAACTGCAAAGAAATACATTTTGTGTGTAACACATTAAAACATCTCACAAAGATAATCATTTTCCCCACATGAGATGAAAGTTATCTCCGGAATTCGTTTGTGAACTGTTGCATTACGCCAACGACATAAATAAAAAATTATAAACATTTAATAAGTAACAAATTCTCCCTTTGAGCCATGTAGGCTTGAATACTTTTTAAAGCATAGTTAAGTTTATTTTTTGAGAAACATGAACCCCGATTACTTTCCGTGACACAAGCCCGTTGCTCTCTGAGACACACAAACCAGAGCACACTTATGCGATCCAAGGCACATAGACCCGAATACTTTCTGTGACACAAGCCCGTTGCTCTCCGAGACACACATGCGATGCAGACAAGGGTACTAACCGAGACGCATACCCGTCTAATAATATTTCCAACCTAACCTGATAAAACCCGACACAAAAACGCTTATGTATGTTGTCTTTTTAACAGCGCAAATTATATAGAGGACCATTTGTAAAAATGTCTACATGAAGAAGAAAATTTTATGAAAACCTACGACGAACTCCAGACGTGAGACTACACATCGGTTTTAGGGTCTTTTCCGAAGGACTCCGTGACTTTCATTTTCTATTTATAAATGCCGAGTGCTTTGCGAAAGAACAGTCACTACCTATATTCAAGTCTTGGTCAGACCCAGCCCGTGTTCGAACCCACGACCTTATACATACGAAGCGAGCACTCTAAAACTGAGCTACCGTAATGGTTAACGAGTAAATAAGAAACACAACCAAATACTAGTAGGACAATAAATGTTAAACAAACCCATACTGGGACCACTGATTATCAAATTTGTTAATTTGGGCGGGCATTGAGGTTGATGTCCAGTGACGGGGTTATTATATGCATGTAGTACTTATCAAGCTCCCGACTTTTAAGGGGTACCGGATTAAATATCTGGTGGCAGTGAGGTTATATTACAATTAGAGGGTCATCAACCATACTGCTTATTTTACATCCATTGTAAATTGGTCAAATACCTACATTTTAAAACAAAAACTTAACATTAATTTTAATTACATCAGTATGCTTATACAATGTAGATCAAAAACAGTCACACCAACCCATGACCAAACCACAACCTCAAAGAAAAGCCAAAAAACTAGACATCTATCAGCTGGTAATAAGAAAACAACGACAGACAACTCTATAATCCACGACTGTATTGTAAGATCTGTTCACTGAGGTGCAGCGTGTTCGATGTTTGCTCCATGTTGGTCCTATACAACTTACGTTAGATTACTACTTTTTCTTTATACGGATATGGTCAGAAAAGTTTGAAAACGTTGTCTATTTTTTGCTAGCATTGCAAGGCTATGGATTGTGTCTATGATTCGTTTTTAAATATATTAAAGATTTTATAGTGACAAAATATAAACATAAACTGGACATGGTAAATTTTTGGTTTATACAATTACTCTCCCAATCTTTGCGTTTGCGACCGTGAAATACTAGTACGCTTTATTTCCATAGAATGAATATCTAACAAACTTAATTAAAGATTGATGCTTTTCACTTACTTGTACCTAATCATAACAGGAAATCTGTATGAGCAATAAGCGTAGAATATTTCTGCAAAGAGTTAAACGCTGGCGCTTTTGGGATTTAACACGTTAAAGAACCAGTTGCGCATATGACGTAAAACGTCACCAAGGACATCACTTTGAGTGTAAACATAGCCATTTTCGCCATGTAGAATCCCCCCAAAAACATGTTCCTTTTACGATAGTTTCGGATGCGAATACGGGTTTTCCGTTACTACAAAGCACATCAAAGCTTAATTCACGGTCACAAACACAAAATCGGAGAGTGTCTATAGTTTTTGGTCAAACCGGAGATGGTAAGCTACATACGTATTTGGTTCGGGGTATTGGCTATTGTTCTGGTCCATTAAACAATGAATTTCAATTTATAACGTAACATTTTTGATATACAAAATGATCTTTAATAATTCAAATTTCATTGTAACATATGTTCTATTTGTGAACAGTGACAGTAATATAACATTCTACAACGCTTTGCCCAACTCTAAAGTGTCTTATCTCTGTAGCTCTGTTCCAGTTTCTTCCATTCTTCTTTGATAGCTTTTTAAAGACCAGATAAAGTATAGATCTTTTGTTTCTGAAGACGACATTTTAGGATTCCACAGACAACGCAATCCATTGGAGCGCAATCTGGACTTTTGGCATCCACGGAGCAGTGTAACTGAATTTACGTTTCTTTAGCAATGATTTTCTTAGATGTATGACAAGACGCTCAGTCCTGATAAAACACCATATCATTATCATGGTCATTAAAGAATCTTGGAACATTTTTGTTAAGAAATAGTTTAAGAATTGAATTTATGTAATAGTTCCAATTAACTTTTACGCCTTTGTTATTAAGTCTTAGTGATGTTTTGTCATAAAAACTGACGTCAGTCCAAAACTTTTTGTCGATCCTATTGATTTTCACGGATGCAATATACTTTTCTACGGCCATAACTGCCACCCATGTAAAACATGGCCTGGTCTGCGGTAATATAGTTTTTTTCATTTGCTGTTATTGAAACGGAGATAAAGGCGCCATGCTCGAGCACCTCGTTTCTTGATTTGTGGGTCATTATTTTATAGACTGAACGCTTCCTCTTACGTAGCCTAACGTTGTGTAGACGTCTAATAATTCTGTTTACAGTTCCAACGGAAACATCACATTTAATAGCTATCTCACGTTGGGAGGGGGGGTCTATATATCATATGGCATATTTTTTTGATGACATCAGGAATAGCTACTGTGATCATTTTTGTATTTTAACTTTTACCTTATTTCTGAGAAATGTTTTGCGATGTTAAATCCTGAATAGCAAAGCAATGGAAATATTCTCTATAGCTCATGTTCGACTTCAAAAGTCCTAACACAATGCCTTCCACAACGTCGTTTGTTTTACGTCGAACAATTTTCAAATATCGTGCAAAAAGTGTTTCTACTTATACACTGGGTCAGATATCTGAGAAGCAAAATTTTTCGTACGGAATTCATGCGGAAAAAGAAAGAAAATCACGGGTGATAAGTGTTACGTTATAAATTGAACAGGTCTCGTATTAGCTATGGTTTTGGTCCGTTCAAAGGGGTAACGGTATATTTTGGTCTATCAAATGCGTATTTTGTCCAGAATATTGGCTATGGTTTTGGTCCATCAAAGCAGAGATGGTAAGCTGCATGCGTTTTTTGTTCAGCCTATTAGCTATGGTTCTGGCCCATCAAACCAGAAATGGCGCATGGTAAGCTACATGCCTATTTTTTCAGAGTATTAGCTATGGTTCTGGTCCATCAAACCATAGATGGCGCATGGTAAGCTACATGCGTATTTTGTTCATCCTATTAGCTATGGTTCTGGCCCATCAAACCATAGATGGCGCATAGTAAGCTACATGCGTATTTTTTTCAGAGTATATGCTTAGTTTTGGTCCATCAAAGCAGAAATGGTGAAGAATTTGGTTAGCTGTTCCATAAAATAGAGTATAAAAATACCGTAACCAAATGACTTTTTAAAAAACTGGAATATTTTACCATTTTTAATAAACTGCATGGACGAAAGGGTTAATAATGCAACTATGGAATGATCTTTCATATAATTATGTCATTTTATTATGTTCTTTGAAATTGAGTACAATTGATATATGATAATTTTTTCTCAATTTTCTAAATAAAAAAATATATAATATAAAAAAATTCCAAAACTTATACGAAAATAGATCGAATAGTTCATTCAGAAAATTAAAAAAAATTATAAAGTTATTTCATAGAATTTTTTCTAGAATTATCACATGACAGGTATGTTAATGTTGCTTAGATAATTTAGTTAAGATTGAAGTGGAGAAATGATGTTGTATGTCCAAGTCAAGATTCTTCTACTAATAACGATAGCAGCCAGTACGAATCTGGGAGAAACTGGGACCCCCCCCCCCCCAAAAAAAAAAAAAAAAAAAAAAAAAAACCACACACACACACACACACACACACTCACACACACACACACACACACACACACACACACACACACACACAATTCTATTCTTTTTTCACGCATAAACACTTCTCTAGAACAACACAAACGGAATCCGACTCCACTCTGCTCATAATAGTTTAGAGAGGAGAACATTTGGTTATAGAAGCAGCTTGCTTTGAAGATGAACTAGTTGTATTTTGACGTTGTTTTTAATTTTTATATTACATGTAATATATCCATTTTTGTTCGGCTTACGGTTCATTTTTAGTGTCGTTCAACAACAACAACAACAACAACAACAACAGTAATAATAATAATAATAATAGTAATAAGCAAATTCAGTGATTTAGGCTTCCCCGCCAGCAGGTTCTTTTTGTGATTTGCACTTTATATGTTCAAAGGGCAATAACTCCCAGAAAAATTTAACAAACCAACTCGGGTTAACAATATGCGAATCTCCTATCAATTTTGATGCTTTTCGCCAAGTTTCGCGAAACAGTGCTTCATATTTTTGGAGGAATTTGTACATACAAGAATTTCGGAGGGACGGAAACTTGAATTTAATGTCCCCTCTTTCTTCGAAAGGCGGGAGTAAAATGCATGGTTAGGAATGTGGCCCTTACGTATACGCCAAACACAAAAAAGCATTGCAATTTGTTGAACAAGTAATAAAATATCTTTTATACATTTTTGTAAAATAGTTGCGTGACATATGGACATGTCGATCAATATTGTGCTGAGTTGTATATGTTATCAGTATTGAAGGTGTCGGGCATCTTAACACGTCGATACACATGACTCAACATAACTTATTACTGCTACACCACACAAACAAAAATTTTACATATAAACTTTCTTTTCTACATATACATGTATATTTAAAAGCAGGGTATTTATAATTTTAAGTACCCTTTCATTTTCAAAAGAAACAGAATTTATTACTAATGAATAAATTAATTTCTTAATATTTACAATTAAATTAATTATAAATTATTAACATAACTGTGCTATATAGATCCTCCGTGTCAAACGGTGCGTGAAGATTGATTCCAAACCGGTTTTCTTTTTCGTCACAGTAAACCTACACAATTTCTTTATATTATCATGTATTTGGTAGGATAAAATACAATATCATTGATCCGAACTGTTCATCATGGAGGTTTGCACCAGTGATTCTTAATTGGAAATTTAAAAGTTGTTTATAAATTTTGTTAATGATATCCCTTCTGAGTTTAGTAAAAGAGCGTTTTATTCTGATGGAAATATATATATAATAACGTAATATATATAGACATATGCGTCACATTTGTATTATAAAGACGAGGCGAGCGAGCGGAGGGTTTATTGCGGACGGATCATGAACAACGGATTATGTATTTAATCTTTCTTCTAGACTCATTAAGCTTCTTAAACTTGCCTGTCAAGAGTTCATCAATTCAATATTTATAACTGAAAATATTCCGGTACATGTCCATTCTGTCAGTGACCGATTAGGATATTATAAAATGTCCTTATAAGGTCATGTTCGGGATTGCTCGTTATCCTGAAGTGAACCGGGATGCCGGAATATTGAAGAGTCGGGGAAGCGCCAATGTAAAATGAAGCAACGCCAAGGAAATGGTAAGAAACCCGGATATTTTTTCCTTATTTTTGATTCGTAAAGTATTCCTGACCAATAGAAGGAGATGTTTTTGACATATGGATCCATCAGTTTTTAACAAATTTTTGCCTTTGGTGCTTATTAATTGATTGCTAATGCATTACAAACATGTGACATGAACTATATGTAATAACATGTTTATGTAGATAATTTTTGTAGATTGATTAAAACATACACTCCCAGTAGAAATATAGCCTTGAAATGTTCTGAACAAATGTTTTGCAATAGGCGGCAATATGCACGTATGTTTCAAGTTATACTTTCGAAGAATATCGTGTTTGAATTTTAAATGTTCAAAAAAGTATAGCCGTAGTTTGTAGGCAAAATTTGTTCCCCAACGGCATATTCCATCGTTATATTTTCGAAGAGTATCGTGTCTGAATGTTTAAGTTTTAAAAAAGGTATAACCAGTTTGAAGGCAAAATGTGTTCTCCAGCAAAATCAACTATGTTCTCCAACGGCACATTCCATGGTGGAAATAACAAATAAAACGACATTCTTCAAGTCTCTAGTTCATTTTTGCTTTTATTTCAGAAAAATATATACATATACTAGTACATATAAAGAATTGTGTTAACTTTCATTTTTCAAGCAGCTTATAAACACAAATTCGTTTGTTACATAATCTAGTCTTGTTTTTATGATTTTTTTTCAAATAAAACACTTTAAGTAGTTTTTTTCTATAATATTTTGATAATTTAAAAAAAAATCATAAATTGATAGAATTTAAAATATAACAAAAATAAAAGGAAACGCTGAAAATTACTATTATATATCTAATTAGGGTATATATGTAATTATGTCGTGATATGTGCATCAGAAAATGATTCATTTTTAAGAAAAAATTAAAAACTGTCAAATTAATCACCATTAAAAATTTATAAATTTTGAATAATTACATTATATAATTTAATGTGGCATTTTGGAATAAAAATGAAATATATATAAATTAGCGACGGTGAAATAACAGTTTTTGGCATTTGTCAGAACTCTCCGTGGGGTACAGCAAATCTAGCGACATAAAAAAAGGAAAGCATTAAACCTCTAGCTTTAATATCAATATTGATTTTTAATTTTATTTATTTTTTAATTTTATTTATTTTTTTTTATTGATTGAACATAATGTTGTAAATATTTTTTAAAATGCATAAATTTCTCTCATATTTTAAAGTATCGAACATGCACTTGTGATTTCAAAACGTAACTATGTTTTCTGTACATGTACCTTGAAATTTGAAATTAATTTCAAAAGTGTGTTTATATTATATTATATTTATATTATAATTTTTTAATATTTCATTCAGAATTTCTGACTTGTGCATTATGACACAACCATTTCAAACATTGCGGCACTTTTGATTTGTTGGAGAGCTCGGTGTGTGTTATATTATCATGACAAAATTCTTAACATTTTAAATGGTAGAAATTGTTAACATAATCATTTTAAAAATCAAAATCTGTTGTCAAAATGACTGATTTGTACATGTGATATATGGATATTTTTTTTCATTTTAAGTTTTCTGTTTGTAATTGAATTAATTAATATCTGTCTGAATTTAAAATAAGATATAGATAAGTCAAAAAATCGATCCATCAAAAACTCAGTTTATCACAAAAATAAAAACGTCAAATAGAGTATGATCAGTCAAAATGCAATGCTTAAAGTATTCTCGCTATTTTATGAGCAACTCGTGGTTTATTAGTAAGAATTTTAATTCAGAAAAATTTGAACGAAAGAGTTATGTATTTTGTGTTTTTATCTTTGATTTAATTCAAAGTTTTAGAGGCTCGTATCTAAAAATGTATTAGTTTATGAAAATATATTAAATTTAAAAATCCGAAACACGTGTACTGATGAATTGTCCGTCTGAAAATAAAAAAAAATAATATTGAAATTTCATGTTTGTAAACGTTTTACTTTTTTGTATTACAAATGCATTTGGTCGACATTTAAAATATAATTTCTACTGAATCTATTCTTATGTTTTTGAGTAAAAAGAATATTACCATGTGATACAAGAATTAAGTGTCATTGAAAAACTATATACATGTATTTAATTATAATATTTTCTAAAATTGTAATTTAAGAAATTGAAAATTCAAATACTTATTTAAAAAATAATTTCATTATTTTTTAAGATTAAAACGCACGTGTTAATAATATATATCTGTTACTTTATCTACACCAAACTACATAAAGCTTACACAAAAAATACACCATAATTTAGATGATAAAAATACATATAAAAGACTTGTCGATTCAAATTAAGTTCATGGTCTAATGTTGAGTGTCATTTTATATTTTAAAAACCAAACGAAGCGCGTGAACAGCAAACATGAACTAAAGACGTGTGGACGAATCGAACATGTACAGATGAAGTCGATAATTTGAAAACAATGAAACGTAAAATAAAAAGTGATTATAAATTAAAATGATCGAATTTAAACTTGATTGATAAAATGATAATATTAATAAGGCGTGTTTCGTACTTAGACACTTACATTGGTTTTCTAGTGTCATGCCAGTTAGTGCACACAGCTTTTGTAATTAATAATGACTTTAATTCTCAGTGAAAGATTATACTAGCATTGACACCTCTGTATTCCCCATACCTCATTAGATGTGTCGGGTCAGATTTACTTCAAGTAATATTATCTTACTAAATATTATGCATTCAGTGTATTGTTATAATTCATTAAAGCGTTTTTCGGAACCAGATAAAATCTAAAATTAATTCCGCAGTAGGGTTCATTCATAAAGGTGCGTTCTGCAGATTCACTTTTTTGTAATGTCACAACATAATTGTGGCTGGGCTAACTTGTTTGTCAAAATTTCATTTTATTTCAACACAGACAAAAAGCCGAACAAAAACATGGTCCTATATTGGAATATGTTCGAATAATTTTTCTATCATCAATTGAAATGTTATAATAATGACCACAGTAGGGATGTATTAGTTATATTATTTTCATTTACAATATTATTCTCCACTATTCTAAATTAAAATTCACTAAGACTTTTTTTTAAATAAATTCAAATTTAGTTGAGGCATCATGGGAAAAACATATTTCTTTATAAGAATGAAACATTATGAAAAGTACACATTTAAACACAAACACGCGAATTTCGGATTTAAGTCACACCAACCACGACACCAGGACCGTGTTTCAGTATTTGTTAAATACTTGTTACTTTGTACGTCAAGCTAAATACATGTATAGCTTTTGCAATGAAGATTCTATATGATACAGGGATGAAACTTAACTATTTTCATTTGGGGACCCAGCCCACTTTTGAAGAAATTTCAATAATCATACATTGCAAAAATCTTAAAAACTTTGGTGGCCCAGACAATTTTTAGGGACAATGGGCTACTGGGCCCCTGTTAATCACAATCCCTGAATGATTTAAAGGATAGTGAATTGTTGTGATGTTTAGGAGCATCTCAGGTATAGAGACTGGCATCTATATGACATGCTAATTATAATGTCCTTGGTCCATTTTATGTTTGTGCTATAAGCTTTATGCAGCTTGATGCAAATAAAGTTGTTATTAAATTTTACATGGATATGTGATCTGAAGACGAAAATCGAAATGTAGCAAGAAGAAGACAGCTTTATCACGGAGCTTTAGTTTGGGTGTACATATACAACTTATTAACAGATGCTTATAACAGACTGTTGCCAGATAGAAAACATTACTTTATGTCATATCCTGGTTTTATTGTCTAACATGAGGTTCTCACACAAGCTATATATTATGGTAAAACCTCTTTATCATGCCATTTGTCACTTCACGTATCATCAGTGTTTTAGGTCCAAAACCGCAACAACAAAAAAGTCTGAACAAATTTTGATTTTAATATTTGCCTGTTTTGCTTTGTTTTCTGTGTAACTTGTAACTGAAATCGTGACTCAAAACCCCCAATATCTACATGGACTTGAAATAAGCAATACAAGCAAAACCAAAAACACAATGAATGCAAAGAATTTGAATTAAAAAAGATTCAGAAATAAAGCAGCTGAAAAAAACAACGAAGAACACAACAACAACAACACCCCCCCCAAAAAAGGGGGGGGGGACAAATAAAACATGGCAAACACAAACAAAATATTAATTTGGTTTAGTTTAATTTGGTTTATGCTGCTCAGATTCTAATAGTAAGAGTACTAGTTAGCGACCATAGGTAGTCTACTCTTTTTCGAGCTCTACAGAGGTATCTTTAGCGTGTTCTGAGACACGGGGCCTCGTTTTTGAGTCTAATCCAAAAAACTACCAAGTAACGAGCTTTTTACAGCTCTAGTATGTGGTCAAGAGATGGAAATCATCTCAGAAAATTTTCAAATGACCAATTGATGACTATTGAACATAAAGGGTTCATCAATTTGATATTTATGTTCAACAGGGAACTGTACTTGTGGCATGGTACCATCAGAAATTAAGGGCGACTGCAGTTGTATTGTATGTAGCTGGGTTTGGATTGCGCTTATATTTTAATATTAAAATCAAGGGATTGTTCTGCTTATTCTTATGTTACAAATCAAGAGGTTGTTCTATAATATAAACAGTCAGTCACACGTACTGTATCTCTGTTTTCATGTTAAGATTTGGCGAGGTCACTTGATATAAGTTATTTATGTGGTGTTGCCTGTCATGTCCTAGTTTGTTTGTAGATATTTATACAGAAATGTTCATCATTCTGAAGACTGGCCAAATGATTGACAGGCTTCAATCACCCACAGTCGTGTGTGCTTTTAAAAAAACCTTCCTATTTGGATAGGCGAATTACCATTCTTGTGTGTTCTAAAAATATTCTTGCACTGACGAGTGAATTAAATTAAATTTTTCATTTTCTTTCTTTTACATTAAAGACTCAATTAGGAAATGACTGTGAAATTAGAGCGAGTATGAATAACCACAAATGTGATCCTGGAAAATTGTTGTCCTTTGAATAAGATGCGCTAAGCTCATATTTCAAAAACACTGTCTTTCTCTTTCCCCAGAAACCAGTTACACCCTCGTTACTGTTGACTTGGTACCAGAAAGAACCATATAACATATAGCTCAGTACTGATTTCCGTGACGCTATAGATCTATGCAACTTAAGGTATGCAACTGTCACCAGGGCACTCCTGGAAAGAGAACTATTGTGCATTTTGTCAGAAATATCTAAATTTGCTGGCAGGTAAAATTTGAAATTCCTTAAAAACTAAGCTATACTCCTCATGCAAAGTATTTCCTTAACTAAATTTGGTAAAATATACTTAAAATATATTTGGTTCTTTGGGGTTCTTTTCAACATCTTGGAAAAAATGTTTGGTTTCATAATTATGGTCTGAGCACTACTGATTGGGAATTGTATTTCGAAACGACCGTCTAGTGCTGTAAAATTAACACTGGTATAATATGTAATAAGTCCATGCCGAAAACAAGATAAGAAAAAGCTGTGTCATGAATCGGTCTGAAAATATAACACCTCAAATGACCTTCTCTAAATCCAGATTTATAGTCTGTTATAAGGTTATACTGCTATTGTTAACACAATATGATTATATATAGTGACAGAACTGTCGTGGTATCATACACATGAAAGTAGATGTTCTTTAATCACTGGGATGGCGACATCATTGATGACATGTTTATTAAACGTTTATTACACGTGGTCGTTATCATCAAAGAAGGAATATTTATTTAATGTAGATTAACACGAGTTAGTATTTAATTTTCAAGTTAAAATAATTTATTATGAGTTGTAATTGTATAAAAATAAATTGTGTAAGATTTCGTTGACTTGTATAGTGATTTGAATCATGTAAAACCAATTTGTTTTGTTTTTTAGGGTATTGGTATTTTATTATGCAATGAATGCAAAGTAGTGTCCTCACATTATGTTGAAAATTAAAACTAATTTACATAAATATACATGTATATTTTAATAGGTCCTTAGCACTTTTATTGCATGTACTTTATTAGATTTTAAACGTTTGTTCTAAGAAGTCTTAATGCACCTATACTCAAAATAAGGCATGGTTTTATCAAGGCGTTGGTTCTAAATATATATGTAAATAAATGCCTTGTTATGTCTTTATTGGAAAGCGATTTCAACGAACAGGATTCAAAATAGCAGAAAGAAAGTTTCAATTTTGATTTCACATGTGGCAGCTGTTAGCTTACTAAACTGGAAGTGCTTACTCTCGCAGAGTACCCGGTCTCCTTTCCTGTTGGAAGTTCATGTATTGAACTTAATTTGTTCTCACTTTGCTTTTGAAACTGTTAATTGAACATAGATCGGTATATTATTTATTTATTTTTTATTTATTTATTTATTTATTTATTTATTTATTTATTTATTTACTGAACAATATCATTAATGACGGTGTCATTGGTTGTTATAAATACCCCAGTAATGCTCAGACTAAGTTTTTTATTTTGTTTTTCTCGTTGATGGTAATTTCAAAGTAATATCTCGTCTGCAGTCAGTATTTTGGAATTTTTCAAATTTCCTTTGACTCAGTATAGTAGTCAGCGCCATTTCTTAACCTATATCATTCAGACCAATCACCAGGCAGGACTATCCATCATTTCTGTACACGGATGACTGGGGGTGTGTACATATGTTAAAGTGTACAATCAATTACTGTCGAAATGATGCATTAGATAAACATATAAAAATTTTGTAGAATAATATTCATATTGAAAGTTACCTATGCGTAGGCTTAAAATTTGAATTTTCATAAAATTTTGTGTTGAAAAGGATATGTTATAAGTGTATCGTTCTTAATCTATTAAACATTCAAATTTTGTTCACTGAGATGAGAAATGAAATTTGAAAAAAATAAATGAAAAACCTTTTATATCTTAGTTTTACTTATCAAAATTGTGCAATTACAATTTAGCCAATGTCAAAAAGTTACAAGATCATCAAAGTTTCAGCACGCATGTCAAACGCAGGGAGGACTTCAGTAACACTTGTTAATCATTGTCTTTTAGATGTTTTGATTTATCAGGCCGAGTAAGATGAGACGTTAACGGTTATAATACACCCCATTACAAAACATAAACACATACCTGTGTATGAAAACATAACGAAATGAGAGATTTGATACCTGACATTAAACGGGGAATATTTTGTTCTCGTTTAGTAATAACCATATTGTATTACATAGTGTTAAATACTGTGACAATAAATTAAAAGCCATTACTTCACAAGATCATTATCTTGTCCGACATTAATTCTCCAACAAAGTCGCTTTACTCCATTGTTCATCCTGGGGAGTTTCCAATCAAGATGATGTTTAAAATACATCCATCTAACACCGATTCCTTTTTTATATTTTATCTTTGAATATAAAATTCGTGGTGCAAGATTTCTGATTTGGCTTTTGTTTATCTTGCAGTTTTATCAAACAAATGTTTACCGTTTTCCTTTACTTTTGTTAACGGTTGCAGCATTGCTTTCAACCCTTGATTGTTATGTGTGTCTTTGATGCCTTTATCACAAAAAAGCCAAAAGCAAATGGTGTCAGAAACGTTTGAAGCCAAAATTGGAGCTATGCCATACATCGTATGATCCTAATGACGTCATCATGTAGAATTGAACCAACCAGGTATCTAGGACGAAGCAGTACTCTGGTATCGATATTGTACTTAACGATAAAGCAGCATTGCTACATAAGCTGATTGATTTAACTTAGCATGCCGCATTTATTTATTTATTTATTCTCTAAATTGATGCCTTTTATAAAATATTAAAGTAAGGTACTTGTTTGTGAAAATTATATCCTGTAGATGATATGAACACAGCCAATAAAAATAATACTTTTTGAAGTCCTACAATTGTTGTTTCTTGAAATCTGAAATCATCGATCATGGTATCTTTTTAGATCTTAAAATTTTGTTTTATCAAATTTGAGACTAAATCAACTATGTGGCTATTGATGATCTATAACATGTTTTGTATTGGCTACTGGTAAGGATGGCGGGAGAGAGGACATTAATAATTCCCGTGTAATCTGATGAATACATGTATTAAGTACGGATGATATGCAAAGGATTTCGCGCTTCGCCTGATGTAAAACTAAAACCACAAACGCTGCAACTTATAATGCACACCATGTTTTTGTTTTGACCTTTTAAATTTGGGCGTGTTATTTGTGCTTTATTATTTGTTGTGTGAAAACTCTGATGGTGTTTTATAATCAGTGGTGTAGCCTTGGCTAAATATGTGTTTACTAGTATCTGTCTCTTCTGTATTTTTAGTCTGGTCATTACCAAGTACATGTTAATTTATTGAGTTTCAAATCTTTGTTTCAAGTGCAATTTTACAATGATTTGTTTGTAATAAAGACCTTGATCAGACTGCATTTGGTCCATAAACATGTATATATTCCATTGCAATATTCAGTTCGTAAGTTGTATAAAAAGTGAACTCAAACAATCAAGAAGAACAGTTTGGTTGGCCGTTTTGTTGGTCACTTAGCTCTTAGTTATTTTCTGAATTACATAAAAGACAAAGCGATTTCAAACCATATGTTTGTTGTTCGGTTGGTCGTTTGTTTGTTTGGTTGGTTGGTTGGTTGTAAGGGTAATCACCTCCTGTTTAGCTAGCTACACCTGCCACGTAGTGCGTAATCAATATCGAGAGTAAAAGGAACATAGAACTATATACATATCCAGGGCAATCTTGGACAGAAAGACAATAACACTGTGATGACGGCCATAAAAATTTTGAAGGGGTCCCGGTAAGCATAGGCTTGCAATATCCCTGGGTCAACAATTTATATGTACGGCATTCAAGTATGTACAATAATGACAGGGTTTCTCCATCCTTCGTCGTCAATTTTCAATTGCAAGGCACATAACATAACTTTTTTTCATTAGTCTAACGAACTGTGTCCACATGTATGTTGTAGTAGATAATGGAACGAATGATAATTGTAACAAATAATTTACAAAGTTGCAAGAAGTTCTAGTGAGTTGAGCAACTGCTGTGTCTTCAATCTGCAACTCTGGACGTTTCAAAGAAAAAAATTATGTTGATTGGTAATTGTTTAAACCTTTATATTGCAGTAACATGAAATGCAAAAATATATTCAAAAATTATGAGGCGACATGTCTCATAAAATATTTTTTAGATCAGAGTTGATTATTATAGATTGCTCAACCGCTTCAGTCGTATTTAGAATTATAGATTTTAGTAAAGTTAATGTTTGTCTTGGCAATTACGATTCTGTTTGCAATCCGTATAACGTATAACGTTTTATGCGGTGTTGCACCTGGTTTCCACATCAATAAAGTCTCATTCTACAAGTTCTAATTTTCAATTTTTAGTTTTTTTCTGTGCATTGGTATAATCAAACATAAACAAACCAGTCCATGTCCAAATCACTTTATTTTTGCACAATAATTTTCTTTCAACCAGCTCCCTCATTTAAGAATACTGTTTCTAATCTACGTGTCACTATTTTGCAGTTACGATGTTTATTTTCATAAACTCAATGATTGCAGAAGCAAACTACAGATTATCAGATGTTATGCTTCAGTTTAAAGGCCGCTGTGAAAAGCTGGCTTTAAGTTCCAGTTCCCTTTAGCAGGTGATTCCGAGGTCCAAACCCTGGCACTTGACCAGCCCTCTTTTTCGTAGTAGTTAGCTTATTGGAAAATAAAGAACAATATTCCATATAGTACATTTGTATATTTCATTTTTCTATGACAAAAACTAACTTTATAGGACAAAAATAAAATAGAGCGACTTGTTTTCAAAGTGCATGTTTGTTTATATATAGATTTTGGTTTACTGTTTGAAAAAATAAAGCTTGTTTGAATTATTATTTTCTTACGAGACTCCTATAGGTACAAATTCAGACAAAACATTATTATAACATATCTTATTCAGTTACTACACTTCACGGAGTGTTTATATTTTTTGCTTCAAAGTTTTGATTTTATATCATTCTATCAAATATCGTTTATTTTTGGGGACATTTTAAAATATTTGTGTAAACTTAACTGTTCTACACTGTATATGTTTTGTGGCATCTAAAACTCTCATAAAACATTTGTATTCGCTGAGGACAAGGGTTTTTAGGATTTACGGCAACCGTTGCATGCAGTATGTGCTTTCCATTGTTTTGACCATTGTTACCATGGTATTCGCAATTTTCAAGATTATGTTTTTGTTGCTTCGTGTTCATAGTTATATTGACTAATAATGAAATGTAAAGTCATGTTTCCGCTAAAATTGATTTCTCATGTTTTAATTTGTAAGGCATGTTGCCTTCTTACCCTTAGTTCATTACGGGTAGATTGACAGTGAAGATGTGTCTCTTCTTCCTATAATAATTCAGTTTATATACGTGTACAATTCATAATGTATTTGTTATAATCAAATTCTGTCCTTTATCATTACTTTAATATCAAATGTAGGATGTGACAGTAAAGTTATTTGTACTAAGACCACTCACGTCTCTTTAAATTTGTCTCAAAATTGACAGTTTAACATTTGAAGCATTTCACTTAGTACATTATTGGGTAACTTATTTGTTGGTTACAATTCAGGTAACTTCGTTCCTTATGGTGAGTTAGGTAATGGAATCTCAATTATATCCTTAAGACGAGTAGTCAACAATGGAAAGAGAGTGTTTAAGTGCGTTGAACGATATCTTTATTCCACCTTCCTGGTAATTATCCATTCACGTTTTTAAGAAAAAATTATGTCAAGTGAAAATTATTTTAAATAAATTTTTAAGCGTTGAAGGTCACATACTGCAGAATCCATAAAATACAGAAATAATTTTAAAATGCTTTCTAGCGTGCCACATAAACTTGACTTTGATCTGTCTCTGCCGCTTGCAGTCATACAGATGACACCAGGGACGCAGCAATATACGTCCTTGGATGACATTCTATATCTTAGTAACATAATTAATTAATGTTTGTTGTTATAGTATCACGTGCACCTGATTTTCCCACTTTTAGGCAATACACAGTACGTTAACAATTCTGTAACAAGTTTTTTTTACGTTTTTGCTCCTGTTTGTTTCTTCTAGCTAGAATAAAGTTGTTTGCATATCAGAAATGTGTACAGCATTCTGGGAAAACTCTTTTAACTTGAGTTTCATGACGCATGACGCCAGCAACACATTGTAACACTTTCTGGAGAAAGGCTGTCCTCAACTCCGAGTTTCATAACGCACGACGTCATCAACACAAGTGAATACTAGTATTAATTTGTCCAAAGAAAAGGGCATAAAATGATGACGTACAGTCTGGTAGACATGCGTACTACCCACGGCACTTTGCAAGATCAACTTGGCCTATATAGCATCTAGATAGAGTACAGACCTGTCGAAAGTAGAATGCCAAACTAACGAATTGGTGCTGAATGAGCAGGTGATTTCGACCCCTCTTTCACGATATCTCGACAGCGTTTCTGTCACGAGTTATCCCTATCTCGGCCTCTCGGTAGCCGAGCATTAAATTTTTTCATTAACGTTATGTTAAACTTTCGACAGATCTGTACTGTATATTGACGGTGTAGCAATTCAAGCTTTACTAGGAGTTATTACAGTAGATGTTGAAAGACTTGGTAACACATGTATGTTGATTGAATTTTAATTTGTTTTGGTTTATGGTATTTAAACTTAAAAACTTTTTGCACACTTTATAGCTGCGCGATCCATCATAACAAAGTGTACAGTTTTTGTTTACATGTAATAAACGTAAACAATATTAGCTTAATCATTTTACAACTAAATTCGTATCTAATGAAATATTAGTTATACAATATTTCTAGTAAATAAACTCGTGTTGTGCTTGTTTGTTTGCAACATTCACAGTAATACAAAAAGGCAATGACGTCATTTCCTGCCACATTTATAATTTTAAAACTTATTTATTTCTCTCGTTGCAAGACAAAATACAGAGAACACATCTTAAATTATACAGACTACACTTCATAAATGCTGTGTTTGTTTCTTGCAATGATTCAAAGAGGCAATGACGTCATTTTCTTGCAATTGCAATTAAATGACGCCAAAGTTACGATTACACGAATCACATATATAACTTTATATTTACATATTTATATTGTAATGTTTTATTGTGTTAAACTGTTAGAGACCTAATGTAATTATACTCTTTTCTTGCTTTTGCATAAACGCGTGATGTCTAGATTGGCTGCCCCAGTTATTGGAAATGCATGTCGTAAAAGTCAGTTTTTGAATTCATTTTTCAGGATTAAAACCTTAAATAATATTTTCAAAAAAAAAGCAAAATGTAAATATTACCATTGAGCTGTCTAGAAATGACGTTTATTGAAGCAATTACAGTTGATGTCGCAATTGGTTTGACACAGTTCACGATCAAGACCCCCCTTCCGTCTCCAAAACGTAGAACATAATGGTACTCAATGAGAACCATCGCATAGCTAATATCCCGGGACAGAATGATGTACCATGAATATTTGCTGATCCCGAGCCAATCAACAGTTCAATAGAAGGCAGGCTTATGTTTATGGTATGATTTGGCGCCAAATTTACCTGATTTCAAGTTTTAATGGCTGAAAGTTCTAGAACTCTGTCGATGCTTCTATTATCAAACATTATAGGCATTGATTTTGACATTTGCTGTATGTTAATAATTGATATTTTAATAATTAACAAATTAATATTCATTTGGAGGAGGAGTTTATTCCATCTACAGTTATCTGTATATCATCTCTCCATCGAATATATAGTACAGACATGTCGAAAGTTTAACACTCAACTGACGAATCGATGCCGAGTCGCTCACCTCTGCCCCTCGTCCATATCTCGAAATATTTTCGGCAGCTTTAACCTATCTCTAGCTTTTTGGTCACTAACTGACCATATCTTGACCACTTAACAGCCGACACTTTCCTCCTTTTCGTTACCTTAGTGTTAAACTTTCGACAGGTTTTGCGGTATATGTATGGGTCATTTTC
The DNA here is from genome assembly GCA_021292105.1 of Anadara kagoshimensis. Classification (NCBI taxonomy): domain Eukaryota; kingdom Metazoa; phylum Mollusca; class Bivalvia; order Arcoida; family Arcidae; genus Anadara; species Anadara kagoshimensis. The sequence continues at coordinate 1,242,526 of CM037871.1, forward strand.
TAAAAGTTGAATGTCCATTGAGGTGAAAAATGCAAACGAGCCATTGGGTATGTTTGCTTGATATCAAGAAGAATATATCAAAATATGTTTATATTGTTAAGTACACGTGTATGCATGGTTTGGTTGTATGTCCTATGTGGATTGACTAACATTTACTTAAATCTGAAACAATATCCTATTTCTGTAAGTCATAGACACCATATGTCATGTCCATTTATAACGGCTGATTGGGGCTTTACAACAAGCCATATCGATGTTAATGCTTTGCTGTTAGCTTATAAAAGAATCTAATATCTAGATATCTAGGAACAAGTTTGGTCACATTTACAATATAACACAGTTTTATATTACAATAAGATTACGTAATAGTAATGGTCTAACAAGAAAAATCAAAGATGCTATCAAAAGTGTTTTACAGGAATTTGTAATAGATATTCCGAAGGGACTGTCTTGGCGTTCGGAACTCTTACTGGTACAGAATATGTCTATATACTGTCGCGCCATGCATTATTTATCTACTCGTTTTACAATACATAAGCTCATTTGAGAATAAGATCTCTCTCTCTCTCTCTCTCTCTCTCTCTCTCTCTGTTTATGTGTGAGATGGGATGAATGGGTGTGTATGTATGTATGTATGTATGTATGCAATGCAAGGCTCTTCTTGTTCTTCCATCTCTTAACGACTATTGTCTATCGCATTATGTTCAGTTCAAACGATGCAATGCTATGGGATCCAGTTCTGACCATCATTATATTTTAGTGCTTGTGGTAATAAGTTCATACTAAGCTCAGTCAGTATGGCAAATGCTCTCTCTCTCTCTCTCCAGACTTATTTTACTTTATAAGTTTATGCATATATAATATGAATATGTAACGTTTAAGTTGAGAAAAGCTTCCGGGATAACTTATCACGTTTTGATTAGCATACATTATTGCCTGGAGAAATGCGAGAATTTTATTGAATATTTTCAGCCATTTTAACGTCATAAATCAACATATTAGTTTTTCTACACATGTAAATAACGCGGGATGTGTGTGATCTTCCGAATTTACAATCCGTCACTTACTTCCCCGTTCATCTGTTATTGATAACAACTTGATCATTTCACACCCGAATACTAGTGGCTAGATTTTCCCGGTAAATGAGGAAATTAAAAACAATCTACATGTAGTTGCATAATTAGAAATAAAAGTTTAGTACCCCATACACCTGGAAATGTTTGTTCAATTTTTGTCATCTTAATGTAATATACAATTACATTCTGAGTGGATTATTTATTTATTTATTTATTTATTTATTTATTTATTTATTTATTTATTTATTATTTATTTATTTATTTTATTTATTTATTTATTTATTGCAAAATACTGTTGAAACATAATTTTCGTGGTGACGAACTTTCATTGTTTTTAGTTTACACCCTTACCCATGAATGTACATTTCACAAAAGACTGTATATTACATACCTGCTTTCATTGTTAAACACGAACAACAAATTTACCAGCCCAAACATTTTATTTTTCTCTGAACCTTGAAAATTAACACCACGAAAATAAATTATCTCCAAGTAATTTAAAAAAACACTTTTTCTTGAAATAATGTAACAACGTGTGTAAAACTATCCCCTCCTTTATAATGTTTCAGTAGTCCAGAATCTACATTATAACTACAGTCAAACCTGTCTAGAAAAGTCGACTAAGGTAACCAGTAAAATGGCCTTTATGGGCAGGTGGCCTTTATATACAGGTTCAACTAATATGAATAAAGACACTTGTTATAAAATCTACTGGCCTTTATAAGCAGGTTATCCTTGTATAGAGGTGGCCTTTAAGGCAGGTTGGACTGTATGTTTTGATTGCGGATTTGTAACATAGGATTATATTGCTCATACTGTAAGCATGCTGTTCATAATGATATCATCCAAATACATGCATTCTGTCTGGAGATGGATGATCTGTGGGTCTCTGACATATTACAAGGATTGTGCCATATACCATATTTCAAATTATTTAGTGAAAAAATAATAAAATTACATATCACATTTATAAAGCAAAAAGCCACAAATTCAAATAAAATGTGAAGTTTGACACGGATTCTACCCAAATATTCAAATTTGAAATGCAGGCAAACGTACCAAAAATATTTTGAATATTTTAATACACAATCTATGGTTTAAAGTTTCATAAATTTAATTTTCTAATTATAATTATGGCAAATACATTAATCTGCATATTTTCATTGCTTCGAAGTTTTCAAAAATATCCCATACAATGTCCAAAAACTCTTTATTTTGACAAATTTGTATATTTTGGATTGCAGATTATTTCACTGTCATCCACGCACATAATGATATTCGCGCAATTCATTACTGTATGACGTAAATGCATTTGTGCCATCTTGTAATTTATTTATTTATTTATTGTACAAATTTGAGATCCTTATGTTGGTTATTTAGTTATTGTTATTCACAACATTGATATGTAACAATGATAATGAGGGTCCAGTTTTCCAAACCTCCGTTAGCTTACCAGCTAGTTTGTGAAATTTCAAAATGTAATTTTGAATGAAAAAATATTGTTGTAGACATATAATTATGACTGATAATTAATTCCATTCAGTAAAAGCAATTGTGTGCCTCCATGTTTCACAAAAAATATATAATAAAATATTGCCTAATACACAAGATGCAAATTTTCTCTAACCAACTGATTAAACTAACGACACAGGCACGGGTGTCTTATCTCCGAAAAGAATAACATCACTATATAACATTTAAAACAGGGCATGTTTTCTGCAAATAAAATTGTTGATTAGTTTTTAATCGTTAAGAAAAATGTCTGATTTATTTTTTTAAAATGTTGTAAATTTAATCCTTTAATTAATCAGATGTGTCATATACCATTTTTAAAATGTATATAAGAAAAAAAATTAAAAAAGGTACATATGACAAATGTATAAAATTGCATCAAGTTTATATTTTCTGGGTATTTCGTAAATGAAGAATTTCATATTAAGACTCAATAGACTAATTATATTTTCGTATCAAATCAACTAGGCCTTATTTTGTACGAAGTAGTTGATTTTACAAATCAGCAAGGTATTTACATGTGTCATAAATTTTAAATCCGTATTTTCGACATTTTTCTGCAATCCGCTATAAAAATAAAATCAAGAAAATCTAAATGTTTACGTATTTCTGTGTAAACATTTCTTAACTTTATTTTTCTTTCATTGTAGATTAGTTGGATAATGTTCCAAAATGTACCCGTCGGCAAAAGTTGATCCCAAAGGCGACAAATTTTAGCAGAAATCTTTGATAAAAATCCATCAATTTGTTCGTTGTCGCTCCTGGCACCAGTTTGTATATTACTTTGTGTTACGAACTTCCTTGTCGAGGTACCTGGATCTTGGGTATATATTCGGACATGGTTCGTTATGGATCATACAGTAAGCGTACTTCATACAGTAAAAGTCAACTTGAAAAACAGTCAAAATTGTGGGATTAATTTTACTAGATCTGGTGAGTAGAAATATATAGTGACAAGTCAAATAGAAATTTTCAAAATTAATTTTGTCCACTGATCTTGAGTTCAAACAAAATTTAATTTGCACAAAGAATTTTTCATTTTTCTTCCTTTGAATTGGGTTTCATTTTATTTATTATTCTTTTGGAAAAATAAAACAGTTTCTGTGTCCATTTCATTTTCTTTTTGTAATATTTTCCTGTATAATAAATATATCAGAAAATATTTAAGAAGGTCGTACTAACTACTATTGTCAGTTTTTGGCCGCGGAAAAAGAAGTAGAAATAGCCGGGCCAGTGCCGCGGTTTTCGGACATTTTTATGATTCCTCTAGGTCAGATAGTGACAGTTTTAGCTCTGAGTTAGTCGTTTATGATAAGATCGACACAAAAAGGAAAAAAATACAATTGCTTTCGGACATTTGTGCACACCTTCGCCTGATTTAACAAACTATTTTCTTTTAAAACATTGTTATTCATTGTAATATTTATTCGTGGTATATAAATACTATTTCAATATTATTGAAGTATTAAATAAAAACTAAATCCCATCTTTTGTATAGATGAAAAATAAATTTACAGAAATATATAACAGATATTTTTATGTTTCTAAAAGAAATGAAAGAAATTTTTATGTTTTTCGTTCTTTTTTGTGGGTATTTTACTTTTCGTCATGTTATGCTAAGTAATCTAAATAAAATTCACTCAATATATTTAAAAAAAATTAGTATGATGTCTGATATTTTTAAAATTTTATTTTTTACATTATTTTACATTATTTATTATATCTGCACATTGTTATATCAAGAATGCAATCATTGTGATCTCGTGTCTAAATCTGCGTCTGTAGAAACACATATAGAAATGCTACTAGTATATTATAAATATGTTAATATAAACGCATGTACTCCTCCGACATTTCTCAACAGAAAATGAATTTTATCTGAATATCACGGTCTGTGTACGGTTTTATTTTCGCTTCATTTACTTTTATTTTTACCCGGAGGTGAATGTAAAATCTTCTAGCTTTTATATTTTCCATCTAAATGGAGAAAATATTCACTATAAACAGTTGACTTGGTTTTGTTATCATATCGTGTCCACTTCAAGCTTGGTAAAACACTTTTGTCCGCGTTTAATCGTATATGGAGTTATATTCTGTACATATTCTAAGGACTGCACCAAGGGACCCGGAGTCCCATATTGTGTGGTGGGATTTTAAAGGTATTTGCATGTGTGTGCTTTTATTCCTATTATAACTACTTGTTCCAGAGGACTCTATCCTCTTTCATTTTGGTCTCATAATGCACGAAAGATATAATATTTTATGCTGATGTAACATTATTATAATGTAAAATAAACGGAGTACATCATTAATTTTTAAGACATTAATTTTTTATGCGCCTGTCATTACAAGTTCCTAAACTTAATAATTCTCCTTTTTTGATTGAGTATGCGTAGCATGCGGGTCACGTTTTTTGGCGTTAACAAAATTTTAAATTTTTGAGATTGAAAAGAATTTCAGAAAAAATAATAAATCGCAACGCGAAAGAAATCCGTTCAGCCCCGTTCGTTCCCGTTTTCTATCAACATCACAAAAGTTAAATTCGTTAATTTAAATTTGTTCATTCAAACTTATGAATTTAGGTTTAATCACTTTACATTAAAAATTCCATTTGCATATTAATGTGTACTTTTATTTTTTTTATTTTAACCTTAGTTCAAAATACCGTCTCATTGTAATCGTTTGATGGAGAAAAAAGAAAAAGAGAGGGAACAAAGAAAAGAAAGAAAAACCCACCGTTATAATTTTGAATTTGATAAATTGCGAAACTTAGAATTATAACGCTCGTGAAAGTTGACTTATCATCAAGTTTAACCTTTTCTAATAGAAAGTTGGATTTAAACAAAAATAGATAATTATGATTTTATGCAATAATCGAAAATTAGATCGAACCATTGACTTATATATCATTTAAATGGGAATCATCTGAATTTAAAACAGAAAAAATATCTCCGTCAATTCTTCTTAACAACACTGTGTTCACCGGAACGTAAACGGTGTGTTAATTACTCAAGTAATTTTACATTGAATATTTTCGCATTAATCATGGTGTTGACAAGCAATAAAAATTACATAAAACATAATGCAAATAGATTCACATTCATATTCAAGTGTAGTAATGATTTTCATTGAGCTATGACGTCAGAATATCAAGTGGGCGTTACTAGATTGGTGCAATTTCTTGAATAATTAATGTGGGTGGTCTGCTTCTTCTAAACGTTTTCATTGATTTGAATGTTTACTCCAAAACCTCCAATTCATACAAACATACCCTTGACTCGAATTGAATAGGGCATGTCTGGATTTTTTTCATCAAATATTTTGCTTGATCAACCTAATAAATATACATTATGTCACTTACAAGACAAGACACAGTGGGGGGAGGTCCAGTTACTTGTTAAAAAACTTCATTATAACAAAAAAATATTCGTTTTTAGAAAAGTAACGTTCAGAATTCCACATAAATGTATTCCATAGATACACAACAATATTGGGCTTTATTTATTTTAGGAAACCAACGTATCGAATTTTACCTAAAACTTAAAGCAATTTATTTCATTTTAATTAAGATTTGAGTATTAACATTCACATGTTAAAGAATAAAAACTCAGCCCTTCTATACACGGTATTGTAAACTAAATATTTCGATAATACCTGTTCATATCGAATAATGCGTGTCCAGTTGGTCATGGAAAGGGTCATTCATGGCCGGTATAAAATATTTTTAAATAAATATACACTGACCTTGGATTAAATAAATATAATCAGATTTAAGCTTTATGTATTTTCATTATCATGTTTATTTAATTTACGTAAAATCTCTTGAATATATCCTCGGTTTATTGTACAGAAAAGATACCATTTGAAAGAAAATGTAAAAATGAGGCACCTTTTTATTTTTTAATTTAATTTTCTGTTCTGAAAAAAAAACGGAAATTGAAATAAATGGAGAGACATATTGAAATTTTAGATCAGTCTTGCATGATATAAATTCATTACTATTTTTACAAATAAACTCATCTCTACAACAAAATTTGCATACATAAGCAGTATTTTGTTGTTGACCAAACTGAGTTTTCAAATTATATTTTTTATAAATTTCTCAAGAAAATGACTTCATGAAATCATTATAATCGCAAGAGTGACCTTTAGTGTGTATGATTTCTTTTAAACACTTTAATGAAAGCGAGAGGATATAAATTGTCACGGCCTTTTCACATTTAGAATCGTTGTCCATAACGCTAGTAAAGTGACTACAAAGTTAAAAGCATTCCATATGTAGACCGGGTAAAATTCAGATCTGATAACATCATATATACATCAATTTACAAATTTTTACTTTATACTACCGTGTGGTACCATTCGCCTCGGGGAAACATAATAGAGTCTGTTTTATCTCTTAGTTTAGCCTTCTGGTTTATAAACGAGCATCGGAACTCTCCGGGGAAAAAGTTTTTTTTAATTTTTTCAATGCACGTGGAAAAAATTGTTGATGCCAACAACTGTCTTTTATTTCTCAAACAAAGAATTTTTAATGATCGTTATTAATAATATTATTGAAGAGGGGGGGGGGTTAATTTATATGTCTTTAAATTGAAAAAGTGACAAATACTATGTATACGAATATAGTCCTATTTTGCATTTGGGAAAATAATTGGTTGTACTTTTTATCTCAAAACATGTTCGTGCCTTGTGACTATCATTCTTGTTATATTCCAAAAATACGAGGGTTATTCATGTTTTTGGGAAATGCAGAGCCATTAAATTGTTAATGATATTTAAATTATAAATGATGGGTATTTCCTATTTAATGATATGATTTCTGGAATGTCCAGTCCGGCGTTACTTTTTCCCCAGTAGATTACTGTTTATCGATTCCTATACACAGAGGAGTAACATCAAAGTAAGAGAGAAATAATAGAAGTTTAATAATTCACAAACTCACTCGACGGACCACCGGATTCTGTAGATGACATCACACACATCAGTAGATAATATACAATACATACATATATATTTATTTCTTATCTACCGTTCTTTAATATCAGAAACAATCCAGTGTTCTGACAATGACAAAATTCAGCGTTCTTTCAAAACAATTCATTGTTCTCTCAATTTCAGTGTAATTCAGTGTTCTCTTAAATCCAATGTTCTCTCAAATTCTGTGATCTCTCAAAAAAAATTCAGTGATCTCTCAAAAACAATTCAGTGCTTTCTCAAACCCAGTATTTATGTTCTCTCAAAAACAGTCCAATGTTCTCCCAGAAACAATTCAGTGTTCTTTCAGAAACCGTTCAGTGTTAACGTTCTCTCAAAGACAGCAAGCAACAGAATGCCAAACTATCTTTAAAAGAGAGATTCTTATTAACGGGAATGTGCCTCCGACTGTGCAGGCTTTATATTTTGTTACTATATTTGGTAACAACAAAACTAATGGAAAAAAAAAACAATTATATTTTATTTTTAAAAAATTAAGGCTACTATCAAGTTTCTTTTTATAAAAAATACTGTATTAAATTTTTGTTAAATATTTGGTCGTAATTGATATAAAATACTTAAACTAATCTTTAAAAAGTAGGGCTATAGGCGCGTTTGTTAGAAATTGTTATATTTTGTCTAAACTTGAATATTAGAATTAAACTGATCAAGTCGACAATTAGAATAATTAAATGCATTTCTAACCACAACCCGTTCTATTTCTCTACACACTGCGGTAGTAGTAGTATTCATTCTTTTAACCAACCATTAACTTTATTATATATGTAAAATCAATTTGAAGGTAGAAATCTTTTACGTGTTTCTACATGCTATGACTGAAGAAAATTGCTTTTAATTTTCAAGAATTGCCTTCAAGCTTGATAGATAAAGCAATCTTGGTCTGTAAACGATCTGACAAGACCAGCCCACTTGAGTTAAGTGAATCGTGGAGATGTTATACCTAATAACTCATACATAGCCTATTGATGACGATCGGTCCACAAGATTCATCATGTTCGAACAGATGATGAAAATTCCAAGCTAGTTACTGTGGTGTTATTTTAATTACAAAAATATTTTGGAATTTTTAATCGATTATTTGTAGAGAGCAGGATAAAAAAAGATAAATTTATGATGAGACATAATATTGAATATTTATTAGACGGTGATTTTTTCGTCTACCTACATTGATTCACCGTTGCGTGTCAGAAGTTGTATGTGGGTCACATTATCACACGTCAATGCTAGATCTATGTATGTACTGGGATATACACACTTTAAATCTTGTTCAGATCGTTTTTTTTTTCAAGCATTCATTTTTATCACTGTACCCGGGATGATGGAAACAACGGAATTTTAACATAAAATCAAAGAAACCGCGTTAAGAATTTATCAGTGTTTGTTTCGACAAAGTAATTTCACATGTTGAGAGTGTAAAATTCATATGATTCATCAAAGCGAAAATTTCAGTTTTAGAACATTTTGTGAAATATTTGTGGCAAATTATGGATGAAATTGTTTGTTAATTTTATACCTTAAAATATATAACGTGTACGGTAAACACTGGAGGTTAAGTCGGGTCAAATTGGTTCATCAATGTAAAACTGAGTACATGGAATCATTCTGGCGGAAGAATATTTGAGAGGAACGTAATTTGTTTCTACGGTTGAAAAACATCCTATACTTATAAAACTCATGATTTCATAAGTGATATCCGATAGCACTGTTTATTATATGACAGAAAACAGTTACCTCGGTTTAAAAATAATTATCAAGAATTTAGTACTCAAAACCGTTTATTTTTTATTTTTTCAAAACAGGACGAGGACCTTAAACAGGAGGATAGCAGTTTACTACATCCCACACGTTAACAACAGATGGGAACAATATATGGTTGACACGACGACCACGTGTAATTTTAATGCTTATTGACTGCCTTGCTTGCTAACTGGCTGGCTGACAGGATAGACAGAAAGGATGGATAGAGAGAAGAGGATAACTAAGAAGATGACGGCCCTAGTTTTGTCTTTGGTTATCTAGCTGTATGATTGTATCTGATATTTCATAAAGCTAGGTTACCAAAGGCAAAAATGTGGGTTCAACCCGGCAAATCGCGCTTTTTTCGCTTTCGTTGTTTGCTTTTTAAGGTTATAGCTAAGCTTCTTTGAGGCATACATTAAGGCAATATTGCAGCTTTACGGTTTCATAAACTGCTTTGGCTCCATTGGCAGAGACAACACTTTGGCGTTTGTTTGCATAAAAAGAAGATATTCCAATAATCTTATAGGTATTCCTATTCAGAAAGAGTTTACAATATTAAGAAGCCAAGAAATCTCTCTCTCTCTCTCTCTCTCTCTCTCTCTCTCTCTCTCTCTCTCTTGTGTGTGTGTGTGTGTGATTAACTGTTTAGATTTCTCGAACAGTTAAAAAACAAAACGTTCTAATACATTCGCGCTGTATGCCGCAGGATCTAGGAAAACATACAAGGTAATTTTTTAATTTATGTACTTTTTTGATAGTCAAATAAAATATTAAAATTTAAACAAACGTATCTGTTTTTAATATCGGTATATAAGTCAGTCTGGCCAGACAATGCATAGCTGAAGTGTGGAACCATAGAAAATATAGCCATCTTCTTGGTAACATATCACGTGACATAATACTATAACATTATTTTTATGTAATAATGCATTCAAAAGTAGCACATGAAAATTTGATAAAAATAATAAAGTAATATGTGGCATTAATGTCTAATTTTTTATATAACATTTCAATGTGTCTTGCAAAGTTATCTAAAAAATTGGGTATAGCATGAAAAAATCCCAACACGTGGATCTATGTTACCAGAAGCATGGGTATCTTTCCTTTGGCTTTGTGAGGCTCTAAATTCCGGCGCCAAGCCTTTCCTGCCTACATTATTGACAAAATATCCTTTCCTCATGCATAACGTTTTATTGCAATAAATACTTAAGTGTTTCTACATGCTTCAATGGACAAAGATTGCTTTTAATGTTGAAGACATACCTGTATATAAACTGAACTAAACAATTTTAATTTTAGTCACATATATAGAGTGTATCATGTGAAAAGATATTTTGTCAAAATATCTAAGAAAAAAAAGAAAGTTGCAACATTTCACAGTATTGTATAAAATGACTTAATTTGATAATTAGGTATTTTATCTCTGGTTTCACACCCCTTTACAGCGTTTTTATTATTTTATCATGTAATAAATTGCATTTTGGAACGCTAACCAAGGGTTTTAAAATCAATAGCCTTTTTAAAGACGTTTAACTGCATTGTGTCATGTAGTGGTGTGCAGCAGGATAAAATGTACTTGACAATATCCGGAGACACAGAAACAACGATAGGAAAAGACGTATAATAAGTAAAACAGAACGGCAGACATTAAAACAACTGGATCCAGTTGTACGAAGCTTGTTTAATCTAATCAGTGATTAACACGAATTTAGACCAATTGACTTAACGTATCATTATTGAATCAAAAGTTTTGAAACATTTTGTTTCATCTTAATGAAATTCTTATTCACTTTTCAAGTTTTAAACAAAAAATTCACAAAATATTTGATATAATGCAAAAAAAAAAAAAACAAAAAAAAAACAGAATTTTGAATAATCAATTGATTAAACTATTCAAGCTTCGAACAACTAGCTCTAGGTGTCAGTTTCACAAACATTCCTTAGATAAGGTTTTCCTTATTTTAAATCTGGCAAAGTTTGGCATTATTTTATGATACTGCAAATAAAAAAAAATCACCACCTTTAATTTGACGCCATAAATTTACGAATATCTTGAAAACTAACAAAATTGTTCAGAAATCAAATTTTGCAGATTTAAGTTAAAGAAAATCTTAATTAAGAAATGATTTTGAAACTTTAACAGGTTATACAGCTCTAGACTTTGTATGAGCACCAGCCATAATGATGAAATAGTGTTCAGTTGTTTGAGTACCCTTGCAGGATATAACAAAATACTGAGCTTGTCTTGATATTGGGTATTTATGTTTTTTATTCAAATTGAGAGTGAAAGAAACATGTAACTAGGGGACGTCAAATATATCCAGGGCAACCCTGGACACAGTGATGTCATAATTGTCAACAATGTTGTAAAATATTCGAAAAATAGTTGGTGGTTATAATTCTTTACTTGATAAAAATTTTCAATTTAGCACATGCCAGATATAAATTTATATAAAAACCAATAAACAAATTGACAGGCATCGGATATAATGATTACATCTTGTCCAGTGATGTAGCTGAAATACATGTAAACATTGAATATATTTTGGTCCCTTGGTAATTTTTTAACCCCTTAAAAGTTTGGTTTTTCACAATTTTGGTCCAAGCACTACTGAGGAGGAATTGTATTCTAAAACGACCGTCTAGTGCTGTAAAATTAATACTGGTACAATATGAAATTGTATACATGTATTTTCATATGCCTTCATCAAGACGCAAAGTCGAAAAAATAGCGTTGCAATCCCCCAAGATGAAAATGCAGATATCCGATTCAATGATATGCTTTTTAAATAATAAAAAACTGTTATGGATTTATGTCTGGAAACCAAAGTTCCAGAAGAAAATAACCGAATTGACAATCAGTTTCAATTTATAAGATTCATACCTAGTTGCTTAGAGATGCTTGTTCAGTAGGTCTGCTCTTTACTCCAGTCGGCTATCGGTGTAACGATCCTAAAAAAGATAACTTAGTGAAACTGATTAGTGTGTTCAGGAACCGGAAATAGGTCAACACAAAATGTAAGATACAACGTTAATTGGTTGAACACTTGAAGTCTTAAAAGCTAAACACTTCAGACAGAGATGTTGTGTAGATTACAGTGATATAAGTAAACACTTTCTTCTGAAGGCTACGCTACAGTCATTAAAACACCCCGTGATACTACTTGCAGTATATAGGATGGGTAGCCGACTAAAATGTAAATGCAAGAGCCATCAGTAACAAAGCACAAAAACACACAAAAGAAAATGTGACAAGAGATCAACACAAATGATATTAAAACATTTGCAGCTAAATAATATATGTACTTGGTCATTGCCAACGCATGAAACACGATTTCAAACAAAGAAATAAATATGAGAAAAATATCGTTATAAATTGATCGTTTCCTCATGGAATCTGACAAACGCACCTATAGCTGCGCCATCTATCGCTTTTATTCGACGTGTATATGTTCGGCTGTTTCGTTTATTTCTTGAATGTACTTGTTGTAGCTAATTGAAAATGTTTTTAATGTACATGTTTTTCATAAGCATTAATAAGAGCATGTGTGTAAGGCATGTGCTTCACTGTACTATATAAGCACATAATGGCACAGACCATAACTTTGAATTGTATCAACAGTACCTGTACGCTTTATTCATATTGTGTATGGGTCTACTAATTGTGTTTAAACGTTTACCTAGCACAGTTACTGAAATACTTTACCACTAGTTGGAAACACGAAAATGTGTCATATGTCATTCTTTGATTGTATTTTATGATTAAATTGAAAAAAAATGGTACGTGACAAATGCTTAGAATTGTTTCTCAACTTACATACACTCAATGGTTTTCAAAAATGGTTTCAGTGTTGTCAGCAATTTAGTATACGTATACAGTGGTGTGAAGGTCACCTTGTGCAATATTGAATATTTCATTATGAATGAGTAGATGAACATCTCTATTCAAACCGAAGATGAATTAGATTTCGATCAATACTTTTGTGTCAAACTCTGACAAGCTTATTTTAAAAACGTAACTTTTTTTATTAAATAATTGATCATAATGAAGAAAGAAAGTAAACTAACTGTAATTGAAACATGGGTTTGGCTTCGCAACAACCAACAAAACCAAGAATCGACACAATAGAAGAACATGATTAAAACAGCCAAACAAGACAAGAATAAAAACATGTTATACAACAGGCTGTGAGAAGACGAAAGAGTTAATACCCGTCCAGTGGTGTGGTTATTGTATTTACCAACAGATAACATTAAGTATTACAAACAAACACAAAAAAATGCCAAATATGCAAAAAAAAACAAAACAAAAAAAAAAAACAAAACAGCACATTGCTATGCAAAAATATGCACGTGCTTAAAGCCTTACTGAACACCTCCGCAGATTAAACTGCCACATACACAGAAAACATTACGACAATAGTTATAAGTTACAGGAACTAATGAACATAAACCACAGGCTTCAATCATGAAAAAAATTCACTCCGAAGGTTTCGTTATTTTTTTCATTGCTTGTAAGGTGTAAGCAGCTTGATCCGAGTTTCATTCGTCTGGTATTTGAATAAAACATGTAAATGGTCCGCCTACATCATACTTAATTACTTCCAGCGCAATACCACCTTTATAGAACTTTCTGATATCAAAAATTGAAAAGTAAAAATGTTATATTGAATAGAAATCTCCAAGTCGAATAATTTCTTAACAATCCTAAATTTGGAGACTATGTGAATGTCATCTTTCCTAAAGAGCTTGAAATAATAGACACGACTTATTCCTCAAGTTCTGTTTCATTTTTAGACTTATACCTGAATTATGACGCACACGAATGGCAACATTTGAAACTTTATGACAAACGTGATGTCTTCAATTTTTCTATTGTCAACTTTCCTTTTTTATGCAGCAATATACCTGCTTCTCCTGCTTATGGTGTATTTTTTCCCAATTAATACGCTATGGAAGAACATGTTCCCACTACAGGGACTTTGTACAACAAAGTAGGCTGCTTGCAAATAAATTGTTGATTCAGCAATATTGCAAGTCTAGGCTTATCAAGGCCCTAAAAAAGTTTGACGTCTCTGTGTCCAGGATTGCCCTAGATATACTTGACGTCCCATAGTTCCGTTTTCCTTTCACACAATTTTGATTACTCACGTGGCGGGTGTAGCTAGCTAAACAGGAGGTGCTTACCCTTCCGGAGCACCCAGCCTAACTTCCCTAGTGGAAGTTCACGTGTCTAACCTAACTTGTTAGATCCAAAGTGTTTACTTTGCTTTTGGATTGTGATTCGGACATGGATGAGTATGTTTGTTTTTGATTAAGTATAGGATGGGTTATCATAACATTTCATGGAGAGATGTTTTTGTCCTGCCTGAATACCTGAACTTAATTTTTGATACAAATGTAACCTAATACTACTTAAAGGAAACGCAGAAAATACAAGCATGTTTAAAATATATCAGACATCAATCTGTCGTTCTACTAACTTTTTATTGATTAGTGTTGATTCAGGAATTTTACAATATGTGGTCACATTATATATTTGTCCATTTTATTGTTTTTCGTTTTTATCATTTATACGTCTTTTTCTCTTCCTGTTTCTCATAGACTCCTTTTGCCCTATTGTTTAGTTGTTTTTGTCTGCGTTGACTGTTACACACGTGGACTTTCAACAGTTAAGTGAGACCAGGTACTCCGTAAGAGTAGGCACCTACTATTTAGCTAGTATCACCCATCACGTATGTAAATCAAAATTGAAAATAAAAGGAAAATGGAACTATGGGACGTCAAATATATTTAACAATATTATGATGACGGTCATAAAACTTTTTGAGATAAGCCTAGGCTTGCAATGTCTTTGAGTCAACAATTTATTTGTTTGTATGCAAATGAGAGAAACAGCCAAAGCAAGCAACAACACGACTAGAAACAAGTTAATGATAGAAACAGTCTAACAAGTCAAGACAAGAAAGAAAACATAATAGAGACACTGATTAGAACATATTTAACAAGTACTAAAACTCTTGAATTTAGAAACGTACTTAGACAAGACAAAAACCAGATATATTGAGACCATTGATAATAAAATTCTTATTTTTGGAGGGGAACTGAAAATTGGACAAGACAAGAAAGATTATCCCTAAACTATTAGTTATAAATTTTCTAAGGGAATTGAAACCCAGACATATTGGAACTATTGATAATAGAATTCTTGTATGTGGAGGGGAACTGAAACTCCTGACTTTACTTGCCAAACTGGTTCAATGGCAGTCCTGTTATTTGCTTAGGTAAAACCATTCGCTCTTGTTTATGAGCTACATATGTATACAGTTTTGGCAGTAAGACCTGTCATTCATTACACGAAGAATAATTACGCACCTAACCAGTATTAATGCATCGATGATTGCAATATGCCACACTACATGCAGAGAGGAAAACAGAGGAAGTTATGCATGCTGTATATAAATTGTATTTAGTAACATGCTCCCTGTGAACTTATAATATACATTTTATCAATCAATCTATCGATTCGCCAACACAAGCAACATGTTGTGCCATTAAGATGTTTTTGTTCTTTTTTATTAATTTCATTTTTGACTACTTCCTCTTAATATATATTTTTAGTTAAAACATTAATGATCTGTGCCATTCGAAAAAATCTGTATATTGTATATGTGTAAAATTGAAGCAATCTTGTATTTGTTATAAATGTACATACATGTATATGTCAGAAAAGAAATATTTTACATTCCGTTCCTAGCTAGTAATAGTTCATATTTTGCTATGGTCATGAGTTGGGACATGGTTTCTACAAAGCGCTGCTTTAGTGTTTGACTTGCAATTTATTCAAGAAAGGCTACATTTGAAACTTTATGAAAAACGTGATGACTTCAATTTTTCTATTGTCAACTTTCCTTTTTTATGCAGCAATATACCTGCTTCTCCTGCTTATGGTGTATTTGTTTCCCAATTAATACGCTATAATAGAGCTTGTTCCCACTACGGGGACTTTGTACAACGAAGTAGGCTGCTTGCAAATAAATTGTTGACTCGGGGATATTGCAAGCCTAGGCTTATCAAGGCCCTCAAAAAGTTTTATGGCCGTCATCACAGTATTGTTGATAAGTTTGATGTCTCTGTGTCCAGGATTGCCTTGGATATATTTGACGTCTCATAGTTCCATGTTCCTTTCACACAATTTTGATTACACACGTGACGGGTGTAGCTAGCTAAACAGGAGGTGCTTACCCTTCCGGAGCACCCGGCCTCACTTCCCTGGTGGAAGTTCACGTGTCTAACCTAACTTGTCAGTTCCAAAGTTTTTACTTTGCTTCTGGATTGTGATTCGGAAATGGATAAGTATGTTTGTTTTTGATTCTTGCTGAAAATGTGGTTCTCTATTTCAAACGTGCATGTTAATATCGTGCTTAAACCCTCGCTGCTCATCAATGAAGGAAACTGAGTTCACAGTTACACAATATTGCCGCTTCAACATCTTGTAATAAAATAATTGGAAATTAATCAGATTTCCTGAAGAGATGTTTTTGTTCTGCCTGAATGCCTGTTTTTTGGATACAAAGGTATTCTGATACTATATAAAACACAGAAAATACAAGCATGTTTAATATATATTAGACATTAACCTGTTTTTTTACTTTTTGACTGATTAGTGTTGATTTGGGAATTTTATAATATTTGGCGCAATTATATATTTGTAGTTTTTTATTATTGTTTTGACGTTTTTATCATTTGGCTGTTTCTCACAGACTCCTGTCGCTCTATTGTTTCGTTTTTGGGTTTGCGTTGACTTTTACATACATGGACCTCCATTAGGGAAGTGAAACCGGGTACTCCATAAGGGTAGGCACCTCCTATTTAGCTAACGTCAACCGTCACGCGTGTGATCAAAATTGAAAATGACAGGAACATTGAACTATGGGACGTCAAAAAAATATCCAGGATATATTGATATCATACTTAACAACAATATTTTGATGACGGACATAAACCTTTTTTGGGCTTTGGTAACCCTAGAATTGCAATATCCTTGAGTCAAAAGTTTATTTGTTTGCAGCTATATGATAGAAAAAGCCAACGTAAGCAACATCACGACACGAAACAAATGAAAGAAATAGTCAAACAAGACAAGAAAGAACACATATATGGACACTGATTATTAAATTCATGAATTAAAAAAGGGAACGAAAACTCCTAAATTTGGACAGGTACTTAGAAAAGACAAAACAGATTTATTGGAACTATTGAGAATCTTACACCGGTAACAGGGTAAGACAGAGATATCGCAAACGAGGATATATATTTTCCTGTCCAGAATGAGCTTTAGGGAGTAACCCCATGTTATATTTTTCTTTTTATTATTATTGCTTGCTGTTTTAATCATCTACCCGTCTTTTCTGTTTCTCATACGCTTCCGTTGCTTTATTATTTCGGATTTATTTTTGTTTTTTGCGTCGACTGTTACAGACATAGACTCGCATTATCCCTGCGTCAACAATTTTTGTTTGCAGCTAACTAATAGAAACATACAAAGCAATCAACAACACGACACTATGCAAGTCAATGATAAAAACTGCCAAACAAGAGAAAACAAGAAAGAATACATATATTGACTCTTATAAAATTCACGACTTTGAAAAGGGTAATCAAAAACAAACATACTTATCCATTTCCGAATCACAATCCAGAAGCAAAGTAAAAACTTTGGAACTGACAAGTTAGGTTAGACACGTGAACTTCCACCAGGGAAGTGAGGCCGGGTGCTCCGGAAGGGTAAGCACCTCCTGTTTAGCTAGCTACACCCGTCACGTGTGTAATCAAAATTGTGTGAAAGGAACATGGAACTATGAGACGTCAAATATATCCAAGGCAATCCTGGACACAGAGACATCAAATTTATCAACAATACTGTGATGACGGCCATAAAACTTTTTGATGGCCTTGATAAGCCTAGGCTTGCAATATCCCTGAGTCAACAATTTATTTGCAAGCAGCCTACTTCGTTGTACAAAGTCCCCGTAGTGGGAACAAGCTCTACCATAGCGTATTAATTGGGAAACAAATACATCATAAGCAGGAGAAGCAGGTATATTGCTGCATAAAAAAGGAAAGTTGACAATAGAAAAATTGAATAATAAAACTCATGAATTTGAATAGGTACTTATACAAGACAAAAACAAACCAACAGATTTATTGGACTCTTGTTTATGGAAGGAAACTGAAATTCTTGACTTTAGACAGTTTCTTGGACAAAACAAGAGAAAAACATATTTGGACTATTGATAATAAAATTCCTAACTTTGGAAGGAAACTGAAACTCCTGACTTTGGAAGGTAAGTCCTAACTTTGGAAGGGAACTGAAACTCCTGACTTTAGACAGGTAAGTCCTAACTTTGGAAGGTAACTGAAACTCCTGACTTTAGACAGGCAAGTCCTAACTTTGGAAGGGAACTGAAACTCCTGACTTTAGACAGGTAAGTCCTAACTTTGGAAGGTAACTGAAACTCCTGACTTTAGACAGGCAAGTCCTAACTTTGGAAGGGAACTGAAACTCATGACTTTGGACAGGTAAGTCCTAACTTTGGAAGGGAACTGAAACTTCTGACTTTGGACAGGTAAGTCCTAACTTTGGAAGGGAACTGAAACTCCTGACTTTGGACAGGGAAGACCTAACTGTGGAAGGGAACTGAAACTCATGACTTTGGACAGGTAAGTCCTAACTTTGAAAGAAAACTGAAACTCCTGACTTTGGACAGGTAAGTCCTAACTTTGGAAGGGAACTGAAACTCCTGACTTTGGACAGGGAAGACCTAACTTTGGAAGGGAACTGAAACTCTTGACTTTGGACAGGTAAGTCCTAACTTTGGAAGGGAACTGAAACTTCTGACTTTGGACAGGGAAGACCTAACTTTGGAAGGGAACTGAAACTCCTGACTTTGGACAGGTAAGTCCTAACTTTGGAAGGTAACTGAAACTTCTGACTTTGGACAGGTAAGTCCTAACTTTGGAAGGGAACTGAAACTTCTGACTTTGGACAGGTAAGTCCTAACTTTGGAAGGGAACTGAAACTCATGACTTTGGACAGGTAAGTCCTAACTTTGGAAAAGAACTGAAACTCCTGACTTTAGACAGGTAAGTCCTAACTTTGGAAGGGAACTGAAACTTCTGACTTTGGACAGGTAAGTCCTAACTTTGGAAGGGAACTGAAACTCATGACTTTGGACAGGTAAGTCCTAACTTTGGAAGGGAACTGAAACTTATGACTTTGGAGAGTTACTTGCCAAACTGGTTCAATAGCATAATTCGCGTGATGACTTGGGTAAAAGTACGTACTTTTGTTCAGAGGCTACATACATGTATGTATACAGTTTTGTCAATAAAACCTGTCATTCATTTCATGAAGAAATAATTTACACCGTACCAGTATTAATGCATCGGTGCTTGCAATATCCCATACCACGTGTATAGAGGAAAACAGAAACAGAGGAAGTTATGCATGATATATATAAATTGTATGTAGTAACATGCTCCATGTGAACTTATAATATACATTTCATCAATCAATGTATCGATTCTCCACAAGCAACATGTTGTGCCATTAAGATGTTTGCATTCTTTCTATATTTTTCCTTCTTCCTCTTAATATATATTTTTAATTAAAACATCAATGATCTGTGCCATTAGAAAGAAATCTGTATATTGTATATGTGTAAAATTCAAGCAATCTTGTATTTGTTAGAATTGTATTTATGTGTGAAAAAGCACATATAACATTTCTTTTCTTTTTTTAATTTTTTTATTTTATAACTATTATTTTATTATTATTATTTTTTTTTGTAAACTAAAATAAATAGTGGATCTTTGTTTTCGGTTTTGATCATGAGTTGGGACATGTTTTCTATACAGTACTGTTTAAGTGTTTGACATATCATTTGGTTTCGTTTACACTTACGAAAATATTGCGTTTTACGCGCATTACTCTGATACCGTGCTTATCTCTTCATCGATGTTAGGTTCGCAAGATCATCGATGACAGACATACAGCATGGCCAATCTGCTCTTCGATTGCGAACATACAGCATGGCCAATCTGCTCTTCGATTGCGAACATACAGCATTGTCAATCTGCTCATCGATTGCGAACATACAGCATGGTCAATCTGCTCATCGATTGCGAACATACAGCATGGTCAATCTGCTCATCGATTGCGAACATACAGCATGGTCAAAGCTTTCATTGACAACATCAGATCCAATAACCACGACGCGGTTAAAATAAATTTGGTCTTCTTTATTTGGCGTTTATAACCTCAGTGTATCAATATATTCGTTTTTCTTTCCCCTTTTTTTGCGCTATGTATTTAGTAATTTTTTCAATTGTTTCTATCATTTCTGTTGCATTCTTTTGCTATCTGTTGTTCTTTGTCATTTTTGCTTTTATACACCGAGTGCATGGTTTTTCCATACCAGTCTATCTTTATCAGTGTTTATTCGATTTCAAACGAAATAATTAACTTAATATTGCGTGTCTCAGAAAAATATTTTATTTAAAACTTTTGACACATTTCATGAGCAAGTAGATAAGTGTATGATTAAAGAAAGATGAAGTGATGTCGTGTGTTAAGATATTATAAATCCCAAACGGAGGAACTTGTCGACAACTCACATGGCTTACATATATAGTGCAGACCTGTCGAAAGTTTAACACCAAGCTGATAAATTGATGCCCAATAAACAGCTTATTTTTGGCCTACTGTTAGCTATATCACTACCGGGTGTTCCGGAATGATAACCACTTCCTCAGACGTATATCGCAAACATGGCGTTAAAAACCCACGTTTTAACAAACAGCTTCAATTTTTTGCATACTTCCATTTGCTACTACCGCATCAGCAAGCTGATTACAGTGATACGTTTCTCTCAGCAGCTTTTTGGTCACATGATATCCATAACTCAGCCTCTTGACAATCAAGCTTCGACTCCTTTTCGTTAGCTCAGTGTTAAACTTTTGACAGATCAGCACTGTACACGGTTCAGTTGCCAATGGTACAATCAATGATGTCGACAACTACAACTCACATTTTTAAACGTAGTTCACTTGCAATGATAAGCAGATGAAAGAAAGATAAGATCTTAAAAGATTGTTTTGAAGTTCAAATTGAAATAAGATATTTTATTAACACATGACATTTATTAACATATAAAATATGATGTTTTGGTTCTATTGTTATTGAAACTGTCGATATTCCAAATGTTTATACTCGATATGACGTCATAGCTTTCAATATTATACATACAGCTTTCTGGGACAAGTGTGCGGAGAGTGATGGTAAAATCAATTGATCAGTCAACACGTGATTTTTGCATAATTTAAAAAATGTTGTGAAATTAATGTTGAAAATGCCGAAGGCGAATCATGAATGAAATTTCCATCAAAATAGAACGCTATCAATTAATGATAAATTGATGGTTCTCATTGATGTTATGTATTTTTGTTGACCGTTGGTTAAATTTAACAAATTTCAAACAACTGACCATGGGTCATGATAACTTATGCCTAAATGTGTACATCATCCTTCGGTCTATGCTATCTTAAATCTTAAATTGATTTCAGCAGAAGTTCGGGAATTGTTTCAAGTTATCACAGAAACACAACCAAGCAGCTTCGGTTTGATTGGAGAAGGAAAATATAACATTATGCTGAAACAACAGACACTAAGCCTAACTTCTAGCGGATTTACTACATTACTGCTGTTTTAGCACGCTGTATTTCTGGCCCCAGTTTCACAATCATTCCATAGCTAAGATTTCCCTTTAATTAAATTTTGCAAAAGTTTGACTTTTTAAATTTCTGCTAATTTATAAAATATTCAGGAATTGAAGGTGTCATTTTTAAGATTACGTCTAGAATAAAACATTTTCAATTAGTTTTGACAAAAATAGGCATATGTAGTTCCACAAAGTGATTACCAAAATTTGCTAAACAGTTAAGGAAAATCTTAGCTAAGAAATGATTGTGAAACCGGGACCTGAAAGCGTAATTTTCAAATGTTGTTTAGCCAGCTATAAACGACATGTTATGCTACAACCACCAAGTTAAATTGTGACGGTGACGTCATTGCAATTTATGTTTTTATTCTACACCACATGTTGAGAGTGAAATACAACATGTTGTATAACATATGTTCAGTAAAGATGCATGACTATGATATAAAATGATGACATTATATTTATCATCAAATTAATTGATCAAGTCAAGTAACTTGTGCTGTTACATAACAGTTGTTTTTGGCTCATCTGTGTCAATTGCAAACGGATATACAACATTGATGTTTTTATTTGTTTATTTACAATTAGATAAACATCTCTTGTTTATGAGAAGTTAAACATCCCAGTCAAAAATATTTCACTTATATCGAGACGTCACAAGCTATAAGCAAAGGAATGGAAAATTTGCCTGTGCGTTGCGCTGATGGCATTATGCAGCAGTTTTCTTTATCCTGCCAAGCCTACCGTGACGCGGGACCTCGGTGTCAGAAAAAAACATTTCCTAAAGCCGAGTGCTTAGCGAAAGAACAGTCACCATCAACTTTTAAGTCTTGGATCATACCCGTCCGAGTTTGAACCCATTACCTCCCACTTACAGAGCGAACACTCTATCAACTGAACTACCGCAGTGGTTATTATTTATGAGGAATAAGTAATAGTATCTAAATTGTTTTCGACATAAGAAAAAATATGTAACATACAAGCAGGTATGCAACATTAATAAACACAAAGCAAACATGTTGGTAAAGAAACAACCCAACAAGACACAAACCTGAAGCCGGGTGCTCCGGAATGATAAACACCCCCTTTTTAGGTGGCTACACCCGCCACGTGTGCAAGCCTCATAATATGTATACATTTATTAAAACAAATGGTAAGCCGTATATCGCAAACCTATCGTTAAAGAAACACATTTTAACAAACAGCTTTAATTAAAACAAAATTCATCCTTCCATATGCTGCTATCGCATTAGCAAGCTGCTTACAAATAAATTGTTGACTCAGGGATATTGCAAGCCTAGGCGTATCAAGGCCCTCAAATAGTTTTATGGCCGTCATCACAGTATTGTTGATAATTATGATGAGTTTCTGTGTCGAGGATTGCCCTGTAAATATTTGACGTCCCATAGTTCAATTTTCTTCAACTCATTTTTGATTACACACGTGGCTTGTGTCCCAACTAAACAAAGATGCTTACCCCTTCCGGAGCACCCGGTCTCACTTACCTGGTGAAAGTCCACGTGTTTAACCTAATTAGTCCGTTTTGCGTTTCTTGACTTTGATTTGAACATTGTTAAGTACGTTTGTTTTGAATTGATCTGCAATCGTTGCTGCTTTGAACACTTTTGTTTGTCTCCCACTAATTGCTATTGGGGAATCAATGTCATGCTCTGAAACCTGACACGCTCATACATTATTCATACAAGACTATAGTGCTAGTCCACCGAGTTCTATCACCCTTATATGGACATTTGTTCCCATTGTTGCTGATCAAACTACTTTTAAAATCAGTTTATGTTTTTAATATAATTGGTCATCTCTCCTAAAACTAACTGTTCTTTCTATCCGATAAATTAACAGTTATGACATTTCTATATAAAGCAACACCTTAAAACGGATAACAACCTGGCCAAGTGTTAATAAGCCAATCTTTAATACAGAGTATAGTTTATATTACAAAACTAGTTTATAATTTAATTTCCTCACAACATATGATACTCCAATATACAACACTTTATTGACACTTCGATAATTATCCCATTGTCCTTTATATAAGGTCCCGTTACTTGGTTTTGATTCAAATGTAATTTTCAAACAACACCCGCCAATCAAACAGAAAAGGCTATCTTATAGACGCAATACATCCAGTAAATCTAATATAGAACACGTTCAAATTTAGTCCTCAATTCTGAACTCTGTAAAGGGTGAAGTATTTCTGGTGAGCAAAATACAAAAAAAAAAAAAAAACGCCACTGGAAATGTTACAAAAACATCAATTGCGCAGGCAACCCATTAAGACTTTCATAAAAGGTGGTGAGACGCCATTCAGGTTTTGATTAGATCGTGACCGACATGTGATCAGTATTTCAATAATAGTACTATGCCATTGCTAAAACCATCTTGCAATAATAAAGCGTCGTTTGCCAGGTCATTGTTATTAATAGGATGTACCAAATAAAACACAAACATACCAATTTATGTTCAAATCACAATTCCAAAAGCTAAGTAAAATTTTTTAAAACTGGAAAATTAAGTAAACGTGAAAATTTCCACGAAGGAAGTGTGGCTGGACACTCCGGAAGTGTATACGCCTCCTCTACGCCTATACGCTTGTCATGCCAAGTGCTAAACCAAAAATTGAGAATGAAGGCACATCGCTTGAACGTCGAATATATTCAGGGTAATTTTGCATACAGAAGCACCATACTTATCAACATATATTGTGATGATGGCCATAAAACGTTTTGAAGGCCTTGATAAGCATGTGCCTGCAGTATGCTTGAGTCAACAATTTATTTGCAAGCAGCTTGCTTTATTGTAAAAAATGGGAACAATCTCTACCATAGCGTATTAACTGTGAACGCATATTTCACTAAAAAGACTTATGTCGTATGTATGCACACATGTATGTCGTCATTGCTTATTTGTGTCTGATCTACAACTCTATCTACACATACCAGCCGCGACATAGATACAAATCATCCACAACAAATTCAGCAGCTGTCAAACAGAGTCTAGATCAATCGAATCTTGTATTACTGAATGTCTCTATGTTGTCAATGGAAAAGCAACATATTTTTGAGGGGTTTTCCTTTAATGATATCTATCATGGCATAACTTTCAGCTGTGTAATTATAAACTGCGTTGTAATGTTTGGTGTGGTATATGTAGGTCGGTAATTTTTTATAATTCCCAGATACTTTTTACTCTATTCATCTACCAGGAATTTATTCGGTAGTTTGTTGCTCACTAGATGGTTATGTCAGCTTCTCTTAAGGCAATAAAGATAAGCACCCTTAACGAATTGGATGTTTATATATATATATATATATATATATATATATATATATATATATATATATGTACCATAATTAACGTCATGTAGGTAAAAAAAACTGGAGGCCAGATTTACCTGAAATGGATAAATAGGCTTAAAAAATTATTGAAGGTTCATTGCTTGACACACCATTTGGTTATCACGTCAGTACAGAGGTAATATGGAGTAGTTTTATCAGACATACAAAATTAATATGATAGTAGTCGCTTGCCTTGTACACTGAATAATAATCTTGTCAGAAACCAATGACGGGTCAACCTTAAGTTAAGTTCTATGGGGTAGGTGGGTTCTTGTTACCATGCCCCAAGTTTCATTAGACTTGTTCAAACAATGTTCCTTTACTCGCTTCACATGAAATATTTTTCTGCAATGTTATTTCAGATTTATTTTATTATAACATTTGCTTTATTGTTATATCATTTTTTAATTTTCATGATGAATGTCATGTATTTGCAAGGGTTTTTTACCATTGTTTGGTCAAATTAGGTTTTTTTTAAATGTGCGTATTAATAGTCCACTGGTTGTTAATGAAGTGGGATGATAGAACCCGTCAACAGTACTGTAATCACACCACTGGACATTTACTCCAGTGCCCGTACAAGGTCAGGAATTTTTAATGAGTTTGTCTTGCTTTGTTTTGGTTATTGTCTTGTTGTATTGTTTCGTGTTCTTGGTTGCATCAGCTATTAGCTACCTGTTGTCTTGTCTTGTTTGGTTATTGTCTTGTTGTATTGTCTCGTGTTCTTGGTTGCATCACCTATTAGTAGCTGTTGTCAAGTAAATGTTTTTCAGTTGCAAATTTAGTTTATTAATGTAACCATTTCTTTACCAAATTATTTTTATTTTTTTTTAATAAATCCGAATAAAACATCATTATGTCAAAAGGTTCCAAATCTCGGCTACCGAGGAGCCTGTGGGAAGTCTATAACTGCCTAAGGACCGAATGGGCTGTCAAACTCGGACTGAACAGCTTTGGTATACACGTTGACTAGTCGAGGAGCTTAAAAATAATTATTCGGCCAGTAGCTGTCCAAAGCTCGATTTCTCGGTATCTCAGGCTGTCCAAAGCTCGATTTCTCGGTATCTCAGGCTGTTCAAAGCTCGATTTCTCGGTATCTCAGGCTGTCTAAAGCTCGATTTCTCGGTATCTCAGGCTGTCTAAAGCTCGATTTCTCGGTATCTCAGGCTGTTCAAAGCTCGATTTCTCGGTATCTCAGGCTGTCTAAAGCTCGATTTCTCGGTATCTCAGGCTGTTCAAAGCTCGATTTCTCGGTATCTCAGGCTGTTCAAAGCTCGATTTCTCGGTATCTCAGGCTGTCTAAAGCTCGATTTCTCGGTATCTCAGGCTGTTCAAAGCTCGATTTCTCGGTATCTCAGGCTGTCTAAAGCTCGATTTCTCGGTATCTCAGGCTGTCTAAAGCTCGATTTCTCGGTATCTCAGGCTGTTCAAAGCTCGATTTCTCGGTATCTCAGGCTGTTCAAAGCTCGATTTCTCGGTATCTCAGGCTGTCTAAAGCTCGATTTCTCGGTATCTCAGGCTGTTCAAAGCTCGATTTCTCGGTATCTCAGGCTGTCTAAAGCTCGATTTCTCGGTATCTCAGGCTGTCTAAAGCTCGATTTCTCGGTATCTCAGGCTGTCTAAAGCTCGATTTCTCGGTATCTCAGGCTGTTCAAAGCTCGATTTCTCGGTATCTCAGGCTGTCTAAAGCTCGATTTCTCGGTATCTCAGGCTGTTCAAAGCT
Organism: Anadara kagoshimensis; assembly: GCA_021292105.1. Classification (NCBI taxonomy): domain Eukaryota; kingdom Metazoa; phylum Mollusca; class Bivalvia; order Arcoida; family Arcidae; genus Anadara; species Anadara kagoshimensis. Next base: position 1,269,713 of record CM037871.1, read on the forward strand.
CAGTCTTTCGGTAGTTTCGACACTAATTCGTTATGTCAGTGTTTAACTTTTGAGCGGCTAGTACTGTAGATGAAATCTACTAAACGTGTGTAGAAGCAAAAATAATCCTCTAGATTGTTCCATTCTTTCCCGCGAAACCCCTAAAGGTGTCGCCATACTAGTATTTTTAACGTTAGTGGTTTGAAAATGTTGCATGTTTTTCGTACTTCTTTGTTTCGGCGTGTTCTTGCTTGTTCTGACTAGCTAGTGCACTAAGTACATTTTATCTAATTTCACTTGTTCATGTTTACATGCATTTCCCTTTATACATGCGCGATTACACGTGTAAATTGACTACATATTTAACCTTGTTGGTGTTAAAATTAATTCATCACAACTGTAGACACACCTGGTTAATTATCTGTCATTTCTACTAACACAGTCAATCTCTGTAAAAATAAAATATAAATTCTTTCAACCAAGTCATGTTTAAATTGTAAAAAAAGAAGCATATGGTCCAATTTACGTGCAACATATACTAAAAGGCTGCAACTTCAGCATCAAATATATGTCATTTATTTTTTTATATTTGAAAATAAAATAACCAATAAAAAATTCAGTGAATTCATTCAAACCTTTTTATATAGCGTTTTTCAAACACTTTGAATTAGTAAAAGGAAAAATTGTAGATTTTTTATTATGTGTAAAATATGAAAAATGTGCTTTACATGCATAAAAAGTAAAGTTCCGTCTTTGAAGTACTGCCAATCGTCCTAAATTGTAAATCACTTTTAGATATAGCTATTTTACAAGAAAGTAAAAGCTAAACCTTACCTTGCTAAATAGGTGCATTGATCGTTGTATTAAAGTCACATCTAACCCACAGACACGGTTCACGGACTGGAAAGGAAGATGAAAGGCGAGAACCGGAGCGTAACTGCATTTAACAAACCCATAGAGATCAATATTAGACATGTGTAAAGTGAACGCAGAGTAATAAATATATGTCTGTTTGATAATGGCAGGATATCGCGAGAATGAAATCCTTAAAAAGAAAAATTCACCAAAAGAGTTTTGGAATTTTTTAACATTTCCGAATATTTATTTCTGCATGAGCGTCTCTTTTTTGTAAAGTAAGCGATGCTATACTAGTTGACATGACGTGAACACTATATTCATCGTGGCGGGCAACAGACCTTGAAAACATGATATCATCAGTAAAAAGGATATTTATACCTTTACTTTTCTTTCAACCTTTTAAGATGCATAAAGTGTAAATTATGATATCATTATAAAATAAAATGACATGAGAAACTTTTAACCTTCATTGAACCAATGAAAATTAAGTAGACAAAATGGCCATCAAAGTGACTTTTACTTCATTATTTATAGAATTCATTATTATCACTTTTTATTTCAAATTTGGCATAAATATAATAAATATAAAATTATGCCACGTCAACATGACACACATTCCCCGATCCGTACCCTTATTTTTATGGGGTTTTTTAAATGCTGCGATATTAGTTCTGGGTTTTTGATTGGTTGAACATTGGTAAAGTGTATATAATAGTGACTACACGTATGTGTATAAATTGATATTTAAATTTAATTAAAACTTAAGGACTGTGTCGTATTAATAAATTTAGATTATGACTTAAAAATCAATAAGCAAATAAATAAATAAATAAATAAATAAATAAATAATAAATAAATAAATAATTTTAAAAAGTTCAACGTAGTAAATCTTAGTGATGTCGATATATAACAAATTTCGATAAAAAAGAACATTTATATTGTGTTCTTATTGAATACAAACGCCAAAAGCAACAATTAGATCAAGAGTATATACTTGACAATAACCATAGCAACCAAAGACAACAAAACATACCAACAAGCAATAACCATAGCAACCAAACACAACAAAACATGCCGACAAGCAATAACCATAGCAACCAAACACAACAAAACATACCAACAAGCAATAACTATAGCAACCAAACACAACAAAACATACCAACAAGCAATAACCATAGCAACCAAAGACAACAAAACATACCAACAAGCAATAACCATAGCAACCAAACACAACAAAACATACCAACAAGCAATAACCATAGCAACCAAACACAACAAAACATACCAACAAGCAATAACCATAGCAACCAAACACAACAAAACGTACCAACAAGCAATAACCATAGCAACCAAACACAACAAAACATATCAACAAGCAATAACCATAGCAACCACACACAACAAAACATACCAACAAGCAATAACCATAGCAACCAAAGACAACAAAACATACCAACAAGCAATAACCATAGCAACCAAACACAACAAAACATACCAACAAGCAATAACCATAGCAACCAAAGACAACAAAACATACCAACAAGCAATAACCATAGCAACCAAAGACAACAAAACATACCAACAAGCAATAACCATAGCAACCAAAGACAACAAAACGTACCAACAAGCAATAACCATAGCAACCAAGCACAACAAAACATACCAACAAGACATTATACTTGTAAGCACGTAATAATACAACACATTATAAAACTCATTGTCAACCATTGGATTGTGATTGGACCTATTGTCAAAAGGGTACCTATTGTGTGTTTGGTTCAGTAAAGAAAGTTTCATCACCTAAACTCCGCGTAACTCGCATTTTTGAAAATTTAAAGGTAAACCAAAGACGTGAGTTTATCAGGGGCCTCAAAAAGATTTTATGGTCTTCATCACAATATTGTTGATATGTATGATGTCTCTGTAACCAAAACTACCCTGGGTATATTTGACATCTCATAGTCGCATGTTCAATTCATCCCCTTTGATTACACACGTAGTGGGTGTAGCTAGCTAAACAGAAGAGTCGTACCCGGCCTCACTTCCCTGGTGAAAGTTCACGTGGCTAACCTAATTTACCAGCCTCAAAGTTTTTATTTTGCTTTTATAGTGTGGTTTGGACATGACATGTTTTTTTTTATTCCGTATGTTCGTATATTCGTCGACGATCTACCTATGGACTATTTCTCTTTACATCGATAAAGCTTAATGTTGCGTGTGTAAATGTTAATACACGAGAGTGGTTTAATGATGGACACACCTATAGATAGATATAACACATTAACACTCACCATATAACAAAAAGAACAAAATAAATCGGACAAGAGGGAAATCGAAGTTTACGACTGAGTGGTCCAGTAAACAAGTGATTAAAAGTGTCAGACATTAGTAAAACAAAGCTGCAATGTATCTGGGGAACAATTGCGGAGGTAACGTCGTATCCGGGTGGACACATACCTTTGAATTTCAAAAACGCATTGTTCACGTGTATTTACAGACAGAAATTGTGGGATTGTTAGTTGTACTGATAAACTCGGAATCAAACGATTATATCACAATAGCCACGTTTATTTATTATAATAATTAATTGAAAGGCTGACATTAAATATGATTTTATTTCCTTTTTATTACGATTCAATTTGCAATCATGGACCTATTTTCAAGTCTTGGTAAGACCCAGCCGGGGTTCTAACCCTCGATTTTCACACTCTACCAACTGAGCTACCGCAATGGTGACCATTATATACAAATGACTACTGTTTTTGGAATGTAGTAGGTTTGCTTTTCAATTTCTGATAATATTCCCGCTGATGGAGATTGATAGGAATTGTTAAAATAAATTTACAGTAAAAGAGATGCTTATCAGTTTGTTTATCCTGTATGTAGTTTTTATTTCCTTTATTGCATTTGATTTTCCCAAGTTCCAAGTACGTTTTCTTCTTCTACTTGTTTTCTTTATCTATTTAATCCCATTTAAATGCAATTCGTTTTATCTAATGTTATTGCCATGGTATTCAAAAGGTTGGTATAAATTTGCTGCTGTCATCGGATTTATGTTTTTGACAAATCCGTTGATGCAGTTGACACACCTTTTCATATTTTGACCAATGTTTTAAACAGTTAGTTGAAAATTGAAATGTGGATAATTTCGAATAACTTCTAAGTTTTATAATATACCATAAATGTATCTGATTGGACGATTGAAACCAACAAGCTGAGTTAATTTTCAAGTAAAATAAACCAAATCTCTATTTAAAAAAAACCAATATGACCGTATTCGCTAAAATTGTATTAATTTTGTTAGAAGACCGAAAAGTAAATGAAAAAAGATATAAAATATGCCCGAAAGTAATACTACTATTTGAAAAGCTTTTGTTATGCAAGTAGCATAAAATGCTGCATTTTATCAGAAACGCACAATAGTCAATAAGGCATTGATATCGGTAGGCATCTATGTTGTCAATGTCCGTGATAACAGCATAATGGTACCGGCATATGTCAAAAATTGAAGTTATAGTATTACTGCATTCAAACAAAGCAATCGACGGCCTTTTAGAGTTGAAATCTAAAATAATTATCTCGCATACAGCTTTTGACGTATTTTAAAAAGTCGTTTGCTAATCATAGAGAAGCCCCATTTTATTTTGATATACATATGTATATCTTGTATCGTATTGATGCCATGCGTAAAAACAGTTCCCTATACTAGTGTTAGGACAAACACACCATCGCTGACAGGCTATAACTGCATGCAATTTGGTACATTTAAGACGTCGACATAACAATTGATTATTTAGATCAATTTAATTCATTGATCAAATCTGTAGTTAAAATCAGATGGATGAATCGAATATCAATATACTGTTATTATACCCCGATTTGACATTTGAAATTGCTTAGAAAAATCTTTCGATGGCAGAATGATACTTAGAGGTGTTTTTGGGCCTTTTGTAGATTAGGTTTACAAAATAATTCATCATGAAGTCGACCCACTTCTGTATACTATATGTTCATTCATGTCAGTAATAATTAAAAATATATGACTTCGTATACGACAAACATGTACTCGACAATAACCAACCCAACCAGCAACACAATACATGTGTTTTGTAATAACCAATGTAACTAAGAATACGCAACAACACAAAGACCAAGACCACAAAAATGTACTTGACAACAACAAAAGTAGCAAAGAGAACAAAACAACAAAACCGTGTACTTTGTAATAGCCAATATAGCCAACACCATGGCACAACATAAACATGTACATACTTGACAATAAACCATTTAGCCAAACAGAACAACATGTAACCAAGAACTCGAAACAAAAACAGCAATAAGCCATGTAACCAGAAACACGAAACAACATCAAGTGGTATAGCAAAAACACCTAAGTGTACAGTGACTAGTATCAATTCAATTGCATATAATTTATTTAAGTTAATATGGCACAGATGAAGGATACTCTGCATTGTTTTACAATCTACAGCAACGATACATCTCTTTGGCACAGCGTACTCTGTTGACACCTGACCTGTAAACATTATGTAATACAATACAATCAAAATTAAAGATAGGAGAATTTTAATATATAGGGGCAGTTTAATTAGTGATTGATTGACTGACACGGTATTTTGTTACATGGTTAAAGTTTTGTTGTATAAATACGTGTCACATCATTTCTGTCCGGTTATTGTGGCGGCTTACATTGACAACTTTACACTGATGATGTGGACAGCACTAAGCGTGTAAGTAAAGAAACTTTACTATGTGTTATTTTATAATATGCTTTTGAGACTGTGATTAGAACTTATAGTTGGTTTCCTTGTGTATTGGGTCTTTTCATAATTTTGGAAAACTGACATATACCATTTTTTTAAAATTTAATCATAAAATACATTTAAAAATGGTATAAGACAATTTTTTTAAGTATTTAATGATTAAATTTTAAAAAAATTGTATATGATAGTACTATACATACCATACCTTAAGTTAAGGATGCCGTTGCTGAATTTGTTTACTGTTTTAAAAAATAGGTTTCGTTTGTAAAACTAAGCTGTAAAATTAAAAAAAAATATTTTAAATTTCGAGTGTTAAACAATCTTGCAAAAGGTTGAAAGGGACTTCTAAGACTTTATAGGAATAGCTAGTGACCACATGTGTTTAATGAACTGGGGCTTAGTTGCACTTATTATGATTAAGTGTTAATCATTAAGTAAAAAACAATTAGAGCAATGATTTGATAATTATGTTTTAATCAATGATTAACAATAATTAAGCTTTGTGCAATTCGGTCCTGATTGTTGTTGAAATTATTTCTTAAGGTATCTCTTAAATCATTCGTTATTTTTTCTAAAAACAAACTATATACATGCATATATGCCAGTGATTAGTTTCAAAATGTATAACAAAACCGACTTTATAGTATTAAATTTTAGATGGTTAGGGACCCAGGTTGACTCGATTTTACTATGGTATTTATGAGTTTTTATGGTTTGTTTTCGTTCTCCTGTGACCAATGACAAAGAGGACATATTTAGTTTAATTTTAATTTGACGTACCGCCATGTCGTATTATGTCTCCCCTCTGTAATCAAGACAGACATACTGGTGTTGTCATGCTATTGTTTTGGTGCCGTGTCTGTCAGCATCCTTATGTAATATCGTTACTTGAAGGATTGTTTTAATCATACATATTAGTCCAGTCAATCTACAGTTTGACCTCAAACGAATTGCAACACAATATATCTTGTTACTTATATGCTCTTATACACATAAATTATTAATGGAACAACAATGTTTTAATGTTTAATTTTGTAGGCGTTTTAACATGTTTGTCATTATTGGAGCACTATCTAACATTTTGAAATATATCACTTATTTTATTTCCATCTACAAGTGACTAAATAGCTTCTCTTTTTTAACAAACTTTACCACAACATTTAATACCAATGTATGTTCTTACAATACTATAGAGTGAAATATGTTGAGCAAACACAAATATAACGTTCCTTGTCCAAACCATTACTCCAAAATTAAAGTAAAATTAAACTCAAGAACTGGCAAACTTGGTAAACTTCAACCAGGGGAGTGAGGTCAGATGTTCCGGAAGGGTATGCGCTGTAACAACTCTGGAGCCCCAATCTGTGGACTTCATTGGGCGTTGAAATTGTCAACGCCTAATGAAGTCCGGACTTCATTAGGCGTTGCAATTTCGACGCCTAATGAGGTCCGGACTTCATTAGGCGTCGGACTTCATTAGGAGTTGTTACAATGCGCCTAGATAACTTCACCCGTCACTTGTAAAATCAAATTGAAAATGAAAGAATAATGCAACATTAAATATATCAAAGATAATTGTGATACAGACATCATACTTAACGATACTGTGATGAGCTTATATTTTTCATAAATCGGCAGTGAAAATCTAATATAATGTATTGAATAATAAAGGGAATTGGTTGCTACTTTGGCTCCAGTCATATTACAAGGTAATTTTTATTGAGATCATGGCCGTTACGGAATCAATTGGTGTAAGTTTATACCATGTTTTGTCTTAGCTAACCTAGTGCTTAACTTTTTTTAGTAAGAACCCAGCTCATTTTATTTACTTTTAATAGTAACAAACGGTTAAAAGGGGTTCAAACTGATTCTGGGAGTCATTGGCTACTGGGTCCCTGCTAACCTCATTCGAATTCTCTGCCTCATTTGACACCATAACGTTACGTTTTACCAAAGACATAAACTATAGCGATATCATGCGGACAGTTAGTCATGTTAGTTGATTCGAAAGGAGGGGGAATCTTGTGGATTGGGCTCGATAGGGGACGGGTAGCTCAGTCAGTAGGGATTCCTGCTAGTACTAGCATATGAAAGGTCCTGGATTCGAGTTTCGGTTGTGTATTGATAAGAAGGACTGGTATATGAAACATAAAAATGTTCTTCCAGACAGATATACCATATGCTACGTTTTAAATTGTTTCAAATAATGCAGTCAAAAGTAGCACATGACAAAGATAGCAACCAGTACTGAGACACTGAATATGTATATGGTTATGTCTTTTTTATCTACATAACGATGCTTAAGTTTTATTTCAGGGTTTGTTGTGGATTGGGCTCGATAGAGGCTAGAGCCGGGTAGCTCAGTCAGTAGGGATTCCTGCTAGTATATGAAAGGTCCTGGATTCGAGTCCCGTGATATGTGGTTTTTGTCTTTTTAATCTACATAACGATACTTAAGTTTTATTTCAGGGTTTGTTCAAAGACACACAGGAATGTTAACCATGTTTTATTTTTGGTAATCTGGCCTTATGATGTATATTTGAATGTCATAACGCTGAGTTTTACCAAAGACACACAGAAATGTTAACCATGTTTTATTTTTGGTAATCTGGCCTTATGATGTATATTTGAATGTCATAACGCTGAGTTTTACCAAAGACACAAACCTATGGTAGAATCTACAATCATGCAGTGAATACGGAAACATCTGGTTAAGCATAGTAATAATGTATAAGCTACTGAGAGTAAAATTCAAGTAAGAAAGCTGCATGTTTTAATTAAATTTGTCATATTTGTCATATTTATGCATGCATAGTTGCATAATAAACTGTTGATAAATGACCGCTGTCCATTTAAATCTAATCAAAAACAAACATACCAATCCATGCCCAAACCAAAGTAAAAACTTTGAAGCCGGCAAATTAAACACGTGAACTTTCACCAGGGAAATGATGCCGACCTGGTGCTCCGGAAGGGTAAGCACCACCGGTCTAGCTTTCTACACACGCAACGTGTGTAATCAAAATTAGGAGTGAAAGGAACATGGGACTAAAGGACATCAACAGAAAGATATCCAAGATAATTTTAGACTTATAAACAATATTGTGATGGCTGCCATAAAAGGTCTTTATAACCCTACAATATCCTTGCGTTAACAATTTACTTGTAAGCATCAGCTTTCTTCGTTGTATAAAGTTACCGTAGTGGGAACAAGCTATAGAGTATAACCTGTATATATTACAACAGTAAATCCTGTATATAAAGACCACCCAAGGAAACTCAGAAATTCTGACAATTGGTCGTTCATACAGGTTCTTTTGTATTGAAAAATGAAGCAAAGACTACTGTGCACTCATTAACGATTTAATTACACGTGCACACTCATTAAACCTGCTAACACAGACAGTACGGCTATAAGTATTGTTTGTTCAGATTCGTTTATTTGCGAAGTTTAAGTAAATGGTAGTTCATAGCCGAGTTATTGCGGTTTGTACAAATAAATACAATTGATCAATGTTTTGGATTGCAATCTCTTAGAAGTGGCGTGTGTGAACAAAACATTACAATAACATTATTAAAATACTACCGGTATATATACACCAAAAAGCGGATGAACATATTTTCCATATAATTACGTATTCACAGATATCTTCAACTGTTCAGTTGCATCCATATATTTTAACGAACCGAACCTGGAGAAATTGATAAGTCATGTAAGCGAATTTAGCAACCCTTGAATAAGCTTCAATACAGACTGTCGAATTTTTACGCTAAGCTAACGAATTAGGACCGAATAAGCAGATCATCTCGGCTCCTAGTTCTCTGTATCTCGACAGCTATACGATAGATAATATGTTCATGTCAGCCGTCCAGAAAAAAGAGTTTCGACTCTTACTTCAATGTTAAACTTTCGGCAGGTCTGTTTCGACTCGATGGTACAATAGAACCTTTTTAAAACTGAAATTCAATATATTTTTAAATGTCAATTCCAGTCTTTTACATGATGTGCCGTTGAGCTTGAGATTCGGAATGCTTTCTTTCACCTTGTGGAAACAAGGTGCAGTGTGGCGATGTCTTTCCAAAAACATGTATGCCGCAGTTACATCCTTATCTTTCAATCCCTTAACTTAAAACATGGAGAGAAATCAGTAATTTGTCAAATAAAAACCTTGTTTTAACGTCCATGCCCATTTTAATGAAAACTTTTTTTTTACTAAAAGGTCAGGAGACAGCCTTCCGCATTCCACAGACGGTCCTCACTCCCAACACCACTTCATCAAATAAGGATACATCAAAATATGGCAGATAGATCACGTATAGTTGGGATGTCAATATCCGATTCTAACTTGTCAATCAATTCAGAAATCGATTAGCTATCAAACATCAAAGTAAATACACAACACGCATATAAATGTCATTAGGTACTACAGTGCTTCAAGTTTGACCTGCCCGTTTGACCTTTAATTTGAATATTTTTATGTATATATGGAACGCATGTTTTTATTTCGCCTATATAATGAAAAACACTAAACACAAACAATGTCCATGTTTGAACTGCAAATCCTAATAACACCAATGTAATGGGTGGATTCGCCTATATTTGAATATTCCTCATAAAGGTCAAGCGGACAGTTCAATGTCGTTTGCCGATACACAGAAATAGATGTTAATTGTATATTTATCACTATCCGTGTGGATGGAAGTTAAGGACCAGCTTTCAATATTACAGTGGAAGCTAGGGACCAGATTGTAAAACATTACAAGTGGGAGCTAAGGACCTGCATGCAATATTACAGTGGGAGTTAGGGACCAGCTTGCAATATTACAGTGGGAGTTAGGGACCAGCTTGCAATATTACAGTGGGAGTTAGGGACCAGCTTGCAATATTACAGTGGAAGTTAGGGACCAGCTTGCAATATTACAGTGGGAGTTAGGGACCAGCTTGCAATATTACAGTGGAAGTTAGGGACCAGCTTGCAATATTACAGTGGGAGTTAGGGACCAGCTTTCAATATTACAAGTGGGAGCTAGGGACCAGCTTTCAATATTACAAGTTAGAGCTAGGGACCAGCTTGCAATATTACAGTAGTAGTTAAGGACCAGCTTTCAATATTACAAGTGGGAGCTAAGGACCAGCTTTCAATATTACAAGTGGGAGCTAGGGACCGGCTTGCAATATTACATTGGGAGTTAGGGACCAGCTTTCAATATTGCAATTGGGAGCTAGGGACCAGCTTGCAATATTACAAGTGGGAGTTAGGGACCAGCTTGCAATATTACAGTGGGAGTTAGGGACCAGCTTGAAATATAACAAGTGGGAGTTAGGGACCAGCTTGCAATATTACAGTGGGAGCTAGGGACCAGCTTGAAATATAACAAGTGGGGGCTAGGGACCAGCTTGCAATATTACAAGTAGGAGCTAGGGACCAGCTTGCAATATTATAAGTGGGAGTTAGGGACCAGCTTGTAATATTACAGTGGGAGTTAGGGACCAGCTTACAATATAACAAGTGGGAGCTAGGGACTTAAGGGTTGTTGTGTGACCTGACTGTCACTAGCAACATAGTGATTGTGCAATAATTCTTATAACAATCTTGTGCTGCACATAGCGAAAAGAATCGAAACAAACATACCAATCCATGTCCAAATAACAATCCCAAGCAAAGTAAAAACAAACAAACCAATCAATGTCCAAATCAAAATCCCAAAGCAAAGTAAAAACAAACATACTAATCTATGTCCAAACAACAATTCCAAAGCAAAGTAAAAACAAACATACCAATCCATGTCCAAATCACAATCCCAAAGCAAAGTAAAAACAAACATACCAATCTATGTCCAAATCAAAATCCCAAAGCAAAGTAAAAACAAACATACCAATCCATGTCATAATCACAATCCAAAAGCAAAGTAAAAACAAACATACCAATCCATGTCCAAATCACAATCCAGAAGCAAAGTAAAAACAAACATACCAATCCATGTTCAAATCACAATCCCAAAGCAAAGTAAAAACAAACATACCAATCCATGTCCAAATCACAATCCCAAAGCAAAGTAAAAACAAACATACCAATCCATGTCCAAATCACAATCCCTAAGCAAAGTTAAAACAAACATACCAATCTATGTCCAAATCACAACCCAAAAGCAAAGTAAAAACAAACATACCAATCCATGTCCAAATCACAATCCCTAAGCAAAGTTAAAACAAACATACCAATCCATGTCCAAATCACAACCCCAAAGCAAAGTAAAAACAAACATACCAATCTATGTCCAAATCACAATCCCAAAGCAAAGTAAAAACAAAAATAAATCACAATACCAAAGCAAAGTAAAAACTTTAAAGCTGGCAAAATTAAACCAGTTTAGTATGTGAACTTTCCCCAGGGAGCTGAGGCTTGGTGCTCTGAAAGGGTAAGCACCTCCTATTTATCTGGCCTCACTAACCGTGTGAAATCAAAATTTAACAATGGAAGAAACATGTTACTCTGGGAAGTCAAATATATCCAGGGTTATTCTAGGCACAGACATCATACTTATCAACAATATTTTCATGATGGCCATAAAACTTTTTGAGGATCTTGATAAGAAAAGAAGAAATCAAAGTTTGTCCAATGATATAACAACAATATCTAATATGTAACAGTTAAAATATATTTATTTACATGACTAGATCTATAACAATAATTTTATCCAATGTCTTAAAACATGCTTCAGACAGCGAATGTGACAAAAACCATCAAGTTTATACTATGTGTAACTAAATGAGACTAAATAACTAAATGAAAAACATACAAACTTAATTGACAATCAAAGATTATGGAATGTAAAAAATATTAATTTTTTTCTCACTTTATAAGTTACACAGAATCTAATCTACTACATTTACCTAAAATAACTGATGATGATATATATCTCGCCTATTGATCTAGTCCATCCAAAAACTTTTACAAAACACTGTAAAATTGCCGTAGACAATGTAGTTCGCCAGCATACCATCTGATCAATACACCTTAATGTTTGTGTGCAACATTTTGGAAAAGTTTATGGTGAAATTCCCCAGTAATATAGTTTTTTTTTACAGGAACGTGAACTGAAGGGATTCTGTCTCAAATGAAATAATTGTTCCGCAGAAACGTTGTGCAGTATCGCATGGCACACTGGCGAACTACATTGACACTAAACTCTGGAAATATGAAATAAGATCTTTTTTTTCACAGACGCAGAAGATTAAATACCTTATTATACATTATTGGATGTTAGACATAATACAACAATTTGTTATAGATTTTTGTGTTACATAAATTTTAGCACTAAAATAATTACTTACCATAGATTGTATTAGCATGCCAGAGATTATTATATAAATTGCAGATATTTGCTGTACATTCAATGAGTAAATGGTTATAAAAATACCATATTTCATAAATGTTCCATCCTAACTAGAAATGTAAAATGACAAATTGAGTTAATTTTATAGTAGTAGAAGTATTTACAAGATACTGGAATAACTTTTTCTCAAACCTGTGACCAGGAAATCTAGCCATTTCACCGGTGCTACATTTCCCTGCCACGCCCTTGTTGAGACAGATCAAAGGAACAATCTCCAGAATTAATTTGATTTCTCTGACTTTTAAATCTGATTCTATGAAAAAATAAAATGCTTTCCAGATGAGATACAATCACTTACGGACACTAAATTGATGATGTCACAATGATTTTACACAAGAACATCAACAAAAACTGATAATGTCATTTTCAGAAGACACAGATAGTGGAATGAAAACTGAACATTTGATGCAAATTTATGTTAACTTTATAAATCATATTATAAGTCACATAGTAGTGAGATAAGGTATCCTACACCAGTATTAGTGTAAGATAGAGATATCCCAAACTGAGATAAATATTTTCAATGACCAGAGCACAACTCAAGCTCATTCTGAACAGAAAATTATCATCCTTGTCCGAGATATCTCCATGTGTCATTGTTACCGGTGTAGGATTCTATTAACCTTTCTTTTGAAACTCTGTACTAAATATAGTTGTAATAGATACCATCTGCATGGCAGCAGAGCTTATAAGTGTGCAAAATGTTGCATTGCAGCACAACTTTGACAATAACACAGAACATTGCATTGAAACAAAACTTATTAGGCAAAACAGATAATGAAGACATTGATAAGACAATGTAAGAATGCAACAAAGTTTAATTATGTGTATTTGAAGGAAATAATTTTAGCACTAATCATTTTTTCATCCACCTGTATAATGATGCTCTTTTATCAATTTTGTACTCAGCTGTCTCATTTTTTCTTGCAACTAGTTCACTTTTTAGGGGTGAAATAATTCAACATCAAGGGTTTAAATAATGCCAGAAAGCCGACAGTTTGGATTGGGGATAAATTTGTTGCCTAATTCAACTAAGTTTACATTTTCTGAATATGTTTTTCTAATACAAATCATTCCATACTTGGAGGCCAACTTTAAGAAATCTGTCTCTTACTTTTATAGTTTATTGATAGGGCTGTATCATGATACAACTTTACCACATATCGTAAGGTAGACATAATGTAAGATGGGCATATCATTTCAGTCTTAAATCTGGGATTTATATTATCTGTGTCCAGTCACATCAAAATTGTAAATAATTTCTAGTCAAACATTTCTTTTCTAAAGTTTAGAGTACTTCGTTTTCTCAAACTTCTGATTTTAAAACTTCCAGCATCTTGTTATTATTTTAGTGATCAAAGCTATTCAAAACATTATGTATCTCAAACTTCTTCATTTAATATTTCCACATTAATATACCTCACGGAAAAATCTATTCACTTGGTATGACACCATTCACATTGTTTGAAACAGCCGTCAACATTGCTATGGGATATTGGAATGCTCACTGCTCAGCACTGAAACTCAGGGAAAATACCTAGTAATCTGCAATCCTACTTCTGTCCCTATATCCCTCCATTTTGATTTGGAGCACCCAAACATCCTTTTTTTTGTTCAGTATAATAAATAGTGCCCTTGTTTGAGGAAAATATGCTGGATTGTCTCCCTTTAGGAACTATATCTCCCTTCCCTATTGGCTCTTTATATAATAATGTCAGATATTATTTTGGTGCACAAATACATTTTAATATTATAACAATAAAATAAACCCTGTAATATACATACATGTAAATAAAAATTCTAAATACTGTTGAATCTCATTATCTCAAACTCGGATATATCGAATTTCCGCATAACTATCATCATTTGCCCTTGGAGTTTGAGATATAAGATTCAACTGTAGTCTGTGTGTTCTAAATGTTGTCAAAGATTGCACTGTCAACTGTTCTTGGAAATAAAGTGAAAAATTAAAATTAAAACTTAAATTTCTCTAAATTATTATTTTTCTTCACAATGTCAAATGACAGCATTGGTACAGTTCCTGAAGTATCCATTCTTTTACACTTGTAATAATCCGTTAACATCTGAATTATTCATTCTATGAAAACCTTACGATATGGATCATCTCAAAATTTAATTACTTCACAGTACATATCACAATCATAATTCCTACTTAATTTCTACATCAGCTGGTAGCTACAGAAATATTTCTTCTTCGTTTCTTGAATTTCTTGAGATTCCATTGTGTATGGTTCAACATATGCGGACCATTAAACACACACAACACTGTCATATTGTCATCATAATCCAGATCTGGTAAAAGCTGAAAAATTACAAAACAAAGATCTTCATGCATATTTACTCCATAAAAGTATTCTTGAAATTCAATATAAGCTTTTCAAACATTTTACCATTCTATATAAGTAATTGTTTATAAGTCTCTTTTCAAACATATTACCATTCTATATAAGTAATTGTTTATAAGTCTCTTTTCAAACATATTACCATTCTATATAAGTAATTGTTTATAAGTACTAAGTACTTTAAGAAAATACTAGAGGCTCCAAGGAGCCTGTATAGCTCACCTAGGTAGAGTTGTTGCAGAATGAAAATCAACAGATTGTCTAATGTTTAAATAAATGCTTGAAATTTATTACACAATATTTATTTCTATCACAAAATTTCAATATTATTTCCTTTCAAAACTAAACCATATTTCAAAATTTTGAGAAAATACATACCAAGTATCATCGACTTTTTATGTATAATACCTGAGAAATTTACCTTAACCAAAAACTGGTCAATGGACCATGAAATTAAGGTCAAGGACAAAAGCCATAAGGCAGTCTGACTGATGTACTATGGTGGCCACCTTGGATTACGTGCCAACATGTCAGACACAATATTTCAGGTAGACCACACAAGGACTATTGTCACAAAGTTTGGTTGCAATTGGCCAAGTGGTTTCACAGGAGTTGATTTTTAAATGCAGATGTTATTTTAAAATACCAAATGTAAAGACCCAATGACTATTGTGGCCGAGTTTGGTTCCAATTGACTCAGTAGTTTCAGAGAAAAACATGTTTGAACGTATTTTCCCATAGGGTATAATGTTAAAATATGTTCTACACTGACGGCCATCTTGGATTTTGTGTGGCCTTCAAAAACACCAATGTTGTAGGGGGCCACCCAAAGACTATTGTGGCCAAGTTTGGTTCCAATTGGCTTAGGGGTTTTAGAGAAAAAGATCTTTGAAATTGTTCCCATAGGGTCCAATGTTAACCTATGTTTCCCGTTGGCAGCTATCTTAGATTAGGTGCAGACTTAAAAAAACACCACCCAAAGACTATTGTGGCCAAGTTTGGTTCCAATTGGCTAAAGGGTTTTAGAGAAAAAGATCTTTGAAATTGTTCCCATAGGGTCCAATGTTAACCTATGTTCCCCGTTGGCGGCCATCTTGGATTAGGTGCAGACTTAAAAAACACCTATTTCAGAAGGTACCATCTAAGGACTTCTATGACCAAGTTTGGTTCCCATTGGCTCAGTAGTTTCAGAGAAAAATATCTTTGAACATATTTTCCCATAAGGTCCAATGTTAAAATATGTTCTCCGCTGGTGGCCATCTTGAATTTGGTGTGGCCCTCAAAAACCCCAATGTTGAAGGGGGCCAATCAAAGACTATTGTGGCCAAGTTTGGTTCCAATTGGCTAAACGGTTTTAGAGAAAAAGATCTTTGATATTGTTCCCATAGGGTCCAATGTTAACCTATGTTCCCCGCTGGCAACCATCTTGGATCAGGTGCAGACTTAAAAAAACACCGGTTTCAGAAGGTACCATCTAAGGACTACTGTGACCAAGTTTGGTTCCAATTGGCTCAGTAGTTTCAGAGAAAAATATCTTTGAACATATTTTCCCATAATGTCCAATGTTAAAATATGTTCTCCGCTGGCAGCCATCTTGGATTTGGTGTGGCCCTCAAAAACCACAATGTTGTAGGGGGCCATCCAAAAACTATTGTGGCCAATTTTGGTTCCCATTGGCTAAAGGGTTTTAGAGAAAAAGATCTTTGATATTGTTCCCATAGGGTCCAACGTTAACCTATGTTCCCCGCTGGCCGCCATCTTGGATTAGTGGAGACTTAAAAAAACATTGGTTTCAGAAGGTACCATCTAAGGACTACAGTGACCAAGTTTGGTTCCAATTGGCTCAGTAGTTTCAGAGAAAAATATCTTTAAACATATTTTCCCATAGGGTCCAATGTTAATCTATGGTCCCTGCTGGCGGCCATCTTGGATTAGGTGCGGACATGTCGGACATAATTTTTAAAGTAGACCACCCAAAGACTATTGTGACAAAGTTTGGTTGCAAATGGCCCAGCGGTTTCTGAGGAGTTGATCTTTAACGACGGACGGACAATGACGACGCCGACGGACGCAAAGTGATGGCAAAAGCTCACATGGCCTTTTAGGCCAGGTGAGCTAAAAAGTGAAAGAATCTAGATTTGTGTGTAAAACTGCATTGAGATTTGCACATAGGTAGTGAAAAAGAATATGATCTGTAGGCATGTTTAGACCACTTGGCAGGATCACCCTCAATTCAATTTACATTAGACTTAATTGAAAATATTAATGTAACAGCCATAAGCTGTTTAATAACTGTGCATACATACCTTTGGTGTGAGAAGGAAATACTGTGAATTTGATTTCTTACAAACTGTCTGTACAACCAATTCAAATATCTTGCGTTCATTTATTGGGTCCATACCCTGAAATAAATGACAACACATAAATATAGATCTTGAGAGGTGGCCAAGATGAATTTTCTTTGTAACCTGATGAATAACCTGCATCTTTCCCCTTCTCAAATTTTCATTTTTTGACAAAAAATGTGAGTTTTAGGCAAGAAAATACGGTAACAGTTTTTGCAAATTGTCAGAAAAACAGATGGCAAACTGTAAAAAATCAAGTGCAGACAAAAAACTGTGTCCAAAGACAACCAGATAGAAGGGCAACCAAATTCCAGTACACCCCACCTCAACTTTTTGGGGTGAAGACGGGTGGTGGTAATGATGAAAAAGAAACACCAAGAATCTTAGACACAACCACCCAGGGACTTTTTCCAAATTATGATTTTCACCAACAAATGGCTATAATACATGCCACTAACAATAAATTTTTGGTATGACTAATGGCCCTCTTAAATTCTTATTGGCAAGATAAAAATTCCACTAACTTATACATGTGACAAGAAATATTTGCGATGTATTAATATTCCTGATTTTCATGATCAAATCTCAATAGTGAAAAGAAGTACACTGCTAAATGTTCTACATGTTAAAAATACAATGGGCTTACCTACCGGCTGGTCACCGACGAAAGTAAGTACAGAGTGGAGCAATATATATTCAGACACTTCGTAAAATTCTTCTTTTATTTCATATAAAACTATATATTTTTTAAAAATTCTAAAAACTTTATTTCTTGGTCAATTTCCATGATTTTTTCATCGTTAAATGTAAAATTAGTTATTGTTTATTCCAATAACTTTCAAAATAATGTCCGTCTCATAACAGTCTAGAAAACATAAGCTGAACAGATATGTAAATGTTTAACAGCCACATGAAGCATGATTTTATAGTAGATTTCAATTTTGGAAATTTTCCTTTGAATTTGAAATGTTTATTAAAAACAACAAAATTTTCTTTTCTAATTATTTTTAAGAAAAACTTCAACAATTTTACATTTAATGGTGAAAAAATCATGGCATTTCTCCATGATATAAATTTTTGAGAATTTTTTAAAATTATATGGTTTCATATGAAACAAAGAAGGATTTTAAAAAAGTGTCTGAATATATATTGCACCACTCTGTACATGCGTATGTTTCTGAATGTTAAACCGTAAAAGTTTCTACCCAGCAATATTTCCTGTTATATAGAATCTTTTACATAACTGACCTGGTTTATTTCATCCACACATCTAAACGGACATTTAGTTAATTCTTGTAATGCCATCATATATAACACCGTGGAAACACTTCTCTCCCCTCCACTCTGATGATGAGAGGTTAACTCTCGCAAAACTTCAGCGTCACGGAATTTCACTTTTATTTTCACTCCATACTTTTCATAATCATCCTGCAAACATGAAATATAAACTAGACATGCATGAGTGGTAAAAAGGTCAAAAGGTCAAGATAACCTTACTCTTTCGAAGCAACTGACCTCACTTCATTGGTGGAAGTTTATGTGTTTAATCTGATTTGCCAGCTTTAAAGTTTTTACTTCGGTATGCTTGTTTTTGAGTCTTACATCAAATGTGGAAATTAAAAGATCTTTCCTCATGAAATAATGTACGAGTTAAATATGAGTATGACAATACAGTTAACATTCTGTAACATCTAGTACTTCTATATGAAGATCATCTATCTTTTATGACCAGTGCTTTAAAGTCCCTTTTTTCCGCATTTCAACCAAATGGACATCTATATAAAGACCATCTGTACATAAAGACAAGTGTTTCAAAGTCCTTTTCTTCATATTTTAACAACTCTATAAAGGTCACCTGCATATAAA
Organism: Anadara kagoshimensis; assembly: GCA_021292105.1. Taxonomy (NCBI): domain Eukaryota; kingdom Metazoa; phylum Mollusca; class Bivalvia; order Arcoida; family Arcidae; genus Anadara; species Anadara kagoshimensis. Next base: position 1,289,303 of record CM037871.1, read on the forward strand.
GTCAATATATCATATGTCCTGTGGGTGGTCTTTATTCACAGGTTTTACTGCAAAAAGTTAAAGAATTAGGAGACAAGTTATCACAACATACAGTACAGTAAAACATGTTTATAACAGAGCCCAGGGGACTCTATTTTCAACTTTGTTATAAAGCAACTGTTTTATATTGTTATACAGTCAAATCTGTCTTTAAGGCCACCTAAGGGTAAGGGAACCAGTAAAAGTGGCCTTTATGGGCAGTTGGTCCTTAAATACAGGTTCAAATAATGCAAGAACAATTGGGATATAATTCTACTGGCCTTTATAAGCAGGTGGCCTTTGTATAGAGGTCACCTTTAAGGCAGGTTGGACTTTACAAGTATTAAGACTTATATATCGTATAGAGGAGCAGTCAGGCCCAATATTTGACTTTGCACTATCCATGTATTTGGTTTAAGCGTGTTTGTTATACATGTGTTTTACTGTACATTACTAACCTCTTTTTCTGGTACATGCAAGTCGACTTCCCCGGCACACTTCATACAAGAGAAGAAATAACTAAAACTTGTATTAATTTTATTCATGAGTTCCTTTAGTGGTTCTATCCATTGTTGTTTGGCTTGTTCTATTTCAGCTTGATGGTTATCTAAGTCTTGTTTTTTACTGTCCAGTTCCTTTTCTAAGTGACTTATGTTTCTTTTTCTTTGTCTATAATCCCTCACAACCTGGATAATGAAAATAAATACAGCTGCATTTCAAAGATAAAATGCTTTTGTGTCTATACATATGCTATCATAACATTCAAATATTTTTCAAGTAGGGTGAAGTGAAGTGATGGTGTCAGTCAAGATTCTTTTATAGAACAGTTTTCCAAACACCTGCAGATATTTTGGTATTTGAATCTACCATCATGAGTTACAGATCAAATTTGAGTTTTGTTCCAATTCAAAGATAAAATTGATAAAATTATGGGCCATGGCCTAAATTTTTTTTTTAAATAATTCTTTAAAACATTTTTTTTAAATGCTTGCAGATATTGAACTTATATTTGGTATACATGCGAGTCTACAATCTTGAGTTACAAATCAAATGCGAGTATTGTTCCAGCCCGCTCAAACTTGTTTTATAAATTCTTGCATACCCCGTATATTAAACTAAAATTTTGTATGTGAATCATGCATCATATAGAGTATGAAGTTACGACTCGACTTGTGCACCCTGGTGCCTATTGATTTTTTTAATTTATTCATGTAATTTAAAAATGGCCCACTTAGGTCTAAACAATTGGTCCAATTTTCAAAATAAGGGATCTATAATCTCTTTTAGAATGAACACTAACATTATACTTTTAAACTTACACTTTCATCTGTCTGAAATAAGGAGTCTGCTCTTGCTTGTTGTTCATGTATCAATGCATCGATCTCTTCTATAGTGGATGGACAGCTCTCAAATCGCTTGAAAATAGAAATCTGTTTACTACAGTAATACAAGTATGTATACCAGATATATCAATGTTTTAATTTTGCCAACCGTATTGAGTGGAATAATATTGGTTTACGTATAGTTAGATTCTCAAGTTGTGGGTTAACCACTTTTTCTGCTATTTGTACTATAACTCTATTGAAAATGTATTTGTTTCAATTCATTTTTCCATTTTAAATTCATTTGTTTAATTCTAAAATTTTCGACAGATAAATGCAACTTTAATTTTGTTTTAAAAAATAAACATTCTAGACTTGTAACTTATATATCATCCAAGTACTTAAATGACCAAAAAAGTTGGAACTCATTTTATAAAACTATGATAGAATTTAAAATGAACTTTGCAACAAAATCCAACATATTTTAAATATGCAAGTATAATTTGCTATAATGACCAATTTTATATAAAGACAACCTAACCTGTCCATAAAGACTAGTGTTTGAAATTTTCCCTTGCTTCCTATTTCAACCAAAAAGAACCTCTATATTAAGACACCTGTCTACAAAGTCAATATTTCTATGGTTCTGTGAAGTGGTCTTTATACAGGTCAAACGTACACTTTAAACTTAGGTCATATAACATTAATTCCTAGATTATCATCGATTTTTTTTTTCAAAATAGGGGCGGGCGTTGTTGGGGCAAATTTTATTTTTATTTTTTATTTTCAGATTAAAAAAAAAATACAAATCGGGACACGTACAACCATCATTTTAAGCTCGATCTGGATCGCAAAACCAAAATAAACAAAAAGAGGCCCATGGGCCTTAACGCTCACCTGTGATCTTTGAACCCATGAGCTTCATTCAAATATCAAAATGATAATTCGGCCAATATTCTAATATACATCCCTATACAAAAAGTTAATAGTTTTTGAGATAAATAATCATCTCAGTACTTGTTTGTATCTGTGATCTTGACATTTGAACCCATGCTCTTCATTCATATATCAAAATGACCACTGTGCCAGTACCAACAATATTCTAATATACATGCCTATACAAAAAGTTAATAGTTTTTAAGATAATTAACCATTTAGGTATTCATTCGCATCTGTGACCTTGACCTTTGAACCCATGACCTTCAATCATATATCAAAATGATCATTAGGATAATACCTAAATATTCTAATATACATGCCTATACAAAAGGTTTATAGTTTTTGAGATAAATAATCATTTCAGACCTTGTTCACATCTGTGACCTTGACCTTTGAACCCATAACCTTCATTCATATATCAAAATGGTTGTAAGGCTAATACCTACAATATTCTAATATACATGCATATACAAAAAGTGAACAGTTTTCAAGATAATTAACCATTCAGGTATTCATTCACATCTGTGACCTTGACCTTTGAACCCATGACCTTCATTCATATATCAAAATGATCATTAGGATAATACCTAAAATATTCTAATATACATGCCTATACAAAAAGTCTATAGTTTTTGAGATAAATAATCATTTCAGTACTTGTTTACATCTGTGACCTTGACCTTTGAACTCATGACCTTTATTTTTATATCAAAATGACCATTGGGCCATTACCTACAATATTCTAATATACATGCCTATACAAAAAGTTCATAGTTTTGCAGATAATTAACTATTTTGGTAAACTTGTACATCTGTGACCTTGACCTTTGAACCCATGAACTTAATCAATATATCAAAATGATCGTCATGTCAATACCTACAAATAACCAAAAATCCTACATCATTATCACCAGAAATGTTTAAAAAAAATAGCATTTTTTATCAAAGGTCAAAAACTTGGACATGACCTTGATCTTTTACCTTGACATCAATCGGAAGAAAATCGCAAGACAAGATCAACAGTGAAAACTCCATACAATTATCTTCAGCCATTATGAAGTTATAACAATAAATGTCTCATTTTAAAAATTACATAATTTTACGCAAAAAACGCGTAACCTATTTTTCGTCCAATTCTCATGAAAAACACAATTTTAGTGTATCTAGGTATCCTGAATCCAAATATCCAATCAAAATTTACCTGCACCTTTCGGTTTCAGAGAAGAAGATTTTTTTGTCTTTTGGCTATTTATAGTAACGGCAGCCATATTGTTGGGCGTGGTCAAACCCCGAACACAATTTTGAAAGCCTGTTACCCAGGCATAATAATCACCAAGTTTCATCAAATTTGGCTCAGTAGTTTTGGAGGAGAAGATTAAAATGTAAAGTTTACGCACGACGGACGACGAACGGCAGATGATGGACGACGGACGGTGATAGATAGCAATAGCTCATCTGAGCCTTTCGGCTCAGGTGAGCTAAAAATTCTAGAGCAGGCCGAAAAAAATGGGGCAGATGGGGATGGAAACCTAGGAATTAATTTTATATGGCCTTATGGTATAAAGCAAGCTGTATGTGTGACAAACCTGTCGTAATTCTGGGGACAACTCTTCATTATTTCCGGTATTGGTAGCTTTCTTAGCATCATCCCACAGCCTCTTTGTTACATCTTTTGTATGTTTTGCTCTTTCTTTGGCAGCCTCTAACTGTCGCTATAAAAATTATAAAGTTCAATCAATTATTTGAGCTCTTTTAAACCATATCCCAATCAATTACTGATGCCGTATGTCCAATTTAGACAAGCTTATGTTTTACTCTGGGTTCATATTTCAAATCTAGTTTAGACTCTTTTTTTTTTTGTCTTCTTTTGTTTTTCAGGGTACAATTTTCATAGGTTCCACTTTCATAACTCCAAGTAATATTGGAAGACAAACTCAACTTAAATTTATAATATGTAGATTTAAAATCATCGCTGATACTTTTAACCAAGACTTGTAAATTTCAGATAAATAGTTGGAAAAGTATTTTCCACAAGAATTTGCCATGAAAACTTTAAAGGATTTAAAATACACTTTTTTTCTTTTTGAAGCCTTCATTATCACTCAGGAGGCCTCTGTGACCGAGCGGTCAAAGTTTATGCTTATAGATCACAGCACTTCTCATTGCATAGGTTCAAATCTCACTCGGGGCATATCCTAGTGTGGGAAAGTTTGGCAGTTCGCTTGCTAAAGGTTTGTGGTTTCAGGGTTCTTGCAGACATTTGGACTCCAAATTTAAGGACTTTCTAGGGTCTTTTCAGGGCCTTATTTGCAAATTTAAGGCCTAATCAGAGGGACAATTTTAGCAAAAAAATATTGGTGCAAAGGCACCATTGGTAATATTGCTTGAAGTGGATGTTGAAGTTCGGCGCTCGGGAGGGCCAGGTACTTTTAAATTGCTTATTTCAACGTAACTAATTAAATTAGTTAATTTATTTATTTATATCAGTCTATTTGCAACCACTTAATGTTGAAATACAGACCCAATTGGCCAAATTCAAGGACTTTTTAGGGCCTTTATGATAAATTCAAGGGCTTTTTAGGGTCAGACCTGTTTTTAGGGTCTTTTTAGGACAGACCTCAAAATTTAAGGACTTTTCCAGGCTGTACGAACCCTGGGTTTTTTCTGGGCTCTCTGGGTTTCCTCCACCATCCTTGAACTAACTGTCTTGATATAAGTGTAAAATTCTTGACTGGGTCATAAAACTTAAATACTCCAATCATTATCACTCTTTATATATGTAATGTTCCTCTAAAGAAGGAGCAATGACATGGAGTACATGACAATCTGCTGAATTTGGGGCCAAATATGGGCCCTATTCACATATTTCAAACCCAATATTTTCCCCAAATACTTCAGTAAATTTTTCGAAATTTGTACAAATTAAGTACAAGATTCTCAGTTTTACATTTCTACTGTAAAATATTTTCTCAAATTTGCATGAAACAACACTTACTTTTCCCAATTTTAAAGGTCCTGACCCAATACAAACAAGAAATCTGTGAGCTACTGCTCATTTAGTATACCCCCGCTTTTAACTTCAACCACTGACCGTAAATGTCGCCTAAATAAACTTAAGTCAGTAAACAGAAAGTAGATGTATGGCAGACTTGAAATCAGTACTTGCAGCACGGGACCTCACACTGAACTTGCATACAAAATTTCTCAGATATAAAATTTTAAATGGCTGTGTTTAGTAATTGCAAAAAATACCAACAAAAATAAATTTGAAATCAGTACTTGCAGCATTGGACCTCATACTGAATTCTCATACAAAATTTCAAGCGGCTGTGTTTAGTAGTAGCCGAGAATACTGTTACAAAAATTTTTATTTGGGACAGAGGGACGGGAGACAGAGGTAAACCAGTATACCCCTCCGATTCGACGATGTGGGGGTATAAAAAAAGAGTGTGACAGCCCTGACATCTAAAACTTGTTAAATGTCAATCTATTACAGAAATAGTACATATCATCTGTATATATTATACCTCCAAATTCTGTACAGCCTGTGATCTGTCTCTTAATTCTTCTTCCAACATCTCAGTATCCCACAAAATGGAAGCATGATTCAAACTCTGCCGAACTTTCTGCATACTTAATTCAAAACATCTCTGAAACAATGGCAAGGATAAAAATAAACAGGATTGTTAAGATAAACATGACAATTTCTATATAGACTCTTTCACTCTAAGAAAATTATACATCATTTAAAGTGCAATTCATTCATTTATTTATTTATTCTTTGTTTTGCCAGTAGATTTGAAAATTTAATATCCCAAAATCTCTGACACGATTTCAATAAAACTCCTTATTCTGGTATCTGCTGTAGGTAACTTAAAACTTTCAGAATTAGAAATTTCAAGAAATTTGTTGTTTCTAGGAATATCTTAATTCAAACACCTCAATAGTCACTTGGCCGTCTAAGCCCAGGACAACTTGATATTCAGCCTCTAACTACCTCTGTGTGCATCTTCATCTGTGTAAGTGATCTACACTTTTTCATATTAATGTCTTTTATTTTTCTCGTGGCTTTTTCTTCTTCATTTTTCATATTGATGGTTTCAGCTTCTTCACTTTGAATTCTAAAATATGAGCAAAAATATGTGTTACAAAAAAAATCTATTTAAATTTTCAACAAATATATCTTTCCCCAATTTTTAAAACTTTTATGGTTATTGTCCCAAAATATGAATTTTAGTTTCACTGAGTTATGTGGGCCTCATCACTAACTTCAGAAATGATGCTTTTACTTTGATTGCATGCAATGTTATAGTCTGTAATAAGGGAGATAACCCTTGGCAATACACTGAGACTGGATAAAATGAGATATTTTTATTTATTATGTTAAAATCTAAATTTTTACCTTTACAGTGCAGGGAGATTTCTTTAATGTGCCACACCTACCATTACACAAGGCATCGGTTTTTAAGTTCTCTTCTGTGGAAACCTCTGACTTTCATTTCTAAATGCAGAGTGCTTGCCAAAAGAACAGTCACTAACAATTTTCAAGTGCAAGTCAGACCCCTTCCAGGGTTCAAACTCATACTTCCAACTTATGGAACAGGCACTCTACAAATTGATCTATGGTAGTGGTATCTGCCTGATTTGGGATTCAAAATGTGACTGTAACATTGACTGGTTATGTATCAATATAATTTTTTTGCTTACCTTTGTCTCTTTGATTCTATTTGGGACATCAATTTTTTCTTCTGATCCTTCATCGTCATTAATTTTCGCTACAATACAAAATTAATTTTTTTATTATTATTCCAATGATTTTTATTTTAGGTAAGGTTCTGACATTGATCTTCACGACATTTCTCCGACAGAATTCCACTTTTCCCCCGACATTCGAATATCATTCAATTCTCATTTGTTTAAAGCATTTTGATTGGTCAGATCTTTTCTGTAATGTTTGCATGAATGGATTGGCTACGCGAATTATTCTGTGTGCAAAATCTTCAAATCTTTCACACTCCCATAACAAAGCAAAAAGAAAAATTATTTCATTCTATAGCATTTCAAACAAGAATACTGCTAGGTACAGTAAGGTACATCCAATTACATTTTTGCAATTAAACTGTTAGTAAAGATGACAATAATGGCAAAGTATGAAGGGACATAAAATATTTAAGTAGTATCAAGTGAAAGAGAAACAAAAACTCAAAATAGCTATAGTCAATAATATATCCCTTTCTGTTCATTAGTGTGGAAGGAATAGACCAGATCAGAAAAAGACATGTTTACAATTTCAAAGGGGCATAACTCTTGAGAAAGAAATATAAAATTCCCTTCCAATTCTTGACATTTTCTTCATTTCTCGAATTTTTTTAAAATTGTCCGACAATTCCCTGACCTTGAAAAAATTGAAATTTTCTCAACTTTTCCCCGATCATAATATGTGGGACCCCTGTTCATGTATTACAATAATATATACAGAGACCTTACCTTCTCTTCACGAAGTTGATTCAGCCGACTGTCTAATTCTTTGGAATGATTTTGTAAGTCTCCATAACTTTGCTCTGATTTCTCTAAACTTGTTTGCAATGCCTATGTAAATTTGACATAAAATTAAAATTAAAATTATTGGTATGTATTAAAATAAATAAATAATAAATAAATAAATAAATAAATAAATAAATAAATTGGTAAATTACAAATCCAATAACATATTCAATAATTCATTTAGAATATTGTGAATACATAACAATTATTCAAATTTGTATATTAATATATATCAATCATTTCAAGGATTGATGAATTCGGGGTAGCAGCATTTTTTTCCTGCAAACTAAATGCGAATAGAATATGATCTTTGGACACTCATATCGGGTGGGTTGGCAGGTCTGCCATTGTTTGGTTTTAACAGTTATAAATGTAAAAGTAAAATAATCAAATAAACTTGACTTACTATGATTTCCTGAGACAATTCATGTTCTCTTGTCGTATCTACAGACTCTACTAACCAGTAAGGATCCCTGATCTTAGAACTACGAGACGATACTGAGCCGTCATACCTGGATCGCTTAACTGTGTACTAAAATAACAGAAATATCAGAGATATCACATACAGGTCAAATCTGTCACATACAGGTCAAATCTGTCATATACAGGTCATATCTGTCTTAAAAGTCATTTTTGTAAAAGAATATTTGATAATATTTTATTCCATACTTATCTACCCTTTTTCCAGAATAGGAGTATGTTTGGGTAAATTAACTCAATACCAGCCATTAACATGGGGCGAATATATCACTCAGTGGCTTTTGCCAATGTGCAGGGAGGGTTCTTTAGTGTGCAAAACCTGCTGTACATAGGGCACCACTGGTTTTATTGTCTCTTCTGAAGGACACATTGACTTTCATTTTTAAATGCTGAGTGCTTGGTGAAAGAACAGTCACTACCTATTTTCAAGTCTGGTCAGGGATCAAACCCACGACCTCCCACATACGTAGCAAGCACTTTACCACCTGAGCTACCAGAGTGGTATTCATTGAGGAGAAGTCAGCACGATTGTAAATATTACCTGGTATTCATCTGTATAAAACATTTTCAGTTCTGCACATTCTTGTTTGATGGCGCTGATACAATTCTTAGTTTGTCTGTTACCAACTGGTATACTGTGTACATTGTACTGAGCGCAGAGGTAACGCATCACACCGTCCGGAGCACTGATGTAATCTATCAAGTATTTGTTAAACCCATATTTCCTGTGAAAAATATACACAAATATTCTATCAGTGATTTTGTTACTTTATCTAACAACTACCTTCTGCCTTTTAAATTGGGAAAAAGTTCTGAAATACAGCAAACTGCATTATGACATGTTTGCAACAGCTTAGGATCTTCAATTCAACGATATTAAACTGTTATAGCATTTAACATTTTGTGGGTAGGGACAACTAGATTAATTTATTGGCTATATCACTGTTGTTTTGGGGAATTTTAATGATCAAATTAGGAATTTTCAGTCATTTTTTCCCAGGGAAAACTAACTCTATTTAGTAGTAATTTCACTGTCCATAAATAAAAGACAACAATTCAACAGACTGTTAAACAGTTAAAACATCTGAGAAGTAGTAACAGAAGTGAAATATAGATGACATAACAGATATGTCGTTGAAGAGTATTTTATTAATGTATGGCCATTTTGGACACATTTTGAGATAATTTTTTGCTGTGGAAAATATCACTGCAAACAAGAACAAACTTAAAATGTATTTGTATTAATTATAACACAACTTGTCAAAGTATAACATTTTCTTCTCAATATATTTCTGTATTTGCAGAGTGAAAATGTGCATCAAAAGTGTCATTTTGCAATTCTGATTGCTATATTTCCAATTCTGGTAGTCAAAATCCATAGCTACTGAGTTCTGAAAATACTTTTCTTCAAAAAGTAACCTATTTCAGCAAATTTGTGGAAAAAACTTTAAAATGGACTATATTTGCACAAATTTGAGAAAAATTGGTTAATAATTTCAGATTTTTGGAAACCTAGAAATGTGACATAAATAGGAAAATTAAAAATTTTGCTGTCTTCATTTGTATTTAAATATACAACTTACGCGTAATGTCCGATGTGTTTTGATTTAAACTGACTGAGTGGTTGTGGCGGCACTTTGACAGCGTTAACCTTCAGATTCTGTTGATCACGTATAATGTTCATGAAATGATTGTAATCTTTTGTGTTTTCAAATACAAATGCTCGTTTGTCGTTATCACTAATGTGCATCTCTATATATTTAGCTCCAAGTGGATCTTTAGGATTTATCTACAAAGTAATAAGATTAAAATTTAATGACTGAAAAATTGATACTGAGTCAACTATATAAAATTTTGTATTATCAATACCAGAAATGTAAAATTATCGCTATAATAATTAATTTTATTATAGATTCCAACATACATATGGGATTGATAGAACAACATTTCTCCAAATAAGGATAGAAACGTCAGTATTAGGTTTGAATGCTGACCAATCAAACAATGCATGATTAAATAGGATGACATTTCATGACATCATTGAAAAGTTAATCGTTTAGTAAAGGGAGGTCATGACCCACAACATATTCATGAGAAATTTAATGCCAGCAAAAACAAATAGGTCCATCTAAACATGCTAAAAAGGGTCAATAAAAAATGAACTCTCCAGTTAGATTAAACAGCAAAATTTCACCTTTCTTACTCCCTTACTAATCTAACTCCCATTCAAAATTTCTTAAAGCATTAAACATTTCAAGTGACATGATTAGAAAAACAGGTCAAAGGGAGATAATCCTAGTTTATTACTGATAACAACTGAATAAAAGTTGTTGGAAAAAACTATAAGGTCTAAAGGGAAGTTATACCAGTGACTCATTAATAATGGATTTATATTAATACTATTATTTTGTGGGTTTTTTTTATATTGAGTCATCACATGTTTTTACACTCATCATTTTCTTATTACATTTTAATTTTTCATGCATGTATATCATCAGGTTTTTTTGTAGGTTAATTTTGTCATAATACCTGTTGAATGTTCATTTTTGGTACTACATGTATTTATTTTTACTTCTTTCTGACACTAAATTGGACAAAAATTAATTAAAATCAAATTAAGAAATTAATACTATCACAATATAAACCTGTTACATGATTTGTTATCTGACCTAACATATTGTATCATGTCATTTGTATCAGGATTCAGATATGATACAATGACAATGAAACATTTTAGTCCCAATACATCACACAGAAGTATTCAAACCTGTCCATAAAAAACAACCCAAGGGACCTGATAAAATGACCTTTACAGACAGGTGACCCTTATGTACAAGGCAGAGGCCTTTCACATAATTTTGGAAATGGGGCACAGGACCTTGAAATTAGGAAAATAAGCAGCATTTTGACTCATTTTGGGGAAATTGAACAAGAGGCAAAAATGTTACATTCATACTTTTCATATGAATAAAATGGTCATAAAATATAATTAAATGCAAATCAGAATTCTATTTTTCTATCTTTCATGCCTCTGACTTTATTTACAGCATTTTCTAGCTGTGTCTGTGAGAAATGAAGGTTTAGAAATCAATTTGAAAAACAAACCATTTTTAAGGTAAACACAACATACAAATAAATTGGGAATACTGTAAACCTTGTTTTTTTAGCGACAGTTTTATTTTAGCGCAATTGGCGATAAGAGTGTAAGCGCTAAAATAAATATGCCGCTAAAATTACAACATAAAAAGGTCAGTACTGTACAGCGCTGCTGTGACTATGAATGTGTATGGATGCACGTTAAATGGTTATATAGTCAGTGTTAAAATAATAATAGCTCTGAATGACACTGGTATGGCTTTTATCAATATACCCGCATATGATAAGTAATTAGGGATTAATTACCCAGACCCGGTAGACTGACCACCGACAAACGGATAAATTAGGGAACACTGGCATAGCTGTTAATTACTGGCCATTGTATGTAATATGTACAATGCCACGAGACTCCTTTTCAGGTAATTAATTTTAATTTACCAGTAGTTGGTTTCAATCATTAAAATAATAACAATTATATCAACAATTAGACCCGTTATGCGAAAATTGTTTATTTTTTCTGTGATGTCGGCAACATAATATAAATCCTAATTATTGACCTCTATAGTGATCTAAGCGGCTGTTATCAGGGATACGTCAACAATGTGTCGAAACATTTTTATAATTAAAAAAACAGTTGGTATTTAAATGAATAAAAACAAAATAGGTTATAGTCTAATCGATGAGAGGGCCAAATTATGATGAAAGCTTCCTGCAGACATCTGTCTGTCTAGTGACTTCTTGGGTCAGTTACGGAGATTATCTCTCAGTAAAAGTCAAACAAATTAAAACACAATTACATAGTTATTTTTATTATTTTCTTGTAACCTGGCATCCCCTTCTCAAATTTTATTTTTGGCTAAAAGTTGTGAGTTTTAGGCGAGAAAATACGGTAATATAAAGAGGTATTGAACGGTTAAGGCTGGAATTGATTACGCTAAAATTAAACTGTGCTAATATGTTTACCAGTCATCAATAGCTAAAATCAGTATGCGCCAATATAAAGCTGTTTACAGTACTACCATTATCCATTGGGGAAAAAAATGCTTTATTGCATTGAGAATAGAGCTCACTTTGGCCCCAAATTTGCTTCAATGAGACGTCTGTTTGTTCAAATAACATTAATTAAGAGCAATTGGGATAAAAATTTAACTGGCCTTTGAAAACGGGTGACACTTTTAAAGAGGTGTCCTTTAAGGCAGGTTTGACTGTAACATTAATATAGAGCTATTGGGATAAAATTTTACTGGTTTTTAAAACTAGGTGGCCCTTTCATAGAGGTAGTCTTTAGGACAAGTTTGACTGTATTACTCTTTACTTACACAACACATTATTGGAAGGTGGACATTGCCTTACTTACACAACACATTATTGGAAGGTGGACATTGCCTTACTTACACAACACATTATTGGAAGGTGGACATTGCCTTACTTACACAACACATTATTGGAAGGTGGACATTGCCTTACTTACACAACACATTATTGGAAGGTGGACATTGCCTTGGAATTCCCCCATGTTTTCCTTCAGCCACATAACAGCATCATAAGTAGGTTTGTGTTTGTGCCGTAAAATCTCCAGTTTTTTATTCTCAACATTTTGAATCTGTTTTAGTTCATCTTGTTTACCTAAAATAAAGAATAAATACATGTATACATATGTTACAAATCAACAGCTGACAAGTAAGTACACTTTAGAATAGTGCTGTTATCATATATCGCCATCTTGATTATCATCGCCGAGAATTTGCTGATGACGATATTGTGGAATAAAGCTTACATCATGATATCACAGAACCATATTACTTACTTTATTGCAGTCAAGTGAAAACCAAGTCCATCTTTTGAGCATATTCATCTGGAAATATCGCTATAATATCGCCAAAAGTTTGGCGATTTTGCAATGCCCTTTTGTCTCATGAGTCACAATTACAGCCTTACTTTAGAATAAACAATTACACCTAATTGCTTGTTCTGAATAGAAAACTATCCAGTTTTATTCCCAGTCAAGATTCTTCACATATTAATATTGCCGTCAGTTTAAGGAGAGATGAGGAAACAAACCTTGACCTTTGGCAAGGGAACTGACAAACTTTCACACACTAAGATCTTCCCTAAATAGAAGTTGAACCTAGGCAGGCAGTGAGAGACACTGGGAGACAGTGAGAGACACTGGGAGACAGTGAGAGACACTGGGAGACAGTGAGAGACACTGCCATTTATAAAACCAATGGTGATCCCACCTATATAAATTTTTACATGTTCGTGTTCAGTTTTATGTTTTATGACATGAAATTAGATATAGCGAATTTGACTGCCTAAAGTAGGAGTGAGACAATACATAGATAATTGATTATAATTGATATTTAGAGATACGATATATGTATCGATACAAGCTGTGGAATTAACGTGATATATCAAGCAAGGCAATTTGAACTCTGGAAACTTCTGTGTTTGGTTTTACTTGAAGCAATGAAAAATGTAATATGTTACAGGCACACCACTGATCCTGCCATAGTTCTTATTGTGATTTCAAACTCAAAGACAGATTCTAGGGAAGTCCTAGATATTGCAGGTTAATGTGTTTTAAGAATTAATTTTGGATCATTCAATTGTAAATGCCTTATGTATACCGATATACCATCATACAAAAATCCTGAACAGTGAATCGTGATATATTGTATCATGGCATGCCTGTATCGTCTTATGTATACCAATATATCACGATACATATATCCTGAACAGTGAATCGTGATATATTGTATCATGGCATGCCTGTATCGTCTTATGTATACCAATATATCACGATACATATATCCTGAACAGTGAATCGTGATATATTGTATCATGGCATGCCTGTATCGTCTTATGTATACCAATATATCACGATACATATATCCTGAACAGTGAATCGTGATATATTGTATCATGGCATGCCTGTATCGTCTTATGTATACCAATATATCACGATACATATATCCTGAACAGTGAATCGTGATATATTGTATCATGGCATGCCTGTATCGTCTTATGTATACCGATATATCATGATACATATATCCTGAACAGTGAATCGTGATATATTGTATCATGGCATGCCTGTATCGTCCCAGCCCTTGTATAAATAGATGATATTTACTAACCAGCTATTTCTCTTCTGAGTTTTTTAACATCATCTTTAATTCTTTCTCCTTCTTGGTGTATTTCTGACATTGTCCTATTTGTGTTTCGCATTTCCAGACCAACTTTATCAATCTGTGGCTACAAAGGTAAGACAATTCAAGTGTTTAAGACTTAACTTACAGAATAAAATGCAGGTAAAACTATGGGCTTTACCTGTATACCACATAGTAAGGTTTGTGTGGAGCTTCTATCATTGTATAGGGAGAAACATTAACGGTACAAAACTTTCTCCGTTTTGGTCTTCTAAAATGTTCCGTGGCAAGAAATTTCTGGGTTCCCACCTTTGGGAAAGTGTACCAAGGTGTAAGCTAGTATGCCCCAGACAATCATACCATTCCCCTAGTCACATTATACTGATACCAGGTGAACCAGTAGAGGCCAACAGCAAGAAAAATTCACTTTCCCACATGTGGTCTGAGTGGACTCGAACTCACAGCGGTGAAATACCCTGGATTTGTAGGCTGACATCTTATCCATTACCCAACCCCGTCCTCACCATAATTTGTCATAGTCTGATCAGTAGTATAGAAGGAGTAGGCAGAATAAGGAGAAACATGATTAAAATTTTACAGGGGCACATTGCTTAAGGAAAAAAAATTTAAATTCCCCGACAATTCTGTAATTTTTCACATACCCTGACAGTACATAATAAACCGATGACATTACTGCAAAAGTCTGTGACTTTCCTACATAAAAAATGAAAATTTCCCGACATTTTTCTGAAGTGTGGGAACCATGAAAATGTGCAGATTTGTATATTGGCTAATACAGCCAGCCAGCCAGCCCTAAGCACTTATTTCTGACAATCTTGTTTATAAAGTTTGTTCTTTTCAGCTTCTTAATTGTTTATAATCTTTTGGTTTTATTTGGTCTTATTTTATTTACCGTTTTACATGAAAATTTTAATTATTTGAAAATCTAGCCAATTTTTTTTTTTTTTTTAAATTTGCGAAATTTTTTCTTCAAAAATTGTCTTTTAAAATTATATATTTTTTTCATTTGATGTCATCTTGGGTGGTACAATTATGGAAAATAATCTTCCCTTCGATAGCATGTTAACTATTTACCTGTAAATCTTCCGTCTGATCAGCACGAGTGAGGTCATTCTGAAGTCCCTGAAGTTGTCTCTTTAAGTCATTTATTCTACATAACAAAGAAAAACATGTTTAATTCAATACTGCTACAACTTGCCACTTACCAAGGGTTGTACATACACACTGTGTATATGATATTTTTATCTAACATTTCCTATTAGGTAATGAAAATAATAAAAAACCCAATACTTTATGTGAAAAAATACATTTTACCACAGAAAACCACTGAACTATGTTATGACATGTTTGTAATACTGACGTCATTGTTTACATTTGACAAATCAGAGATTCCCCAATGACGTCACAATGAAAAGTACACGTGTACTTTACCACCAATGATGTATTCAAAAAATCTAATGTTCAGGTTGTTATTTGAATATTATCGAAATACTGTAATGTGAATTTGAAAAAAAAGTTATGAACAGCCTCCATTCAACCAAACCAAAATGTTAAGCTAATGATATACAGTCCAACCTGCCTATAAAGGCCACCTCTATATAAGACAAACCTGCCTATAAAGGCCACCTCTATATAAGACCAACCTGCCTATAAAGGCCACCTCTATATAAGACCAACCTGCCTATAAAGGCCACCTCTATATAAGACAAACCTGCCTTAAAGGCCACCTCTATATAAGACCAACCTGCCTATAAAGGCCACCTCTATATAAGACCAACCTGCCTATAAAGGCCACCTCTATATAAGACCAACCTGCCTATAAAGGCCACCTCTATATAAGACCAACCTGCCTATAAAGGCCACCTCTATATAAGACCAACCTGCCTATAAAGGCCACCTCTATATAAGACCAACCTGCCTATAAAGGCCACCTCTATATAAGACCAACCTGCCTATAAAGGCCACCTCTATATAAGACCAACCTGCCTATAAAGGCCACCTCTATATAAGACCAACCTGCCTTAAAGGCCACCTCTATATAAGACCAACCTGCCTTAAAGGCCACCTCTATATAAGACCAACCTGCCTATAAAGGCCACCTCTATATAAGACCAACCTGCCTTAAAGGCCATCTCTATATAAGACCAACCTGCCTATAAAGGCCACCTCTATATAAGACCAACCTGCCTTAAAGGCCTCCTCTATATAAGACCAACCTGCCTTAAAGGCCACCTCTATATAAGACCAACCTGCCTTAAAGGCCACCTCTATATAAGACCAACCTGCCTATAAAGGCCACCTCTATATAAGACCAACCTGCCTTAAAGGCCTCCTCTATATAAGACCAACCTGCCTTAAAGGCCACCTCTATATAAGACCAACCTGCCTTAAAGGCCACCTCTATATAAGACCAACCTGCCTTAAAGGCCTCCTCTATATAAGACCAACCTGCCTATAAAGGCCACCTCTATATAAGACCAACCTGCCTATAAAGGCCACCTCTATATAAGACCAACCTGCCTATAAAGGCCACCTCTATATAAGACCAACCTGCCTTAAAGGCCACCTCTATATAAGACCAACCTGCCTTAAAGGCCACCTCTATATAAGACCAACCTGCCTTAAAGGCCACCTCTATATAAGACCAACCTGCCTATAAAGGCCACCTCTATATAAGACCAACCTGCCTTAAAGGCCACCTCTATATAAGACCAACCTGCCTATAAAGGCCACCTCTATATAAGACCAACCTGCCTATAAAGGCCACCTCTATTTAAGACCAACCTGCCTTAAAGGCCACCTCTATATAAGACCAACCTGCCTAGAAAGGCCAGTAGAATTGTATCATAATTGTTCTTTATTCATATTATTTGAACTTGTATATAAAGGCCACCTGCCCATAAAGGCCACTGTAACTGGTTACCTTTGGTGGCCTTTATAGACAGGTTTGACTGTATTGATATATACATTAATTTGAGCACTATCAATTAAAGGTAGAAAAAATGAACAATATAGTATTTCATGTTTGTGTATAGTTATTTGATTAACAGGCAGTAAAGGCAATTATTTAAAGTTTAAACACAATCATAGTTCTCTAGCCAAAGGCGGTGATTATCTCAGGGTACTCTTAAGTTTTCTCAATCATCCTAGAATTGGCAATCTGAATATAAGTAAAAGAATCCTGATTCGGGCATAAAACTCTATTTCACTTCCAAAATTTGATATATGTATGGACACTGGTAAAGGCACCAGAAAAATAACACCTATCTGTGTCTCTTCCTTGCCTCCTGGAAGAAACTAATGAAGCTCACCTGTTGTTCCTTTCACTTTCTTCCTGTTTTTTATCTTTTAGCTCTTCTTGTACCTCCATAGACTAAAAATAAACATGATGCAATATGTGTAATAAATCTATGAAATAGACTGCATAAATATAGCAACAAATGTTCTAAAATCATATGCTAAGAACTTGTGTAAATGCATACTGTTTAGATTTATCCTTGAGATTTTAATAAAATTGAGTCTTGTAAGGTTGGAAAAAATAAATTCTGTTTCCACTTTGATCACTCAACAAAATATGGCAAGAAGGTAGGGATATTTTTATTTTCCCCCTATTTTTAGCATTAGCCCTGTATGAAACATCCATGACACATTAAACACTGTGAAAAAATGGCGATGAAAACTTTAAAGTAGCCCAGTATTGATAGGTATAAGTCTGTGTCCAGGATTGCCCTGAATATTATTGACATCTTACAGTTCCATGTTCTTTTCATTCTCAATTTTGATGACACACGTGATGAGTGTAGCTAGCTAAACAGAGGGGGCTTACCCTTCCTGAGCACCAGGCTTCACATTCTTGGTGGAAGTTACATGTTTAACCTACCGTATATACTCGCCTAAAACCCGCCCTGTGCATAACCCGCACCCCTATTTCACCCCGAATATCCCAGGAATATTTGTATTCGCAGAATATAACCCACACCCAGAAAATATTTTGATAATTCAAGGCATTATGGAAGATCGACAAACCGGAAGTTACGGTAATTTTCAAGTTGAAAGTAAATTTTGATCTTTATTGTATTTTTGTTATTATTATTTGTGATATTTTTTATATAAAGTTTGATCAATAAAGTCTTTGAAATAAATAAATAAATAATTAATTAAGGTAAGTATGAGTAAAGTTGTCACGTGTAACAGAAATTATAGCCGTCGGCAAAGAAGTAAATACCTGGTCACCTGTAATTAACTTTAATCAAGTCTTCCCGGTAACACCTCGCGTGTGTCTTGTTTGTTTAATGATTGAAGCCATTCCCGATTCCTTATTCATTGATATAATCATCCATACTTACCGGGACCCGTGTGTATATGTTGAAGAAGAAAGCACCGCCATTACAAACACTAATTATATATTCCTATGTCAGAGGTCATGCGGCGCTTTCGTATCTGTCGGTTTTGAGTAAAAAGTGCCAGGATTCGACAATCGCTTATCGGGATATTAATAAAATTTATTCAAATTTAATTTGCAATTCCGACATGTTTAGATTTCAAACGTAACAAAATAATGAATACGAATATTTTTTTCACAAAAGTTCAAACAACCGGAGGTCGTCCTAGTTATTGACCAATACTCTCGAATGCAAAACCACATGTCATTCTGAACAATATAATGTGGTGATATTTGAGCAATAGATCTTCAACTTTAATAATACAGACAGTCCGGTATTGTTAAATCTGAAACATTAGTCTAAAAACACTATAACCGCCCCCCTTGTTTAAACAAATCATGCAATACATATCACAACCTTTGCGCATGATCAAACTTTGACTTCCTTTGTCGGTGACAACAAGATGTGTATTACCCCATCTCACGATCGGTAGTCAAAAAGTACATGTTTTATTTAAGCTATCTTCATCGTTTGTATCCATACATGTAAAAAATAATATCTTCATACATGTTGACTTTACATCAGCCATTCAGACATTAAATAATAAATATACAATCCTGAAATAAATTGGCCAACATCGATTGTGATGACGATTTTATCCCATTTTCAGTACATTTACTGGCGGAGTACATGGAAAATTCAACCGATTTCACGCTAGATCGTCAATATCTGCAGCAAGTTTTTTTTGTAAAACTGCACGAATAACCCGCACCCCCCTTCTCAAATTTTAAATTTTTGTCAAAAAAGTGCGGGTTTTCGGCGAGAATATACGGTAATTTGTCTGTTTCAAAGTTTTACTTTGCTTTGAGATTGTGATTTGAACATAGATAAGTATGTCATACAAACATACTGATAACTCAAAAAAATAATCAAAATTTTTAATTTAATTTTTTATTATCAATGAAACTAGACATGACTTGCAATCTCTTGTCACAGAATACAGGAGTCTGAGTAACCAAGTGGTCTAAAGCCTAAGGTTATAGATTAGTGTCTATCATTGCCTCGGTGCAAATCCCACTCCCACATAAGTTTGTAGTTCACTTGCTGAGGGTCAACTGTTTTCTCCAGTTTCCTGCACAATACTAGAATTTTCAGCCCTGATACAAGTTAAAAATCTTGACTGTGTAAAACACCAACACTTGAGTATAACTCCTTATATATAATACACACCTTTTCTGTAAACATTTCTATATCTTTACTGTTACCATGAGCTTTCTTTGCTACTTCTCGTAACTTATCAGTCTGTGTAATACAACAAAATAATAAAAACATATTACAAGAAATTTAGTCTACATTATATACATTATCTATCTCTCTCTCTCTCTATTTTTTTTAACTGATGCACTATACAATATTGTGTAAACAAATGCAAATGGAATATCAATTTGACAGTAGTTTTTTATAGTAATTCAACACCCCAACCTGCATCATCAGGTGGGCGGGTCAAATCATAAAACTTGTGGTAGATTTCACCGAATTATTTTCATTAGAATTTAAATATAATGTGTATGTATAATTTATCTGCAAACAATCTCCAATCTTGAAAGTGTCATAACGAAAATATAAAAGTCAAGTTTTAAATGGATAAAAAATTAAAGACATTATCTGGTGGGTGGGGTCATGGCAATATCAAGTGGGCTGGTCCAATTATAAAACTTATAGCAGGTTACATGACATTATCAAGTGGGTGGGGTCATGGTATTATCAGGTGGGCAGTCATGGGGTTATCGTGGGGTCATGGTATTATCAGGTGGGCAGTCATGGGGTTATCGTGGGGTCATGGTATTATCAGGTGGGCAGTCATGGGGTTATCGTGGGGTCATGACATTATCAGGTGGGCAGTCATGGGGTTATCGTGGGGTCATGACATTATCAGGTGGGCAGTCATGGGGTTATCAGGTGGGTGAGTCCAATCATAAAACTTACTGTAGATTTCATGGCATTATCAGCTTCATTGATTCTGGCTTTGGCTTCTGTTAACTTTTTATTTAATGGTTCATATTTTACTTTTTCTTGTCTATATTCTGCTAATATTTTATCTCTTTGTTTTTTACACTCTTCATATTTTTTTCTCATTTCATCATATTCCTGCAAAGAAATATAAATAGCCATTGAGGTCCACTCTGACACAGGTGACCTTTAACCTGAATTATATTTCCCAACTAATCATAAACCAATTTTCCCTCAAAATCTCTAGTAGGTTTTTGCTCTCCTTTTGTTCATAGTTGTTGATTTTATAAGAGTAAATATATTTGGCATCTGTAAAATTTAAAAATAAAGTTTTTATCCAGAACAAGTTTCAGAATAAAGATTTTGTTTCCTTAGTCAAAAGTTGTACACTTTGATAGCTCGGTTTGTACAGTTCTTGCTCCATATGAGGGAGGTCGTGGGTTCCAACCCCAGCCAGAACTGACCAAGACTTGAAAATAGGTAGTGACTGTTCTTTTGCCAAGCACCTGGCTTTTAAAAATGAAGGCCAAAGAGTCCTTCAAATGAGACCTTAAAACCTGATGTCACGTGTCAAGACAAGGGTGGGACATTAAATAACCCTACCTGCACATTGCCCTGAACACACTGAAAAGTTTAAAATTCCTGCTACTTCACCTATTGCTGGTATAGCACTCAATATGAGTGAAATATACAAACTGCTTGACTTCCGACCTAAAACCCCATTCAATCAACCAATCATTCAATCCTTAGTCAAAGTTCCAGTTTACACTGGTTTATTTATAATAAAGTATGAATGGTACCTGGTATGTCATATAATGACAGATTTGTGGTACACTCATCAGGGTTTACACAGAATGAACCATAAAAACTTACAACTAATCTGTTGTAATAACACAGATTTGTGGTATATTTAGCCAGGGTTTGGTTTACATAAGACTTGATTCGATAAAAACTTTACGACTTACAATCCATTTGTTAAAACCGATTTTTGGTATATTTAGCCAGGGTTTGGTTTACACAGAATGCATTATTTGATAAAACCTTAATGACTTACAATCCATTTGTAAAACGCATTTGTGGTATATTTAGCCAGGGTTTGGTTTACACAGAATGCATTATCTGATAAAACCTTAATGACTTACAGTCTATTTGTTAAAACCCATTTGTGGTATATTTAGCCAGGGTTTGGTTTACACAGAATGCATTATCTGATAAAACCTTAATGACTTACAGTCTATTTGTTAAAACCCATTTGTGGTATATTTAGCCAGGGTTTGGTTCAAACAGACTACTTGATGCGATAAAAACTTTATGACTTACAATCCATTTCCTTTTCTTTTCTAGTATTTCTTTCTTCTCTAGATGTGACTGTCTTTCTTCGTAGTTTCTAACATCTTGTTCTAACCTGGCATTTTTCTGTTTCTCCTGATCTAATCTTTCCTGTAGATTACTAAAACCCTGTTCCAGTCGCTTAGCTTCTGTTCTGGCTTCTTTCAATTTTAAATGGTTTTCAAACATACCAGGTGGACCAACCTAATAATGATAATCAAAACTGTGCATGTAAACTACAGTAAAACCACATATATTCAGTCAGATTTTGGCATTTCAAATCAGTTTGGCGATAGAGGCATTATAATGAAGTTTTTCTGAAGATATTTACAACACTTACTTCTAACTTAAAGCCATTTATGATAAGTTGTGTAAACAGACAGAAAAGCTTCACAAACCAATGGGGCCTTTAATGCTCAATATGATCTCAATTTTGATCTAAGGAATGGAGTTAAGATTCTTTGACTTACAAGGTGGTAAGTTCAGAGATTGTGGAGAAAACCTAGATTGTCCAGAGAAAACCACTGACTTTCTGCAAGCAAACTGACAATCTTTCTCATAATAAATTGTTGTTCCAGTGGTGAGAAGTATTATTATCCTTAAGAGAGTGCTTACCGGTAATCTAAAGATTGAGCAAGAGCACTAGTACATGGTGCATTTTTGAACAGGTTGTTTTTAAATACAGGTTTAAATAATTTAGCTACAGTGATAGAACCTGACTTCCTAGCCATTTACAAATGGATGACTATCAATTCATATGTAGCCTTGTAGTCAAGTTTAACTGTATCCAGTATTATGTTAATTATACATACAGCTTTTTCTGTGTTTTCTAGAAGATCTTCTGGGGTCATCTTAGCAAAATCAGCTACCTTTTCCTGTGGCAAAAACTGACATAAATTTCCAACTTGGATGTTCAGACGAGCTACAAGTTCCTCCACCTATATAAAAAGATATTGAGAGATTTCTTAACATGAAGTTATCATTCCGTTTCAGGGTGTTACAAAATTTCAACATTTCAATGACAAATACTAATTTAAAAGAATTAAATATAAGAAATTTTGATTTTTTTTGTTATTTCAATTGCAAATAATGTGTATATGTACAATCATAAAATCAAAATAACATATAAAATGTACTGGGTCAGTATGCACATATAAACAAATTAAAATTTCATATTTTCATATACACCATGCAAATTTACAAATTTGTGTTCATATCACCTATAGCTGGTCATTTCTTAATACAAGTGACATATAATTTGATTCTGACTCAAATGTAAATCTTACTAAATTTAACAATCATACAAGCATAAATGTGTTTTAAAACAAAATATTAAAATTAGAATATATACATGTTCCTTTATATGGTAAAATAAGGCTTGTTTTTCATTTTTAAATATGCTTATATGTTTACCACTGATTGTAAAATATTTGGGAAGTTGAAGCCCTACGCCATGGAAGACTAACTCTAAAAGTTAAAACACATTCAAAATAGAGAGTTTTATAAATATTGGTCGCAGCTAATATGCAATTGTCTTATCACATCTGACAGGCACCTTCTCTCTTTAACTTGTATTGTGTAGTGTTCTTGGTCGGCTGCTAAATGATTTTCATGCAGTTACTAGTTGCTATCGTATTTACTTATATCTTCTTTAGGACTTACCGACTTCATAGTAGCTGGTCTACCGT
The DNA here is from genome assembly GCA_021292105.1 of Anadara kagoshimensis. Lineage (NCBI taxonomy): Eukaryota > Metazoa > Mollusca > Bivalvia > Arcoida > Arcidae > Anadara > Anadara kagoshimensis. The sequence continues at coordinate 1,313,284 of CM037871.1, forward strand.
TGACTAACCACTTATTTAAGGCATTATTCTTACTTATTTCTCTATGTATTACATAATTCTCTCCACTTGTGTTTAAACTACAATGTATAAAATAATAATGTATGTACTTTTATATAACTTTAAAAAAACTTAAACCTCTGAATAATGTAGCTATATTACTACGTTACCTACATTACTCTTTGTATGTCACATTTATTTCACAGAAAATCACACAACTTACAAATACCTGATAACAATGTGCCAGAGCATGAAGCAAAATTGGAAAGTTATTCAGTGAATACTTTATTATATTAAACTTCATTTCTATGAAAACTGAAAAAGTTGTATATTAAACTTCATTTCTATGAAAACTGAAAAAGTTAACACTTGTTAATTATTGCAGTATGCCCTGAAAATTCAAATCTACAAAGAGCATTAAAGCAAAGCTCATAAATTTTCAATTTTCAGTCTCTGCCAAAAGAAACCTTAGTATAACTTGTCATTTTCAGCTCTGTTACTCTATAGGGCAGAAACTCAACTCTTAAAATTTCAGCTATGACAGGATTTGAACTCACAACTCCCAACTTTGAAAGTCAATGGTATTCCACTTTGCTAAATCTTATAATGTTAAAGTACTGACAGTTTATCGTTCTAAGTTAAAACAAGAGAAAGCAAAGTTTCTGAAAAATGGTTAGCAAGATGTGTCACAAAAATATGGATAAAAGTCTTTACTATTTCCTGTTTGATTGGAGGTGTTCATTTAGTCAGTCATGATGAAATTTTCAATATGGCACAAGGTGATTAGATATCCCTAACAAAAAACCATCACAGAATTAGAAAATATTTACTGATACTTACAGCTCTATTTCAATTATTGCTTTGTTACATCCATATTTGATAAATTCTGACGCCTGCTGAGCTCGCCCTAACAGACCAGTTTTTCCACCAAGACCCAAACATATAGCACACACTATGGTAGACTTTCCTGTTCCATTTGGTCCTATGATAACATTTAGGTACGGGCCTGGTCTAAATTCGACTGAGTCATATGTCCTAAAGTAGTGAATAAATAAATAGAAAATAATGACATTCAATGAACACAAAACTACTGAACAATTTGTATCTCAAACTATGATAGGTCTCAACAAAGAATTTCAATTTCTTGCTGCCAAATGGACATATGACTGCATCATCTATCAATTAAACTGTCAATCAGACATATGTGTTCTTTTGAAGTAATTAAGACTTTTGGGTTGAAACACTAAGAAATAATTATAATTTTGCAAAGTAAACAAAAATCGAAATTTAGACGACTGAAAATAAAAACTACCATTAACTTATGATGTCATATTCATTCGCATTATGAACTTAAATACAGCACTGCCAATGTTCATTGAAATTCAATTTGACAGCAGGGCACTTGGGGTCAGGTAATTTTTTTTTTATTTATTATTTTATCGACCCAACAATGAAATATTATGTTTTTTATTACTGGTATACAGGTCTGGGATCCGCCCGAAACGGGGGATAAATTGAAATTGCCCGATTGGGGGATAAAGCGTCTAAGCGTTTTTTGTGACTATAACATTGTGCATGCGTATTTCATTTGTTTGCCTAGAAACCGGCTTAAAATGGAGTAAAATTGATTACCTTTTATAAAAAACGACCGCGGGGGTTTATTTCTGAGTAAGGGGGGGCTTAAAATTTTGAACAGTTATAGTAAACATATATTTCTAAAGATCTGTCGTGCGGAAAAAAAATTTGTCGTGCGGAAAAAAAGTTATAAGCTCTTAAAAATGCACTTCCGATTAAAACGTTCCAGTTAAAAATACATCGTAGTTACGGGTATAGAAATAATAAAAGAACTGGTTCTTGCCTAGTGCAGATGTTTGATAAGAAGAAAAAAAACTAGATAAATGCACAACTTATTGTTAATGTGCATTTTGTAACTAACTCTTTGAAGATATTTTTTCATTTTCTGTCTGAATTTCGTCTCCCCGGCCCCTAATCCATTAAATACCAAAACGTTTTTAACTAACTATCTACACATTCCTTCATGAAATAATTTGTTATTGTTCAGGGTAAAATGTTCAGGTTGTGTTAGAAGTTTTCTGTTGTAAAGTCAGATGAAAAGCTTGTAAATTTGTATTAATAGTATACGTTTCAATTCTCAATCCAATGCCATAATATACTAACTAAGCTTTTAGTGGCAATTTGATTTTTCGTTTTTTAACCAGTGCATATATTGCCATATATCTGAGTGTCGGGAGAATAGGGTTAATCTAGATGGTGCTTTTAGTTCCAACATTATTATCATACACTAAAGAAGACTTGTCATTTAGCCTCCTGTTCTTTATTACAAACAAAAGAAATCATATTTCAATTGGACATTGATAATGACTGAAATTTATTAAGAGTTGTATCTTTCTGAGCTGTTCATTGTTTAAGCTTATCGGGGAGGCTAAAAAATTTGAGAGACGATATAATACTAATAATTAAAAATAATAACAATAAACAAAAGCGGAATTAACTACTACGATTGATTGTATTATCTAATTGGTTTTGTAGTGACTTGCTTGGAATTCCGAACCCAGTTTATACTATATATACAAAAATTATTTATAAATTAAAAATAAAAGGAAGAAAAACTGAAAAAAATGAAAGTCGTCCTCTGATTGTAAAACAAGATAAAATAGTGTATTGATTTTTTAATTGAGTTAATTTTTAGATTAGAATTAACAATCAATTTGTGTTTAATTAAAAATCTTCATTCAATTGTTCTTCTTTTATTTAATCTTTCATGCCATCATTGGAAAACACTGCCGATATGTCTGCTATTATACCTGTTGCCTGTCGGATTGACAAAGCTTTATTCAATTCAAACTTTATTGTCATATAATCAGATGACAGATTGTGACAAACAAATACAATACAAACAAGCAAGGAACATAAAAAATACTATAAGTCTGGCATATATCGAATACAAAGTAAAAAACAACTAAGACTCCCGTCCTCAGTTCAAACGACTGTTTAATGATTTTATTGACAACCGCAAGTAGATGTACGATACACCAGATGTCTACATAAGGTAGTATTACGCACGAGCATCAGAACTCTTCTGTGTACTCGCAAGTACACCCTCAAGAATTACCTCCCTTTGATTGTCCCCCGATCAGGCGACCCCCCGTTTCGGACGGAGCCCAGACCTGGTATATCAGACAACATTCTGAACTAAATGCATCAGAAATAAACTGAATTTATAACATTCAAAAATTTTCTCTGTATAAAAAAGATCCAAGCCCAAGGCATGTAACCGAGTTCAAGGTATAATTCCTGCTGTCCTCTAGCCCGAGATTCCTCTGGCCCGAATTTTTTTTTTTTTTTTTTATCAATTTCGGGCCAGAGATCGGGCTTCATTATTTTACATAACGTGATGCCGTTGAAATCCTACGGCAGGGTAAGATTTAATTTGGCTGATATGTTCACTTTATTTTCACGGGCATTGGGTAATGAACCAGTCAGATCACTTACCTGAACCTTTATTCACAAGAATCCATCGAAAAAACTACGTGGCAACTCCGTTTTATATCCATTCCAGCCATATAAATCCAACACTTGTGTATCAGAAAAGGGAGACTTTAACCCGCGAGATCTCGCGTTATTTGAATATCATAACATAAAAAATGGCGAGATGATGAAGGATTTTACACAAGTGTTGGTAGTTACACGTAGTTTTTTCGATAGATTCTTGTGAATAAAGGTTCAGGTAAGCGATCTGACTGGTTCATTACCCAATGCCCGTGAAAATAAAGTGAACATATCCGCCAAATTAAATCTTACCCTGCCGTAGGATTTCAACGGCATCACGTTATGTAAAATAATGAAGCCCGATCTCTGGCCCGAAATTGATAAAAAAAAAAAAAATTTCGGGCCAGAGGTAGCCTTCAATAAAGACCCTACAAAGGCTTATTTTCAATCAGACATTTATGTTGCCTTTTACGGGCCTTCATCTGAACCCCCTCTTTCTTCGTAGATTCTTCCCGGCTGTAAAAAAAAACCTAGCAAAAACTAAGTTTTTCTGTAGTTAAAATTAATTTGAAACCCAAATCAAACATAGTTTTAAAGGAAAATACCTTTTCTATCGATTGACATCATTTATTTCCTCCAACCATGTTAATTTACCTTAAAACAGGGCCTCATTAAGCTACTCCCATCAACTTTCAACTTAATTCATAATAAACAGTGATTACTGCGCATGCTCGGTGTGTTATTCAACTTTGAGCGCGGGAAATATTAACGAAATGAAATTACGCAAACGTCTCGTCATTAGTTCGGTAATGCTTATTATAACACGTATAAAGTACACAATTATGTATACATTATACATGCATGATCTCCTTAAGTTTTTATTAAACAATACTGTCATAAACAGTTTCGTTTCTTTCGCATTTTTTTCGATCTGTACTATTAGCTCGACCTTTTTCTCGTTCAATGCGCATGTGCAAATTAAATAGTGTCAGGATGAATTCTCAAACCAGTTAGAACAGAGAACTAACAAGATATATTTAAATATGAGGAGGTTACTGGGTTAATAAGAGATCACCGATCGAAAGCTAAGGTATTTATGAATCCAATTAAACAGTTGCAGTTTTTTGCCAGTGGAATTTGATTAATTACGACGCCGATTTCAAAATCACTCTGTCGGACAATTGGTTTTCTACGATGATGGCTATGGATAGAAACTGGTCTCTAAAGAGGCAAAAATGTCCGAATATTGAATATCGCCTCTTTAAGACTAGGGCTGGTCTAGGCCAGAGGAATCTCGGGCTAGCTGTCCTCAAATTTAAATCATGTTAATCTGTGGTTGTGAATGGCTGTCAGAGGAAGCAAAATTAGGAATATTTCAAAAAGAAACATTATTACTACTGTACTGTCAACTAAAACTGGTTAACAGGTTCTAAAATGGAGATGGAGTTACAACTGGAAATTCCGAAAAATATCAAAAGTTTGAATGTTTAATTCCATTTTCTGTAGGACTTGGTTTGAATTATTGTTGGGCCGATGTCCAAATCTAAAACTTACAGAACATTTTCCAATGTTATTCTTTTAATTGACCCTTCCATTTTATCTGTCAATCAACGACAACTTTCACTTCATCTTGACATCTTCTGTTTGTTGATTCCCGCAATTTCATAACCCGTATGATTCTAACAAACCTTGAACAAGGGCGGTTATTCTTACCGTATATACGTAACCTATGCAAAATTGTACCTACCAAATCATACCCATTACTGGAGAAGTCTGTGCTATAAATACTGTACCAGACAATAATGAATCTTGCAACCAATTTTTTTTATTATTTATTTATTTATTTATTTATTTATCGTTGTGTGGGTTTTGCCCATGTTAGCTATGGGAGTCGTTTATGAATTAAAAAGTTCGGTCCTCAGATTTCGACTATTCTTCTTCGTCTTCTTCCGGTACAGGAGTAGGCTTCGTCAATGAGTGTAAGTACTCCACAGTCCAGCGCATGGCAAGACAGCTAAAAACCTTCTTAGGCATATTTACAATTAAAAACATAAATGTATTGACTGTGTTACTGGTGGAGGAAGGCCTTGTGGTCAACTGGTAGCCTGTCCAGCATGACCCTAAATTCTTCTGATGAAGTTGCTGTTGCTGTTGTTAGTGGGAGGGAGTTCCACTGTCGTATGGTTCGGTGACAGAGTTTAATAGAATTTCAGACATACCATTTGGTAAAAAAAGTTATATAATTTTATATAGCGATGACTGAGAAGGGAGGAGATATATGATGTCTGATGTATTATATCACAAACTTAAACATTTAAACTTAGTTTAGTCTGTAAAATCCCATTTAACTTATCAAACTGATATCATGAGATGATCAATCTGATGTGACAACTTCCGAGACAGTGAACCCCCAACACGGTATATTAGCCTATCATTTATCATCATCATAAAAACGATTCCATATCAAATCCAACCTTAATCTAGAAAGTTAATGGTATTGCGGAGGGACTCTTAACTATTAGTAACCTTTCTCATGTCATTCACAGACTGAAAAGAAAGGACTTTTTCCTACGTGGTTCATGTACTGATAAAGATCCCTGGAATTGTGTTATGACTGAATATTAAAAAAAAAAAATAGTCCGGTCGATGTATAGTCAAACCTGTGTATAAAGGCACCAAGGGAACCAGCAAAAGTGACCTTTATGGACAGGTGACCTTTATATACATGTACAAGTTTAAATAACGTGAATAAAGAGCAATTTGGGAAAAGAAATTACTGGTCTGTCCTTATATAGAGGTGGCCTTTAAGGCAGGTTTGACTGTAATCATAAAAGCATACTAGATTCCTTGTGTATGTTTCAAACTTAGATCTTTATAGAAAAACTACGCTCTAAAATTATTTAGTTTTTTCTTGGAGTTCAAAATCAGAATTTACACTTTTTATAATCACCACCAGACCCGACACAATTATGTTTCATCTGCCACAAATGTATACAAAGTATAGACTCTGGATCTTTCTGGCTCTAAATTATTATCATTCTATCGGAATCTGAAAAATAAGATCAGTGCTGAGAATTATCTTTCTCTACCAAATTTTTAACATCGTTGTTAACGAGTTTCCCCGGTCCGTGACTCCGGTTTCCTTCACTATCTATTAAATGATGACCTCCTTCTTTAAAACTTTATGCCTCCACTCCACTCGACTCCTCTATACTCTAATCTTCTTTTAACACAGCTGTCTGTGGGATTCTCCGGGCACCCCGGTTTCCTCCACCATCCATTAACTGACCATCTTGCCCTCCACTCAGTTCAATTAATCTAAGCTCCTTTTAAGCACCTCTGTCCGACGCGAGTTTCTCCGGGCACTCTGTTTTCCTCCACCATTCATAAATGACCGCCTTGTTTAAAACTTCATCAATTCCACTTAACTCCTCTAAACATCTACCCTGATCAATTTAAATCATTTAATAAGCCCTCAGAATATAGTTTAAAACCTGAAGATATAACCAGCAGTAAGTCACACAACGCATACAGCTGTGCAACTTCAGTAATTTAAACTGGAAAGCAACACTTATTTTTATTGATTTCTGCATTTCTTGCCAAATTCTTGGTTAAATGAGTGTGCTATGTTATTAAACTACAGAATTTATACAATAAATTTTCTCCTAATTTTACCACAACCGTGAACGTTCATTCAATTTGACAAAACTACACAATTCCAAGTATAAAAGAGATAATGTAATAAGGTATATTTGGAGCTATAATCCCCTTTAATTTACAAAAGAGATTGCGCATTACCTGTTAATAAAGACAATGATTTCATGGATATGTTCGCTCCAGATTTTAATAAAACGCATGATATTATGATATTACGCTATAGAAACTATGCCTGTCATCTTTCATAGAAATTTATAACTGCACGTGCGGAGATAACAATAATGCACGTGAACATTAAGTTGATAAAAAATTTTATTTGGCACGTGTGAATTGTTGAACCGAGTTTACAGACACCCTAATTTGTCAGAGGAAAGTCTGGATTCTGTTTTTATACGCATTCCAAAATACCGTAGTACTATTTTATACCTCTGTACTCACTAGTATACTAATATATTGTAAAACATTTTCTATAAAATCGGTTGGTGCATGTGTATATTTCTCTCTTACTTACAGCATATATAAGGGTTCACGATTGGTTGTTCTTTATTTGGTCAAATAAGGCTTTGTTTTAAATTAGACCTCTGACCCCAGTTTCACAATAATTCCTTAGCTAAGATTTTCCTTAATTTAAATCAGGCCAATTTTGACAATCTTTTATGGAGCACACGAAATAGACATTTTTATCAATATCGTCATCGTCATTGAATGCTCACGCCATCGTATCTTCGCGACATCGTACCTTTGTTCCTTCGCCATCGTATCTTCGCAACTTCGCTTTTCGCTAATGTATCTTCGCAACTTCGCCATCGTATCTTCGCAACTTCGCCATCGTATCTTCGCAACTTCGCTTCTTCGCGTTTAGGTCGAAGGAGCGATAATGCAAATTTGTCCCTAACAAAACACCATAGGTACCAGACCGGAAGACAAATGTCTCTTCAAATACTTATCAATCATGTGAATGAAACAAAGCATATTTATACAAATACAAATTAAATTGAATTTTCCAAACCACTTGTAATATTAAATCACCACAAAACGTAAACACGGGGAAGCACTTAGACATCTTGACTCCTGTAAACTCCCAGACAAAATGCAACGGAAAAGTTTCAAGTAGGACTTGTTTCTGTCATAACAGTTCAGTGATCTTGCTGCAAGTCTGTACAGGCCGAACATTATGACTAAACAATTGCAAGCTAATTTCATATTTTAAATCCATTTTTAAGTGAAATGATAGCTTAACATCGTTTACGGCAGGAATTTCGGCCTGCTACTTTGTGTTGCAGTATAATTGGATAACATTGCCACGTGTAGATTGTTAAGGGTAATTGCCACTGTGTTTATTAGATTTAGAAATAAATTGGCGCTAAATTAAAACATCTATCAAATATCAATACTATAACGGTGTTTTTTGGCTTTGTTTTATGAAGAAGCTTTGTAAAGATAAGGAACGAAGGAAGGAACATACTGCACAGACCTGTCAAAAGTTTAACACTAAGATAACGAATTAGTGCATCTCGGCTCCTCGATAGATAAAAAAAACCCTGCTGTATAATGCAATCAGTGCAACTAAAACACAGGCAAAATTTCTGCACCTTCGCCTATAGCTAGCATCGTCTCGATATAAGTGAAATTCTTGACTTGGACATAAAACACCATTACTCAACTTTCTCAACCCCTCGTTACCTATATTTTGACAGCTGCTGTCTGTCTCTCGGTCGCTTTTCGACAACTACCTTTCGAGATCTCGGACATTCGACATCCAAGCTTCGACTCCTTTTCGTTAGCCCAGTGTAACACTTTCGACAAGTCTTTACTGTTTATTCTGCAGTAAATAAAAGTTTAAACCTCTTGGGTAAAATTTGTAAATTAGATTTTTATACCATCAGTTTATTCCACTGCTATTTTTTGTGTTTATTTTATGAAGTCAATCCCATTCTTTGTTGTAAAATATGTAATAAATAACTGATTGTAAAAAAAGTGAAATGGTGGTTATAAATTGTATGAAGTGAACCGTATCACTAGATGCCATTTTGTCATTATATCCAATTTGGTTCGTTCTAAGTATAAGTCTATATGCCATTTTGTCATTATATCTAATTTGGTTCGTTCTAAGTATAAGTCTAGATGCCATTTTGTCATTATATCCAATTTGGTTCGTTCTAAGTATAAGTCTAGATGCCATTTTGTCATTATATCCAATTTGGTTCGTTCTAAGTATAAGTCTAGATGCCATTTTGTCATTATATCCAATTTGGTTCGTTCTAAGTATAAGTCTAGATGCCATTTTGTCATTATATCCAATTTGGTTCGTTCTAAGTATAAGTCTAGATGCCATTTTGTCATTATATCCAATTTGGTTCGTTCTAAGTATAAGTCTAGATGTCATTTTGTCATTATATCCAATTTGGTTCGTTCTAAGTATAAGTCTAGATGCCATTTTGTCATTATATCCAATTTGGTTCGTTCTAAGTATAAGTCTAGATGCCATTTTGTCATTATATCCAATTTAGTTTGTTCTAAGTATAAATCTAGATGCCATTTTGTCATTATATCCTATTTGGTTCGTTCTAAGTATAAGTCTAGATGCCAATTTGTCATTATATCCAATTTAGATCGTTCTAAGTATAAGTCTAGATGCCATTTTGTCATTATATCCAATTTGGTTCGTTCTAAGTATAAGTCTAGATGCCATTTTGTCATTATATCCAATTTGGTTCGTTCTAAGTAAAGTCTAGATGCCATTTTGTCATTATATCCAATTTAGATCGTTCTAAGTATAAGTCTAGATGCCTTTTTGTCATTATATCCAATTTAGTTCGTTCTAAGTATAAGTCTAGATGCCATTTTGTCATTATATCCAATTTAGTTCGTTCTAAGTATAAGTCTAGATGCCATTTTGTCATTATATCCAATTTGGTTCGTTCTAAGTATAAGTCTAGATGCCATTTTGTCTTTATATCCAATTTAGTTCGTTCTAAGTATAAGTCTAGATGCCATTTTGTCATTATATCCAATTTAGATCGTTCTAAGTATAAGTCTAGATGCCATTTTGTCATTATATCCAATTTAGTTCGTTCTAAGTATAAGTCTAGATGCCATTTTGTCATTATATCCAATTTAGTTCGTTCTAAGTATAAGTAGTAGTATGTAAGGTGGTGTTTGAAGGTCACAATGAAGTTGAAGTATAGTGGAAATCCCCTAATCTAAAAATAGACATGACGTCATGACACATGCGTAGATCTAAAAATAGAAAAGACGCCGGTTTTCCCCATCTAAAAATAGGAACACCTAAAAAATAGAAAGGACGCCGGTTTTCCCATCTACGTCACGGAAAAATTCCGTATATCCGAACCTTACCGGCTACATCAAGAATCGCGTGGGGTCATTGAGTGCAAAAATTGAAACTTTTAAGAAGGTAGTCGAGTGATATATCGTTGGATTGGAAATCACTAGTACGTTACGAAAAATGTATCCCCAAACCTCACCGACCACGCCCTAGGGGTCGGGAGGGGTCATTAAGTGCAAAAATTGAAACTTATAAGAAGGTAGTCGAGTGATATATCGTTGGATAGGGAATCACTAGTACGTTAAGAAAAATATATCCCCAAACCTGACCAACCACGCCCTAGGGGTCGGGAGAGGTCATTAAGTGCAAAAGTTAAAACTTTTAAGAAGGTAGTCGAGTGATATATCGTTGGATAGGGAATCACTAGTCATTAAGTGCAAAAATTAAAACTTTTAAGAAGGCAGTCGAGTGATGTATCGTTGGATAGGAAATCACTAGTACGTTAAGAAAAATGTATCCTCAAACCTCACCGATCACGCCCTAGGGGTCGGGAGGGGTCATTAAGTGCAAAACTTGAAACTTATAAGAAGGTAGTCGAGTAATATATCGTTGGATAGGGAATCACTAGTGCATTGTGAAAAATACATCTCCAAACCTTACCGACCACGCCCTAGGGGTCGGGAGGGGTCATTAAGTGCAAAAAAAATGAAACTTTTAAGAAGGTAGTCGAGTAATATGGTGTTGGATAATCGATACTGTACATTTTAGTTTGGCTAGAATAAGTGAGATATGACTGTTGGAAATATTCATTTCCTTGTTTACGAAAATTTGAATCTAAATTCCTGCAATCTGATTGGTCGAGAGCCTAAATGTTCATAGCTTCTTTAGTATTCCACTTAGAGGAACGATCGAAGTATAGTTAGATTCGGATGAACGAGCCCTACAAGTCTATAGTAAAAGTTCGAACCGGAAAACGAACACGAACCAGATCCCGAGTGTTACACTATCTGAACGCGCGCGCCGCCGCCGCCCCTACCCTTGTCTTTCCCCTTGTCCTTTCTTTTGAGGAAAAGAGGGAGGAGGAGGAGGAGTGAGGAGGAGGAGGGAAGAGGAGAGTGAGGAGGAGTAAGGAGAAGGAGGAATAAAGAGGGAAGAGGAGGAGTGAGATGGCAGAGGAGGGAGGAGGAGGTTTAAGAATAAGTTAACGCATACAACAGTTTCATACTTCATTTATTTCTATGTTTACAATGATTGCTAAGTTAACAATGATCTGCAAATCCCCTAACAGATGACATCGAGTGTCTAACCCACGATGATGTACACACAGTGCATTAGAGATCCTAACTGTGAGAACCCTCTACCACCCACACGAAGGTACCGGGCAAAGATCTGTGTCTATGTACCTTGCTTTTCATTCCGTGCAGGGTCTGATGTGACACCTGTCCAGGGTAGTTCGTTCTCCAAACTCCCCAACCCCCTATACGTTGTCTGCTATAATCATGATTTGCATTAAATAAAAATCCCATAAAGCGAGGTAGGATACCGTGGAATCGCAGCAGTGTCGTCTTTTTCCGTTGTAAACTAATGTTGGAATTCACGAGTTGCCTCAATATTCTCCTATGCCGTCTGAAATACCGATCATCGTTGTGTACCAATAACACCGGTGAGGATATAATGGCTTCTACGACTTCAATAATCGCCTGCATCCGTTGCAGATCCAATTGTCTGATTGCATTTTGTCTCTCCCGTACATCCATTAATCCCAACTCATGCAAAAGCGCGAAATGTCTATACACTGAAGATCCTTCCATGTCTGATCACCTAAACAAAATGAGACCTACTGGTCAAAGAGTCAAATTTTATTTTAATTGAATTCTATGCATTTATATATCTTCTTTATAACGTAGTATATCATCCATTAGATAGACTCTCATCTCTGCAGCTTTCTTCCAAGTTTCCACTTCTCCCATTCTGTATTCCAAAGATAATCGCTGAGCCGTATCCATGATGAGGCGATAAAAAGAATCTTTTTCTAGAGCGTTTCTTTTTAGAATGTAGTCTACAAACTGTTGCATCATAATTTTGCGCATCTCTGGTAGGTTTTCGTTAAAGGCTAGGATGTTCGCGTTGTCTTCATTCTCTCCCATATTCACATATTTTTCTATTCTTTTTTCCATTTTTGGTTTGATTTTTTCGATGACCTGAGGCAAAAATAATTTTTTCCATATGTTGTGATCGCTTGTGTCCACTTCTTCTGCCAAACGAGGTCGTTTTATTCCTCTTCCTTCTTGATTTTTTAATCTCTCTATTTGTTGATACCATGGTGGGGGATATTCGGTATATAATGCCCCTCCGACTTGATTCTTTACAGATTCGTCTTCATTTATCTCATCGTCATCAAGCGTGTCTATACTTTTTCTCTCCAAAACTGGCATTTCACCCATTGTCTGCTCCGTAGTGCCATGGTTGATTACTTCGGCCTTTTCCTGTGTGTGATCCGTTTTGCTCTGTTGTTCCAATAAATTAGATTTCAATCGTTCCTTTTCTTGAGTGTTGACTTTTAAATCGACGAGCAAGTTCCCATATGGTCGATAGACTGCCGCTTCGTACACCTTCATAAATCTGTCGGGATAAGAGGGTTGGATTCTTCTAGCCAACAAGTGAATCTGTTGTCGGTCCACGGGATTGTTAAACAGCAAGAGATAATGACAGTTTAAGGCAATATCTCTCGAAGCTTTTCCCTGAGGAAACAAATTCTGAGTAAGATACACTACGCTAAGGTTCCTGTGATGACTTCCCTTGGTGAATAAGTTGGCGATCCTCTTATCATCCTTGGCCTCTGACATGACGTCATCTAAAACGATCATATTGATCACTTCGGAATCGAGATAATTTTCGTCTTCTAAATCATCTGGAATACCTCTGACAAACTCTATGTCTGGAATGATGTTCTTAATATCACTATAAGCAGGTTGATTCTGAGAGTAACAGTATATTATTCTTTGTGGTACTGGATCAATCAGCCGATGTCTCTCACCAAGTAGACGATGTAACCAAGTCGTTTTGCCTCCCATGGATGGTGCCGTAATCTGCATGGTAAATGGATGCCGAAATGGGACGACTCCTGATGCCGTTGGTAAGTGAACTGATCGATTGTGTTTTTGCTGAACATGTCTTAGCATGTTGTCCTTTCTGGAAAATTGTTTACTACATACGTGACACAGGTACATGTCGACTCTTCAACGTGTAAATTTGAAATGAGGATTTTTATTTATGCACGTTTGATTTATGCTTCCCAATCCTCCTCCTCCTCCTCCTCTTTCCCCTTCCTTCTCATCTCTTTCCTCCTCCTAATATCCTACTTCTACCTCTACTCAAACAACGTTGTCCACTTGTCTTTTCGGACTTTTACCGGTGTCGGCTGTTCACCACTACCAATCTGAATATGACGTACAACGGGCTGTCCTTTCGCTATTTTTCTTTTGTATTCCGATTTTGCTCTTTCCAATGCCGCCGCTACGGGTGTTACCTGTTGACCTACGACGATCTTTTCTGGTTCGTATGAAGGCACCGGTATCATGTAGGATTTCTTGGCATACATTCCCGCTATACCGACACCCCCTGATTGTCTTCCACGATATCGTCTATGATCGATTTTTCCGTCTCTCAGATCTCTGAAAAATTTCTTCCACACTTCGGGATCGGACACGTACATGCTACCCACCATTATTGAAACGGGTCGTTTTGTAAAAGGAGTGTTACCGTCGAAACTCCGTCGAGGAATGAAGCGGTTTGAAGCTGACGATCCTTTATATACACGTGAACGTCTTGAAATACACCTATCCTCAACGGTACTTTAAATGGCAATGAATAAATCTGGTTCCCTTCTTTCTCCAAATACACTCTGCGTAGTAAGGGGACCTCCCTTTCTCCGACTATGGTAACATCACAAAGGTCAGAGCACACCAACAATTCTGGTTGAGTCAAATGCCCCTTATAGGTAAATTCCAATAAACTGATGTTCCAATATCCCAAACACTGTAGTGGTCGAGGTAGATGTACCCTAAAATCGTAAGGTTGGTTATCCTGATAGAGTTTTGAACTATCGGTAGATCGCAGAACTAGTCGAATACTCATCTTGATGAATTATGACGTTGGTGACGTATCGGTTCCTGTATTTATACCCCTGAACGCTTCTTCCCCATCCTTTCCACCGGATAGGTTCAGTACTTCTTTTTTGTTATGTATATATTTACCCATTTTAAACTTATGATTTCCTCTCTCTCTCCCACCTCACTCCTCCTCACTCTCCTCTTCCCTCCTCCTCCTCCTCCCTCTTTTCCTCAAAAGAAAGGACAAGGGGAAAGGGAAGGGTAGGGGCGGCGGCGGCGCGCGCGTTCAGATAGTGTAACACTCGGGATCTGGTTCGTGTTTGTTTTCCGGTTCGAACTTTTACTATAGACTTGTAGGGCTCGTTCATCCGAGTCTAACTATACTTCGATCGTTCCTCTAAGTGGAATACTAAAGAAGCTATGAACATTTAGGCTCTCGACCAATCAGATTGCAGGAATTTAGATTCAAATTTTCGTAAACAAGGAAATGAATATTTCCAACAGTCATATCTCACTTATTCTAGCCAAACTAAAATGTACAGTATCGATTATCCAACACCATATTACTCGACTACCTTCTTAAAAGTTTCATTTTTTTGCACTTAATGACCCCTCCCGACCCCTAGGGGGTGGTCGGTAAGGTTTGGAGATGTATTTTTCACAATGCACTAGTGATTCCCTATCCAACGATATATTACTTGACTACCTTCTTATAAGTTTCAAGTTTTGCACTTAATGACCCCTCCCGACCCCTAGGGCGTGATCGGTGAGGTTTGAGGATACATTTTTCTTAACGTACTAGTGATTTCCTATCCAACAATACATCACTCGACTGCCTTCTTAAAAGTTTTAATTTTTGCACTTAATGACTAGTGATTCCCTATCCAACGATATATCACTCGACTACCTTCTTAAAAGTTTTAACTTTTGCACTTAATGACCTCTCCCGACCCCTAGGGCGTGGTTGGTCAGGTTTGGGGATATATTTTTCTTAACGTACTAGTGATTCCCTATCCAACGATATATCACTCGACTACCTTCTTATAAGTTTCAATTTTTGCACTTAATGACCCCTCCCGACCCCTAGGGCGTGGTCGGTGAGGTTTGGGGATACATTTTTCGTAACGTACTAGTGATTTCCAATCCAACGATATATCACTCGACTACCTTCTTAAAAGTTTCAATTTTTGCACTCAATGACCCCACGCGATTCTATGATGTAGCCGGTAAGGTTCGGATATACGGAATTTTTCCGTGACGTAGATGGGAAAACCGGCGTCCTTTCTATTTTTTAGGTGTTCCTATTTTTAGATGGGGAAAACCGGCGTCTTTTCTATTTTTAGATCTACGCATGTGTCATGACGTCATGTCTATTTTTAGATTAGGGGATTTCCACTATACTTCAACTTCATTGTGACCTTCAAACACCACCTTACATACTTACTATAAGTCTAGATGCAATTTTGTCATTATATCCAATTTAGTTCGTTCTAAGTATATAAGTATGAAGCAAGTCTCTAGATGCCATTTCGTCATTACACCCATGACAGTATGGTCCGTCAAAAATATGGAGTTTGTAATCAATGATGAATGATTCCAATATGATTTATGCGTTATTTATCTTGTTTGTTTTCTGTTTATTGTGTGTTTTGTTATTTTTTTCTCTGTTGTTGCGTGTTCTTGGCTTTCTTGGTCATTCATAAAATTATAAAGTCATGTAATTAGCTACACGGTGTAATTAAAATGCATGTCAGTCATTGTTTATCTATATTAGGATTTATTGATATTTATACAACTAAATAAAAAACAAACACACCGGTGTATGTCCACACCAAAATCCCAAAGCAAAATAAAAACTTTGAAACTGAAAAATTAAGTTAAACAAGGGAAGTGAGACCGTGTGTTCCGGAAGGGTAACAAACAAAGAAACACGCTTGATTCTGGTACTAGTATGTAATTGCCTTCATATGATTTTTTTACATCCCTTTTCCTTGTGCACTTTTCCATTTCGCATAAATCGTTTATTAAAATCGGATTTGTTTGTACACCAGATGCATCCATGTCCCAGTGATAATTAAGAGTATTAGATGCAAATGTGCATGTGCATAAGCACGTACAGGAGAAAGAATTCTCTTGTCTATCTATCAGTTCATTACGTGTATCTTTCAGAAATGACCTATTCTGTTTAATAAATAAATCAATGTTTATTTCCTCTACCGTTTTTCAGTTTTTCATCCAGACACGCTCCATAACATCTTGCGTTTTTATATAAAATGTTTACTTTATAGACGATAAGTAGTGTTTGAACGGAATCTAGTTCAAAAATAATTATGTAATTATGACATGTGGTCGCCATATCGATTAAAAACAGCAGAAATTGCTTATCTCCGAGTCAACAAGTGCCGGAATCTATAACAAGATAGAGCTTTGATCTAGCACTAACAAGACCCAGTAAAATATGAAATATGTGTGAATTTATATTACACTGATATAAATATTTATATCACTAGAAACTACTTCATCATACATAATTTATACAAAAATTATCTACACGCCCAAAATTATGTTTAGGGTTAAAATGGAAGAAAGGTATTATAAACTTTTGTGTAGAATGTTTGTTTATTGGTGAGGTACATTTCGTTTTGTTTATTGGTGGGTAAACAATTTTTGTCCGTAAAATAGTTATGAGTGAGGCCTAATTTATAGGTAACAAAAGCAAACTTTTGAGGTCCTTTTTCTAGATAATGAATACTTATAATAAGATTTTTTATATGATGAATGCATATTTTTGAAACTCGATTTATGCTTTCGATACACAATTTGTATTTGATGAAAGCATACTTAAGAGACCATATTTATAGCTGTTGAAAGCATGCTTTAGACACCATATTTATAGCTGATGGAAGCGTGCGTTTGAGACCCAATTTGTAGTTGATGAAAGCATGCTTTTAAGACTCAATTTGTAGTTGATGAAAGCATACTTTTGAGATTCAATTTATAGTTTATGAAAGCAAGCTTTCGAGACCCAATTTGTAGTTGACGAAAGCATGCTTTCCAGACCCAATTTCAGGTTGATGAAAGCATGCTATTGGGATCGGTTTACATTACAAATACTCACTTTTGAGGTTAATTGTCGAGCCGTTTTGACAATTCACTTTGTCGCAGAATTTATATGTAAGAAACCTTAATATTATGCAAAACAAGGGGTAAACAAGAACAAGAAATTAATCGTATAATTGAAAAAAAATTTAAAAGAATGTTGATTGGTGTTTTAAACGAGGCTGAAACGCTCGAAGAAGTGGTGTAAAATGGGTAGTTATTTTCGTTAGATAGCGACAGTTACGTGTCTCATGCATTATCTAATAACAACGTAAACTCGTCCCGCTAAGTGTAACAGACCATTTGTAAATCCAGGTGGACATTTCAAAAGAACTTGAATTAATATGAATTAACAACATGTGTAATTATTACTTTTACTGGGATTGGGAGTACGAGTTTTGCCATATTTATAAAGGATTGCGTATAATGTATTTAGACAAGCATACATTGTAGCCTTATGTAAACGTCAACTCCACATTAGTTGATAAACATGTAGGATGGTTAAAAGTGGTGGATGCAGTAACATGCTATACGACTCTGAGCAGTGGTGTGGATCGGAGCGAAATAATGGTGCTTTACGACCATTCATAAATAGAAGCGGCACTTACTCCATTTTACCAAACATGGTGAAACAAATAAGAAAACTTGACGAAACTACAATACAGATGACATAAACAATTATGTCATTATATTCCCAAAAATTTTGAACATTTAGATTCCTGGATTTGATAGTTATGGCAAAATGGAAAATCGTAGAAACAGAATGATTGTGAAACTTGAAAATTAAAATTATAGTAATTGTGTATTGTATCATAATAGATAATGATCGAAACAAGCAAATATAAATGAGATTGGTCGATTGAATGGGGTTAAGAATTAAGAATATTTCACTAATATCGAGACGTCACAAGCTATGGGTGAAGTGGCAGACATTTTTACCTTTGCGGTGTGTTCAAGACAATGTTCAGAGAGGGTGCCAAGCCTGCCATGACACGAGCAATCGGTTTTTATGGTCTCATCCGAAGTACCACGTGTCTTTCATATCTAATTGCCGAGTACATGGCAAAAGAACAACCACTTCCTATTTACAAGTCTTGGTTAGACCCGACCGGGGTACAATGTCACGAGAGCATTACAGATCGGTACAGAAACATAACCAGAATGGCATAGTTTGGTTGGCTTTACTTTGATTAACATGTCTTGTGCCGCTCCAGTAAATTTTCAGCAACTTGGTGCAATTTTCTTTCATTTTTTTTTTAATCTTAAGGATAATTTTTTGTTTGTTTGTAAACTTTGTGGTGATTAACTATATGTATATCGAACATAAAAGAAAGGAAGTATTCTCAGTAATGTACCATGGGTTGACTTTCCCATCATCTGTTCATTAAGAATTGCTGGCGCGAGTGCGAGTAAATTCAGCCGTACCCTTTCTCCTAAATCTTCTATTTTAAATTGCCTTCTAAGTCATTGAGGTATAGATAAAGTGTTATTCTAAACAATCAATAAAAATTATTTATAATTAAAATCTAACTGGAACATCAGCGATTCCGTGACGGCTTCGCTGTACGATATATGAAGTCATCTGGACCTTTTGAAGTCACAATCTTAATCTTTTTGTACTGAAATTATGTTTTTAACTTAATAATCATATTATCATAAATTATCAGGGTTAACAACACACATATAAACGTCTGTAAACATTTATGAGAACTATCTAACATTTCAGCTTCATGTGTTTTTGAGTTGGGACTAACCAGGCCGTATATTAGACTATCGGGGTGACGTACAGTACAGGTCCGTCGAAAGTTTAACTCTAAGCTATCGAATTAGTGTCAAAGTAGCAGGTACTCTGGGTTCCTCATTATCTATATATCAAGACAGCTGCTTTTAAAATATCTCTGAGTAGCGTTTCTGCCACCACCCGTCTGTATCTCAGCCACTCTATAGCCGAGTTACGACTCCATTTTTATAATTCAATGTTAAACTTTTGATAGGCCTGCATTGTATAGCACTGCCATTAACTTTAACTTCTTTATTTCTCCTCCTCCGATTGACTCTGTAACATCACGACTTATAATCTCTCTTCAAAAGCTAAATCTATTTCTGATATCGTAATTTTGGGAGGGTTATTTTATCTTTGATCTGGTTTTGAAGATATGTAAATCGTCTATACAAGAATAATATATGATGCATGTGCGCGTATGCATTCACAGGATAAAAAACAGACACTAGGAGTTTTTTGTTATTCGTTGAATGACTTAATGTTTATATTATCAGAATGTGATAAAAGGTGATTTATTTGTGATTTATAATTGGATTTGATGGTGATAATCTCACAGAAGGTTGTTAATCCCAGAACATATCAGTTACTTACGATGTCGGTACAACGATAATCTACAACTAAACATGAATACACGTGCGTGTAAAGTCAGTGTAGCACTTATATGTTCCCTGATGGTAAGTACCATTTTTAAATTTAAAGAAAATAATTAATTTAATTTAATTTTAGTTGCATGCGTGTGTTTATTTTTTTTATTGAAATATGGAGTGGTTTACTAATTGTGAACTCAAAAAATCACCATGACAATCATGTGTCAAAAATGACCGCCTGGTAGCAATTTCAGTTTTATTGGAGATGTTCATTATGTTGGTTGGTCAGAAGAACGTAGTATCTATATATACATAATCTATTATTTAACGTTAATAAAGAGATGTGCAAAAAGTATTCGGTCACTTTGTTAAACCCTTCTTTATTTCATTAAACCATATATTTTTAAGAATTCCTTCGTGTATTATTAAGAAAAACAACAAACTTAACAAATTAAGATTTCTTTAATTCGGAGTAAAACAATGAAGTTTTCCATGTGTAGACTTTGTGGTAAACAAAGATAGGAAAAGAATGCTATATTACCATTATATAAATATTATTTATCTCCGAGTTTTTAATGTTGCCATTTTGTTTTTAATGAAAAATGCATTATTCTTAAATTAGAACACGAAAACATAATAAACACTGTACATGTAACGTTGACAAAACAGAATTTAAAAAAAAAAAATTCAAAAAAATAATTAACACCTTTTTTCTTTCTTTTTTTTTAATTGTCAACAAAATATAAATGTGTTTTTAATATTCAAAATGAAAATCAATTAAAGAAAATTATCGTTATCCAATACTTGCAAACATAACAGTTGTACATGACTTTCCTGTGGTACTTAACTTGAAAAATGAACGAACACCATAAAGACATTGGTAGGCTTTTCTTTCTGATGAAGATAAATCGTCCAAGAGAGGCCGCGGTGACCTAATGGATAAAACGTCATTCTACAAATCCAGGATCTCTCACTGCTGTGAGTTCGAGTCCCGCTCAAGACCACATGTGGGAAAGTGAATTTTCCTTGACGTTGACCTTTACTGGTTCACCTGGTATCAGTATAATGCGACTGGGGGAGTGGTACGCTTGTTTGTGGCATACTGACTCTGTGAGTTAGCAGGTTAAAGTCGCTCTGAGTGCGTGCTAGTACAAGGCAGACCATACAACACACTTACATTTCACATGCATGTACGAAATTGTTCACAGATTAATCCATAGAAATTGATAAAATGGTTCTCGTCGCGAATAGCTGAAAAATTGCTGATGCGACGTTATGCAGCATTCGACCAACCAACCAAATAAATCGTCCAAGGTATGTTTAAACTAAAGAAATACTAGTAAATGATTTATGTACCGGTATTTGGGTTTTATTTACGAGTTTTTCCGTACCGGACTTTCAACATCAAAGTATATATCTTGTCTGATCATATAGAATTAGAGTATGAAATGGGTTAAGTACTGTTCTAAATTCATAAATCTTATAACTACGATGGCCCATTGCTGCCGGCAAAAACGAACAGCACGCAGTTGTACTTTATACAAGAAGTAACGTGACGAAAATCCACTGCTCTTTTTTTATTTTAATTTTAACCTTGACGAAAACTTGCAGTCAGACGTGTCTATAATAGTTCATCCAAGAGAACTATAAAAATTACCTTTATGGAGAGGTGGCTGTCCTATACAGGTTCAAATAGTGTGAATAGAGACTACCGTTACTTAGGATAAAAATATCCTTAAAGGCAGGTGTTATTTATATAGCGGTGGCCCTTAAGACAGGATTGACTATATATAGCTTACAGTTGTAATTAATTTTGTACAATACTAATAACGCCCGTTATGGGTCATCGTATAAAACAAACGTGGTCTGAAGAAAACTTACATTAGCATCTTATAATTGAACCTTTATTATACAAATTAATGGTACATAAAATGAGAATAAAAATAGTGTTAGGGGGGGGGGGGGGGGGGGGGGGGGGGTTGTTGACGTTCTGACGTTCTAAGTAGATTTTAACGGAATACGAGACGATTATAAATAAATAATATTTGTTGCCAAAACTTTTTATCTCTGTGTCTGAGTGTGTTGCAGGTGTTGTAATCGCGAACATTGGGTGCTGAACATCATTCTGTAATCATCAGGCTCCAGATTTAAATAAGATCCCCCTTAACTTGAATCTGGCAAAGATTTGGCTAGTTGTTTAGCCTAATTTGCCAGCTTCAAAGTTTTAATTTTCCTTTGGTATTGTAGTTTGCACATGGATTGATATGTTTGTTTTTGATTTCAAGATATTCATAAGTTTAATGTATCAGTTTGAATGTAAGCTTATTGCATCTTTATTCTAATTTTGTTGAAACTTTTCATAAATATTGCCAAAAGTTCCCATATTTAATTTTAGGAATAGTTACCTTGTTAATGTACAAACACAGTTCAGGTTCAACTAGAATTGTCTCCCGAGATCAAAACACCAATTACAAGGATTAAATGTTTTCCCGCGACATTGACCTTTCCGATATGTCCTTGGTTCAAGGTCATGGCAGCCCTTTGGGGCTAAAAGATTATCCATGTGAAGTTTTATGACAGTCGTCTAAAGCAATTATGAAATATGACCCGGGCAAATTTTACATGGACAGAGAGACGGACGGACATGGTGATTTCTATGGGCCCCTTCAAACTTGTTTGCGTGGGGGATGTATAAAAAGAGCGGAAGTGGAGTGAGAAACCAAAAACCACAATCTAGACCCAAGTCCCATAAAACGCGATAACTGGTTTTTTTTATTCTCATGATTGAAGAAGTGATATATAGAAACAAATACATGCACCAATAAGTCATGACATAAAAGTATATCCTAGCTGAGATCGGAAATGCTCACTTACCATCCATTAAGATTAATGGCCAAGTTAAGGAATTCTGTAAATGAAAAAAGAGATTTATCCAGTATAAAAGTTATGTAAGACATGTGAATAAAACGATTTGTCAATTTTAATCTCGCTCTGAGATGTGTATAAATTTATATGATATCAAGATTGATAAACATGTCTAGATACTATGCACTAGTAGTAGATACTCCACTGATTTTTTTATTGAAATAATGCATCCAAAATCATGCCAGTAGATACAACTACCTGATTTCATGATCAGCTGCATTTTTTATACCTCCGCAATCCAGTTTGAGGGGGAGGGGTTATAGTAAATGACCATGTCTGTCTGTCCGTATGTCCGCCATTCTGTATGTCCGGGTAAGTTCGTATCAGGGTCATATCTCATAATTGCTGCGACGACTGTCATAAAACTTCACATGAGTAATCTTCATAGCAAGACCTTGAACCAAAGTCAAATCGGAAAGTTCAAAGTCGCAGGACCAGAGAAGATGTTTGGGCTGGGGTATTTGGGTCTCAATAAACAGTTCTAGTTTAATTTATCAACATATTATAACGAATAGAATCTTGGATTTCAAAAACATCATAATTATATCTGTAATTGCTATATGTAGAATCTTTGCACAAATTCTGCATTATATAAGCTTAATCGTAAATGATACTTTCTCACATACATTATGCCACAAAACATATTTTTGTTTGATATCAGATATACATAATAATGTGTTTAACTCTTGCTAATAACGTGTCAGCAGATGGAATGTGTATTACATTGGAATTGTGATACTTTTAATTGATATTACAAACTGCAGGTGCCCGACACACACCATTCTCAGCAGCAGCATCAAACTGATGTAACCAATGACAATATCAGACAGTTCAGGAAATATATGTCGGTCAATGACACTACAAGATACCCAGCATGGGGTACATTCATAAAAACTAGAAAGGCATAAACCTCTAGAGAAATCTTAGTATATTAAGCGTTTTCCCAGATTTGTGAACCGACAAAGTGCAACATACTTCACGTTTAAATAGAAGTTTTATCACATGTTTTTACCGTTTAGGATTTCAAAGTACATTGTACTCTATAAACACGGATGTAAAATGCAGGGTGCAAAACATTTTTAGAACCAATATTTAAACTTTATAATGAACTTAAAATAAAAAAAAACCCGATAAATTTGACTAACATACCAATTACAGCATATAACTACAGTAGTCTTACAGTAAAACTTCCTTGAATAAATCCAGGACCAACGCTGTAATGAGTGGTGATGTAAAACAAATTGCCCCTGTTGGTTTCATCTGGGTTGTTTTTTTCTATCTATAAACAAAAAGGACCCTTAGGCAAAATATTTTAGACGTTTTGTTGGGGTTTTTTTTTCAAATGAAGTGCAATAATCCAATCAGTTGTGTAGAAAATTTTAAAACACACAAAGCCTTGTCTTCGTTACAGACTGAATTATTGCATCCATTTTTTTTACTGGATTAAGAATGGATTGTTCTAAGGATCATTTTCACTTACGTCGTGTCATATATATATATATATACCATTAAGAACTATCTTGATGTTTCTGTAAACTATCTAAATGGAACGTTAACTTGGGAAAAGTGACAAGTTTAAGCATCTAAATAATTCTTGTATTCATCTGGATAGAGTACACATCCAGACGGAATAATCACAAAATTTACATAAACTGCCTCTCGTACTACTTGTTCTTAATACTGATGTTCTAAATGATATGCAATAGTACCCATTTGTAATACACAAACTGTGTCTTTTCTTAAAAGAAAGGTGTGGCTTAGTTACTTAATTTATGCAACGTTCCATTTCCCCATCCGCTTATAAGAATTTATAATGAGGCGCTCTTTGAAACTTATTTTAATAGGATATGGCAGCTTACGGAGTGATAAATACCCTAGAACGTGTATGTGGTAGGTTATTGAACAACTTTTCGTCGTCCAGGTTGATGGTTTATATTTTGAAACGACCGTCTAGTGCTGCAAAATTTAAAAATACATAAAGAGCGTCATTTGGGCTTATGCGACCCCATATCCAATTAAAATAAAAGTTCCACGCGTGGCACAAACGCCATTGGTTATCGTCCGCTGAAAAAGCAATAGCGATGAAATGATGATCCATACATATACACGTACTTCATTTATCCGATAAATATTATACATATACAGTCAAACCTGTCTATAAAGGCCATTCAAGGGAACCAGTAAATGTGGCCTTTATAAGCAGGTGGTCCTTATATAGAGGTGGCCTTTTGCATAGGGTTGACTGTAAATATACAATGTACATAACCGACGTATTACAGATGAAATCTTGACATGTATATTTCGTAGATTCAGTGTTCCTGCTCACCCATCTGTTATTTTGGCGATGTAGGCCCGCACACGTGCAAACATCATAATGTCAGCTTCATTATTCTTTAGACATGTAACAAGTTATATGATACTGATAATGTTTTCTCAATCCAAAGTCAAAAATAACTTGTAAATTAAAAAATAAGTTTCAAATCATGTCTTCCCTATTCATTGGTTGTATCAACACTGATTCACACTAGATCAAACTAAATATGTGCTGAATATTAGGTTTGTTTTCGCACATTAATACACTGAACCGTATTTATTTATTTATTTATTTATTTATTTATTTGTTTATTTGTACTTACAAACTCAGTTGGCGATACTTTTGTATTGTCAGAAATATACTATTGTCTAATTTTGTTGGTAGTCTAAATATGAAATTCCCCAAAAACTAAATTATACTCCCTACTGCAAAGTATTGTCTTAGCTAACTTTGGTTATATATATTTCGGTCCTTTGGTTTCTCCAAGAACTACTGATGAGGAATTGTATTTCAAAATTGCCGTCTAGTGCTGTAAAATTAACACTGATATAATATGTAATTACATTAAATGGTAACGAACTAGACATTTTTATTACATTATAGAATCACATTGGATGTTCATAAGGTTTGAATAACAGTAAGGAAGTTGAGATGCTGGTGGTCATTTAAGACATTGTCATTGAAGTCTCTTCTTTCTGGAATATGAAAGTATTGTACGTCGTTTGGCGTTAACTTGACATGATTGAACATTTCATTTGTAAATATTGAAACAACACTAACAGAGACATAATTATCAGAGAAAAACCAACTCTCGCGCGTTTGTGTGTTAAAACCTCTGCTTTTTTTTGGTCATATTTAAGATTTCATCATGACTGACAAGATGAACATCTCCAATTAATCCAGAGATCGATGAAAAAGGTCTTGGACGATTTTTCGGCACGTTCTGATGATAATTTGATTTTACATAACTTTTTCTTTCACTTCTATTTTATCTCTATCAGATTTAAAGTTTTTATCAGAACTCCCGTAGTGTCCTTTTTTTTTTACCTACATCATTGTATTATATGTAATATTCTAGTTGGAATGTTACAGCTGACATAATAGTAGATAAATACATCTAGTCCTTGCCAGAACCAACCTCAAAAATCTATCACAAAAAATCAATATAAACAAAACGTTTTCCATTTCCAGCGTGTTTTCTGTAGTAAATCTTGATTCATAATCAGATTATACTAGTTTTCTATATAATAGATTTGTATCTATAGGTATATTCATTCATTAGCTAAGGTGAACAATGTAAAAAGTGTCAGTATTAAAATTCCTTGTATGATGGCCAATTTACGTAGTCCTAATATTAATGTCATTAACAAATCGCAGTTCATAATTTTAAAAAACGATACCGGAAATTGTTCAAATCAAAAAACTCAAAGAAAAGCATACCGATAAATGTTTAAATCACAATACCAAAAGCCAAATAGAAACATACCGTTTAATGTTCAAATTCCAATCCCAAAAGTCAAACACAAACATACCGTTCAATGTCGAAACCACAATCCGAAAAAACCAGTCCATGTCCAAATTACAATCTCAAACATCAAACACAATCATGCCGGTCCGTGTCCAAATCACAATCCAAAAAGTCAACACAAACACACCGGTCCATGCCCAAACCACAATTCCAAAAGTCAACACAAACACACCGGTCCATGCCCAAACCACAATTCCAAAAGTCAAAAACAAACATACCGGTCCATGCCCAAACCACAATTCCAAAAGTCAACACAAACAAACCAGTCCATGTCCAAATTACAATTCCAAAAGTCAACACAAACACACCGTTCCGTGTCCAAACCACAATTCCAAAAGCCAAAAACAAACATACCGGTCCATGCCTAAACCACAATCCCAAAAGTCAAAACAAACACACCGGTCCATGCCCAAACCACAATTCCAAAAGTCAACGCAAACACACTGTTCCGTGTCCAAACCACAATTCCAAAAGTCAAAAACAAACATACCGGTCCATGCCCAAACCACAATTCCAAAAGTCAAAACAAACATACCGGTCCATGCCCAAACCACAATTCCAAAAGCCAAAAACAAACATACCGGTCCATGCCCAAACCACAATTCCAAAAGCCAAAAACAAACATACCGGTCCATGCCCAAACCACAATTCCAAAAGTCAACACAAACACACCGTTCCGTGTCCAAACCACAATTCCAAAATCCAAAAACAAACATACCGGTCCATGCCCAAACCACAATTCCAAAAGTCAACGCAAACACACCGGTCCATGCCCAAACCACAATTTCAAAAGTCAAAACAAACATACCGGTCCATGCCCAAACCACAATTTCAAAAGTCAAACAAACATACCGGTCCATGCCCAAATCACAATTTCAAAAGTCAAAAACAAACATACCGGTCCATGCCCAAACCACAATTTCAAAAATCAAAAACAAACATACCGGTCCATGCCCAAACCACAATCCGAAAAGCCAACGCAAACACAACGGTCCATGCCCAAATCACAATTTCAAAAGTCAAAAACAAACATACCGGTCCATGCCCAAACCACAATTTCAAAAGTCAAAAACAAACATACCGGTCCATGCCCAAACCACAATCCGAAAAGCCAACGCAAACACACCGGTCCATGCCCAAATCACAATCCAAAAAGTCAACACAAACATACCGGTCCATGCCCAAACCACAATTCCAAAAGTCAAAAACAAACATACCGGTCCATGCCTCAACCACAATTCCAAAAGTCAAAAACAAACATACCGGTCCATGCCCAAACCACAATTCCAAAAGTCAACACAAACACACCGTTCCGTGTCCAAACCACAATTCCAAAAGTCAAAAACAAACATACCGGTCCATGCCCAAACCACAATTCCAAAAGTCAACACAAACACACCGTTCCGTGCCCAAACCACAATTCCAAAAGTCAAAAACAAACATACCGGTCCATGCCCAAACCACAATTCCAAAAGTCAAAAACAAACATATCGGTCCATGCCCAAACCACAATTCCAAAAGTCAACACAAACACACCGTTCCGTGTCCAAACCACAATTCCAAAAGTCAACGCAAACATACCGGTCCATGCCCAAACCACAATTCCAAAAGTCAACACAAACACACCGTTCCGTGTCCAAACCACAATTCCAAAAGTCAACACAAACACACCGTTCCGTGTCCAAACCACAATTCCAAAAGTCAACGCAAACACACCGGTCCATGCCCAAACCACAATTCCAAAAGTCAACACAAACACACCGTTCCGTGCCCAAACCACAATTCCAAAAGTCAAAACAAACATACCGGTCCATGCCCAAACCACAATTCCAAAAGTCAAAAACAACATACCGGTCCATGCCCAAACCACAATTCCAAATGTCAAAAACAAACATACCGGTCCATGCCCAAACCACAATTCCAAAAGTCAACGCAAACACACCGGTCCATGCCCAAACCACAATTCCAAAAGTCAACACAAACATACCGGTCCATGCCCAAACCACAATTCCAAAAGTCAACACAAACACACCGTTCCGTGTCGAAACCACAATTCCAAAAGTCAACACAAACACACCGTTCCGTGTCCAAACCACAATTCCAAAAGTCAAGGCAAACACACCGGTCCATGCCCAAACCACAATCCCAAAAGTCAAAACAAACATACCGGTCCATGCCCAAACCACAATTCCAAAAGTCAACACAAACACACCGTTCCGTGTCCAAACCACAATTCCAAAAGTCAACGCAAACACACCGGTCCATGCCCAAACCACAATTCCAAAAGTCAACGCAAACACACCGTTCCGTGTCCAAACCACAATTCCAAAAGTCAACACAAACACACCGTTCCATGCCCAAACCACAATTCCAAAAGTCAACGCAAACACCGGTCCATGCCCAAACCACAATTCCAAAAGTCAACGCAAACACACCGTTCCGTGTCCAAACCACAATTCCAAAAGTCAACACAAACACACGTTCCATGCCCAAACCACAATTCCAAAAGTCAACGCAAACACACCGGTCCATGCCCAAACCACAATTCCAAAAGTCAAAACAAACATACCGGTCCATGCCCAAACCACAATTCCAAAAGTCAAAAACAAACATACCGGTCCATGCCCAAACCACAATTCCAAAAGTCAAAAACAAACACACCGGTCCATGCCCAAACTACAATTCCAAAAGTCAAAAACAAACATACCGGTCCATGCCCAAACCACAATTCCAAAAGTCAACGCAAACACACCGGTCCATGCCCAAACCACAATTCCAAAAATCAAAAACAAACATGCGGTCCATGCCCAAACCACAATTCCAAAAGTCAACGCAAACACACCGGTCCATGCCCAAACCACAATTCCAAAAGTCAAAAACAAACATACCGGTCCATGCCCAAACCACAATCCGAAAAGCCAACTACAAACAAACCAGTCCATGTCCAAATTACAATTTCAAAAATCAAACATAAACATGCCGGTCCATGCCCAAACCACAATTCCAAAAGTCAACACAAACACACCGGTCCATGCCCAAACCACAATCCCAAAAGCCAACTACAAACAAACTAGTCCATGTCCAAATTACAATTTCAAAAATCAAACACAAACATGCCGGTCCATGCCCAAACCACAATCCAAAAGTCAAAAACAAACATACCGGTCCATGCCCAAACCACAATCCAAAAGTCAACACAAACACACCGGTCCATGCCCAAACCACAATTCCAAAAGTCAAAAACAAACACACCGGTCCATGCCCAAACCACAATTCCAAAAGTCAAAAAAACATACAGGTCCATGCCCAAACCACAATCCCAAAAGCAACTACAAACAAACCAGTCCATGTCCAAATTACAATTTCAAAAGTCAAAACAAACATGCCGGTCCATGCCCAAACCACAATCCCAAAAGTCAAAAACAAACATACAGGTCCATGTCCAAACCACAATCCCAAAAGTCAAAACAAACTCACCGGTCCATGCCCAAACCACAATCCCAAAAGTCAAAACAAACATACCGGTCCATGCCCAAACCACAATCCCAAAAGTCAAAACAAACATACCGGTCCATGCCCAAACCACAATCCCAAAAGTCAAAACAAACACACCGGTCCATGCCCAAACCACAATTCCAAAAGTCAAAAAAAACATACCGGTCCATGCCCAAGCCACAATTCCAAAAGTCAAAACAAACACACCGGTCCATGCCCAAACCACAATTCCAAAAGTCAAAACAAACACACCGGTCCATGCCCAAACCACAATTCCAAAAGTCAAAACAAACATACCGGTCCATGCCCAAACCACAATCCCAAAAGTCAAAACAAACACACCGGTCCATGCCCAAACCACAATTCCAAAAGTCAAAAACAAACACACCGGTCCATGCCCAAACCACAATTCCAAAAGTCAAAACAAACACACCGGTCCATGCCCAAACCACAATTCCAAAAGTCAAAACAAACATACCGGTCCATGCCCAAACCACAATCCCAAAAGTCAAAACAAACACACCGGTCCATGCCCAAACCACAATCCCAAAAGTCAAAACAAACATACCGGTCCATGCCCAAACCACAATCCCAAAAGTCAAAACAAACATACCGGTCCATGCCCAAACCACAATCCCAAAAGTCAAAACAGACACACCGGTCCATGCCCAAACCACAATTCCAAAAGTCAAAACAAACATACCGGTCCATGCCCAAACCACAATCCCAAAAGTCAAAAACAAACATACAGGTCCATGTCCAAACCACAATCCCAAAAGCCAACTACAAACAAACCAGTCCATGTCCAAATTACAATTTCAAAAATCAAAAACAAACATGCCGGTCCATGCCCAAACCACAATTCCAAAAGTCAACGCAAACACACCGGTCCATGTCCAAATCACAATTCCAAAAGCCAAAAACAAACATGCCGGTCCATGCCCAAACTACAATTCCAAAAGTCAACACAAACATACCGGTCCATGCCCAAACTACAATTCCAAAAGCCAAAAACAAACATACCGGTCCATGCCCAAACCACAATTCCAAAAGTCAACGCAAACACACCAGTCCATGCCCAAACCACAATTCCAAAAGTCAAAAACAAACACACCGGTCCTTGCCCAAACCACAATTCCAAAAGTCAAAAACAAACATACAGGTCCATGCCCAAACCACAATCCCAAAAGCCAACTACAAACAAACCAGTCCATGTCCAAATTACAATTTCAAAAATCAAAAACAAACATGCCGGTCCATGCCCAAACCACAATTCCAAAAGTCAACACAAACACACCGGTCCATGCCCAAACTACAATTCCAAAAGTCAAAACAAACATACCGGTCCATGCCCAAACCACAATTCCAAAAGTCAACACAAACACACCGGTCCATGCCTAAACCACAATTCCAAAAGTCAACACAAACACACCGGTCCATGCCCAAACTACAATTCCAAAAGTCAAAACAAACACACCGGTCCATGCCCAAACTACAATTCCAAAAGTCAAAAGCAAACATACCGGTCCATGCCCAAACTACAATTCCAAAAGTCAAAACAAACATACCGGTCCATGCCCAAACTACAATTCCAAAAGTCAAAAACAAACATACCGGTCCATGCCCAAATTACAATTCCAAAAGTCAAAACAAACATACCTGTCCATGCCCAAACTACAATTCCAAAAGTCAAAACAAACACACCGGTCCATGCCCAAACTACAATTCCAAAAGTCAAAAACAAACATACCGGTCCATGCCCAAACTACAATTCCAAAAGTCAACACAAACACACCGGTCCATGTCCAAACTACAATTCCAAAAGTCAAAAACAAACACACCGGTCCATGCCCAAACCACAATTCCAAAAGTCAAAAACAAACATACCGGTCCATGCCCAAACCACAATTCCAAAAGCCAACTACAAACAAACCAGTCCATGTCCAAATTACAATTTCAAAAATCAAAAACAAACATGCCGGTCCATGCCCAAACCACAATTCCAAAAGTCAACACAAACACACCGGTCCATGCCCAAACTACAATTCCAAAAGTCAAAACAAACATACCGGTCCATGCCCAAACCACAATTCCAAAAGTCAACGCAAACACACCGGTCCATGCCCAAACCACAATTCCAAAAGTCAACACAAACACACCGGTCCATGCCCAAACTACAATTCCAAAAGTCAAAACAAACACACCGGTCCATGCCCAAGCTACAATTCCAAAAGTAAAAAACAAACATACAAGTCCATGCCCAAACTACAATTCCAAAAGTCAAAACAAACATACCGGTCCATGCCCAAACCACAATCCCAAAAGCCAACTACAAACAAACCAGTCCATGTCCAAATTACAATTTCAAAAATCAAAAACAAACATACCGGTCCATGCCCAAACCACAATTCCAAAAGTCAACACAAACACACCGGTCCATGCCCAAACTACAATTCCAAAAGTCAAAACAAACATACCGGTCCATGCCCAAACTACAATTCCAAAAGTCAAAACAAACATACCGGTCCATGCCCAAACCACAATCCCAAAAGCCAACTACAAACAAACCAGTCCATGTCCAAATTACAATTTCAAAATCAAAAAACAACATACCGGTCCATGCCCAAACCACAATTCCAAAAGTCAACACAAACACACCGGTCCATGCCCAAACTACAATTCCAAAAGTCAAAACAAACATACCGGTCCATGCCCAAACCACAATTCCAAAAGCCAAAAACAAACATGCCGGTCCATGCCCAAACCACAATTCCAAAAGTCAAAAACAAACATACCGGTCCATGCCCAAACCACAATCCGAAAAGCCAACCACAAACAAACCAGTCCATGTCCAAATTACAATCTCAAAAATCAAACACAAACATGCCGGTCCATGCCCAAACCACAATTCCAAAAGTCAACACAAACACACCGGTCCATGCCCAAACCACAATTCCAAAAGTCAAAAACAAACATACCGGTCCATGCCCAAACCACAATCCGAAAAGCCAACTACAAACAAACCAGTCCATGTCCAAATTACAATCTCAAAAATCAAACACAAACATGCCGGTCCATGTCCAAATCACAATTCCAAAAGTCAAAAAACAAACGTACCGGTCTATGCCCAAACCACAATCCGAAAAGTCAAACACAAACAAACCAGTACACAGGTCCATGCCCAAACCACAATTCCAAAAGCCAAAAACATACATACCGGTCCGTGCCCAAATCACAATTCCAAAAGCTAAAAACAAACATACCGGTCTATGCCCAAACCACAATCCGAAAAGCCAACCACAAACAAACCAGTACATGACCAAATCACAATCTCAAAAATCAAACACAAACATACTGGCCAATGTTCAAGTCACATTCCTAAAAGTCAAAAACAAACATACCTATTCATGATGCCCAAATCACGATCCCAAAAGTCAAACACAAACATACTGGCCAATGTTCAAATCACATTTCCAAAAGTCAAAAACAAACATGCCGATCCTTGCCCAAATCACAATCCCAAAAGTCAAACACAAACGTACTGACCCATGTTCAAATCACATTCCCAAAAGTAAAAAGAAATATCATGTCTAAATCACAATCCCAAAAGCCAAAAACAAATATATCGGACCATGTCTAAATAGAAATCCCAAAAAACCAAACACAACAACGGTCAGTGTTCAAATCACAACCCCAGATATACCGGCCTATGTCCAAATCACAATTTCAAACGTCAAAAACAAACATCTGGTCTATGTCTAAATCACAATCTCAAAAGCCGAACACAAACACACCGGTCATTGTTCAAATCACAATCTCAAAAGCCAAACACAAACACACCGGTCATTGTTCAAATCACAATCTCAAAAGCCAAACACAAACACACCGGTCATTGTTCAAATCACAATCTCAAAAGCCAAACACAAACACACCGGTCATTGTTCAAATCACAATCTCAAAAGCCAAACACAAACACACCGGTCATTGTTCAAATCACAATCTCAAAAGCCAAACACAAACACATCGGTCATTGTTCAAATCACAATTCAAAAAGTTAAACACATGGGTCTATGTTCAAACCACAATCCCAAAATAAAACTTCCACCACTGAAGTGAGACCGGGTGCTACGGAAGGTTATGTCCCTCCTGTCTAGCTTTCTACAATCATCGCGTGTAAAATCAGGATTGAGCAGGAAATTAACAAGGAACTATGTGACGTTAAATATATCACACTGGTGATAAGATTTGTTGACGAAGGAAACCAGTATAGTCGGCAAATGGCAAATATCTAGGATAATGCCGAGACATTTTATTTATCAACAATATAGTGACGACAGCTTTATAAAAATGTAATGGTCCTTAGCCAACAATTATTCATATCGATTCCTTGGTAAGTTTGCTTCTGAAAACAACAATGTAGTGTGAAGAGGGTACTATTTGACAAACACATGTAAATTTTATCAAAATAACGTCTTTTGGGCTTTAATAGGTAATGACTTAAGAGCCACTTAGAAGGTACAGTTCTTGATGTACAATGGCAAGGCAAGCTTTTTTTTTAAAGCTAACACTTGTGTTGGAGAATCGTGTTGTCATGAGTTAGCTTTCTTTAGTAAGTGAAACGTTTTAATCAGTGCAAATAAATCAATTTAGTTTAACAGACATACAAATATTTGATATAAAATTCAAACCTATTTGAGAAAATATTTTGTTAAATTTCATTTTTAAAAAAAACTGCGGTTTTATTGAAAAAAGTGTTAATTGTCTAAAAAATACACATAAAAAGTTGTGAATGATTTTAATCTTAATTAAAATCTATTATAAATGTCAATCAAAAATGTCAATCAGATTGTGGATCACACAATATCCACGAAATCATCAAATTTCGGACGAGTTGTTATCGATCGAAATTAGCTAATTTAGTTGCAGTTAAAGGCAAATTATACATATAGTTTTATCCAAAACATGCATGTCAATTCACAATCCCAAAGCAAAATTAAAAAGTAAGCTTCCACCAGGCAAGTGAGACCGGGTGCTCCGGAAGAGCAACACACTATAATGCAATACGCAGTACATAATAACACAGAATTAAATTGGTGGGACGGGTGTATGATGAATGTCGTCTTTTTGTGCCTGATACGAGATATCATAATAAGACCCTGTGGCTTTGGATTTCAAGAACAGTGTCTTGTACCGATTCGTAAAGGATTCGAACCTACTGTACGTGTAAAAACTTAGTGCATTAACAAAAATGACTTCAGCTGCCCTAACATTAATTATATATGCTAGTCAAACTGTGTTCCGGATAGGTCCATATATATATATATATATATATATATATATATATATATATATATATATATATTTACAGTAGAACTTCGATCGCTCGAACGTCGATGCTTCGAATACCCCGGATAACTCGAAGTCATCTGCCGGTCCCGTCCAAATCCCTATTTAATCATATGTCAATAATTCTCGATCGCTCGAACTTCGATAGCTTGAATACCCCCGCTCGCTTGTAATATTTCAGATCAAGTAAGTGCAACCTGAACATAATTTGATATTTAAATCTTGACTTCTGAGTTGATTATCATTTATGAAATTATATAGACGTTTTGCACTGGAAGTTCATCAATTATCTGCCAAGATCATTAGGTGCCTTTGCAGCTGTCATGCTGTAGAACAGTACAAGCCTGTCGAAAGTTTAACACTAAGCTTACAAACAAGTACTCAATCGGCATCTCATCTCTGTCCCTCGTCTCTCGACAGCTTTTCATAAGCTTATGGGCATCTCATGACGACTTTTCGGCCACTACGTACCCATATTGCGGACATTTGGGAGGCAACCATTGACGCCTTTCGTCAGCCCAGTGGATAAGTATGTTTGTTTTTGATGTTCAGCTTTAGACAGGGATGCATTTATGTATTGCATTTACGAGCTCTTGATTTGATAGCTAATATCGCCTCTAATGAAAGTGTGAAGTTCCTTTCATTCTGTTAAGTGGGTTAAGTTTTTATTTGCTGCTTACATGACATGATGTATTGATGATAATATCGTTAAAGAAGGTGTAAAAATATATTTTCATATCTATTGCCACCCTGCTGTTTTTTAAATATTTTTTTTTCTGCCAGGTGCTTTATATTAGGTTTAAGGTTATAATGTCATATGTTGAATAACAAGTATCTGACGGTTTTTTCGGTGAAGTACTATCAGAGCGATAGTAGCACTATGTATTCTATATACTTGGCAATTAGGCTTATCAAAAATATTCTACGGGTTATTTTTTGCAAACCCGTACATGCATGATGCAATGCTAAGTTACTAGATCAGTCCTTCAACTACATTACTACATACCATCTTCCACGTGTATTTTTGTATTACTTCGTGTTATTTTTAACTTTTAAAAAACTAATAGCATTTATGAGTGCCACTTGACATTTTTATTCAACAAATGGTTTTAATTTAACTTGATGATTAAAAAATAGCAAATGGATTACATATGCATGTAAGGATTCTGGTCGGCCGGTTGTAAAAAAAAGTTTATTTTTAATTCTTAAATGTACATATATTATTGAATAAAGATGGTAAAATGTTTATTAGGGTAGGGGGCCCCCAATAGTGCTTTTACCACACCAATGGGTATTTAAAATTACTCCAGTGTCCATCCAAAGTAGGAAATCTTATCATCAGTGGTCCAAACATGTGATTGTCTTTTCTTGGCTTTCTTATCAGGGCCCTCAAAAAGTTTTATGGCCGTCATCACAGTATTGTTGATAAGTACGATGTCTCTGTGACAAGGACTGTCCTAGATATATGTTCTATGTTCCTTTCACTTCATTTGATTACACACATGGCGAGTGTAGCTAGATAAAAAAAACTGGAGGCGAATACCCTTCCAGAGCATCCGGTCTCACTTCTCTGGTGGAAGCTCACGTGTTTAACTTGATTTGTTAGTTTCAATTTTTTTACTTTGCCTCTGGATTGTGATTCGGACATGGATTAGTATGTTTGGTTTTTACTTTGCTTCTGGATTGTGATTATGACATAGATTAGTTTTACTTTGCTTTGGACATGAATTTGTATGGTTTTGATTGGTTGTGTGCTTGGTTGTGTTGCCTACTGCAAAATGAATGTTTTGAGGTTGCACACCTCCTTCTTCTTATTGAAAGCCGCTTAAGA
This sequence comes from Anadara kagoshimensis, assembly GCA_021292105.1. Lineage (NCBI taxonomy): Eukaryota > Metazoa > Mollusca > Bivalvia > Arcoida > Arcidae > Anadara > Anadara kagoshimensis. The sequence continues at coordinate 1,350,754 of CM037871.1, forward strand.
ACAGTTATATATTTCGTATCTGTATATAAATCGCCAAACAAATAAGGCGTTATATTGTTACTTGTTCAGCACGTGTAAGCACGTCCGAGGTGACGATTATTGAAGTGATGTATGCAACACGTAATGGCTATTTACAAACAAAACACACGTCTACCTTTCATAAATAATTCTAAGATAGATATGGTTAGTCACAAAATCTCGTAAAACAGATAAACAATTTGTTTATTTTTACTTGTAAAGATAATTTCCTATTTTATGTGGCTTTATCAGAAGCAGTAATGACCATGTAATAAAGATATAATTTGGGTTGGGGATATGTTTTAGCAAATTGGCCAACATGGAATTGTATAACAGCGCATCTCTATCTTACAGTTGTTTTGACCTCTATCTCTTCAGTGTTTGACTTTGGCATTGTTTGGTTCCCAGTTTACAAAGTAATATTTCGTCCAACTCCAGACAAAATAGATTTATATATTATGGTTGATATGGCAATACAAATAACCCCTGGTTGCAAAAAAGCTTGTTTGACTTTTCTACAGTGTAAAACGGAAATCCATCAGTTCTGATTTTCTAGTATTTAAGTTATCTAAAATTTTGGTGTTTTTTTTTTTTTTTTTTTTTTTTTTAGGTGGCTTTGGCTATTGTCAAACAACTATATTTCAACTTCAAATTATTTTCTTTTATTTTACATAAATAACTACTAAAGTTTAGTTTCGTTTTTGTAAATCAAATATTTTTGTCAGATTTTTATTAGACAAAAATGTGACTTCTAAAACAGGAATTCTGTGACAAATGTCAGATTTTAAGAACAAACCATCCGGTTCTCAAGTCTCCTGAAAAATGATATATGTATGACGGTTTTTGAAATAAACATTATATTATGCCTGCGCTATCTGCTCCATTATATCATGAATATGTCTTTTGTTTAATGTGTTACTAATGTGCAAAGATTGATGACCGATAAATCACGTAGACAATTCGTAGATAATTCACGTATATTTTGAAAACAAAATAAATATGCCAGTGGATATGTTTGTTGAGATTTTACACTCTAACAAAAGTTATGTACAGTTGAAGTCTATCTATGACCAGTCTATTATTTTCTTTGAAGTTTGGTTGTCTTTGATAACGATAAAATTAAGAATATTTGGATTTTTTTCTGTCATGCCATGGACAAAACATGAAAATATCAGAGAAAGTTGAATGATATTACTTACAAAGAAACTTGGTTTTATTTTGTCAGATATAAGCTATGTAATCTGACATACAAATTTCTCCATTTTCTGTTCTTTGTCGTTTTTGTTAGATGTTTTAGGTATAAGAATGTTTATCATAATTATGAGTACGTGTGTGATTCAGTTTGATGTCCGATAAAACTGAGATACCATTGTAAAGATAACACCATCTCCTCAGTCAGCAGTCTCTAAACACTGGGTCTAACTCGGGACGTATCCGAGCGTGTGAAAGTTTGTCAGGTCGCCTACTGAAGATTGTTGGTTTTTCTCCGGATAATTATGATTCCCCACCACCGAAGGTGGGGAATCATATTGTTTTCGTTCTGTTTCTTCTTATTATTATTATTATTGATTCCCCACCACCGAAGGTGGGGAATCATATTGTTTTCGTTCTGTTTCTTCTTCTTATTATTATTATTATTCTTATTATTCTTCTTCTCAAGACCATATGCTGCAGCATATCTCGGGAACGGCTTGATGGATTTAGATGAAATTTGCTACCAATAATCTGTTGTCTGTGTAGATAATCAAGACGCGTTTATTTTCGTTATCTTGAAGGTGGGTGGGTGTAAATCAATACGTAGTTAAATACCCGGGGAAACCAATTCTGAATGGACATAAGCTGGTTACGACACCTTAATTATACAAAGCCAATGCTTTCACCTATGAGTTAATCCGATTAGTGACCGTTAAAAACTTGGCGATTTTTAAAACCACAGCTTGTCACGTCACACGCCTGTACATAAAACCTTACACAATGAGATGAATGGTGTATACAATTTGCCTTGATAGATCAAATGGCTTGGGGGTTTTCTGTTAATCACTGACTGTGGAAGTAGAAGACTGCCCACTTTTTTAAGTTTACACCATTGAAATGTCTCCTTTTACTGACTGACACTTTCCTAATGACCGGTATGTCGAGTACAAAAATTTGTAGTTATAGTCGGAAATGAATCTTCCGAGTAAGCCGCCACTCTGTTACTATTAACACTTTTCAAATAAGAGATGGACAATTATTTCAGGTATTGTTCAAGTTTAAGATAAAATATTTTTGTGTCTTTTTTATTCGATTTAAACATAGGAATTTTCGTAATTTGGACTGAAAGTTCACTTCGATTTAAACATGGGAATTTTCGTAATACCGTATAGCGGGTTATTTTGGCGGGGCTAAATTTTGGCGTTTTTGACCAAAAAAAGTCAGTTGTAAATTTTGTCGTATTTATTTTAGCGATTAAAACATTACAAGTTTTTATTTTGACGATTTTTATTACAATAGAAAACTGCTGTTAGATTCACAATAATATCTCGAAGTTTTCAAACTTCGTTTGTAAATAAAATGTTGAACTTCGAACAGCAAATCTATCGATATGGACAGTTCATTTGAATTTAATAAATTTGGTTGAAAGTGAAAGTAAATAACAACAACTGATGATATAACTGTATAAAATAAACTTACTTTATTTTCGTTATAATACAGAGCACATGGCCGGTTATTAATAATCACCGGAACTGCCGGTAATACACATTGCCGCGCGCATTCCCATGACATGTAAATAACAGAATATGAATATTTAATGATGAGATAAAAAGTTAATCATCTGGTGTGGACTCAGGTGTTTTACCGATCACGCAACTGTGGGTTGTAATCGGATTAATAGATTACTGAACTGATCATGGTTAATTACTAATCTTGAGTAACACTCGATGTTCCAGGCGAGTTATTTCGTTTCGCTCTATTACTTTCGGTGAAATCTGTATCATGGCTTCAGCTTGTGTTTTGTTTACATTGACTGACCACATGTCATTCTGATAAAATTGTATTCGAGCGAAAGAAGCTGAATTTTCACCAAATTTACACCTCCGAAAATTATTTATTGTTCAAACGAGCGGGGGTATTCGAGCTATTGTAGTTCGAGCGATCGAGGTTTATTTACATATGATTTAATAGGGATTTGGACGGGACCGGCAGATAACTTATCCGGAGTATTCAGGGCATCGTCGTTCGAGCGATCGAATTTCTACTGTATTTACTTTGTCACAGTGTAAGATATTGTTGAGGTAATAATTTTTGACTGTTCCATTTTTTGGCGATAAATGTTTTGGCGATTTTAATGCTACCGCCAAAATACGCCAAAATTTACACTCCGCGAAAATAACCCGCTATACGGTATTTCGTAATTTGGACTGAAAATTTGCTTCAAATTCGGCATATCGAATTAACTAACAAATTTACATAGAAATACATAGCGATCTGACGGGACCATTTGTATCATTTCGATTTGAGTAGATGTATCGTTATGATCATGAACCTCAAACATATAGGAATAACCGATATAAGTCGCGTAATTAAAATACAAACAGATGGCCTCCTATGATGTGTATTGCGCATTGAATCACGATTATTAATCAATAAACTTTTTAGAAAAAATATTAAATAAACATCACAAAGGGTAACTTTTATTATATTTTATTTTGGATTTTACAATAATTCCGAGTCCATGGGTGTTTATACTGTCTGACGACATCGGGAGGGCACCTGGGTATATCCTCAGGCAGTGTCGACACGCTCCAATATTACTTGGATCTACCTGCCCATCATTAGAAGGTCTTACATTCGGACCTAAGACAATGATCTTAACTCAGTCGTTAATTACTGTGTTTATTCAGTGACACTTGCCAATCCGTCACTGGCTTCAATGTGTATCCACCTGTTAATTACTGGTGACCAAGATACCGGTGAACTTTGAAAACTTGTGGCCAGAAAAATCGCAAAGCGCCGGGTTTTGTCGCTAGTTAAAGAAAAAAATCGCAGTAAGCGATGCCCAGCGCAATCCCTCCCATACGTGTTCATTCATTGTAACACGCGGCGACGCCAAATCAGAGGCCTGAGATTTCTTATTCAATAAAATTCATTGAAAACGTCACTTCCTATGCCGAGAAGGCCTTCCAATGTACGATTTTTCTCAACCGAAAACTTTAATTCAAATCTACTTTAACTTTCAAAGAAATTTAAAAAAACAATCAAGGTATGATTTTTTTTAGTTTATTAGGTCGGCGCGGTACAAATGTTCTTTATACACATCTGCCTTTAAAATGTAATTGTTCATCAAGGCAATATATACACAACATTAAAAACGCATGTGACGTGAAAATCACAAGATTTACCCTTTTTGGCGACACAGTAATGAAATTGGCAACAAAATTTTACAACTGGCGATTTCCTTGACGACAGACTTTTACAACCCAGCGCTAACCCTGCTAGGGTCTTTTCACCAGATAATTTATGGATGGTGGGGAATCATACGTAACTGGTATCCCAGTTACAATCTCTAGTTCTTATTATTTTTCTTCTCTCAAGACCGTATGCTGACGCATATCTCGAGAACGGCTTGATGGATTTAGATGAAATTTGCTACTAATAATCTGTTGTCTGTGTAGATAATCAAGACGCGTTCATTTTCGTTATCTTGAAGGTGGGTGGGTGGGTGTAAATAAATACGTAGTTAAATACCCGGGGAAACCAATTCTGAATGGACATAAGCTGGTTACGACACCTTAATTATACTAAGCCAATGCTTTCACCCATGAGTTAATCCGATTAGTGACCGTTAAAAACTTGGCGATTTTTAAAACCACAGCTTGTCACGTCACATGCCTGTACTTAAAACCTTACACAATGAGATGAATGGTGTATACAATTTGCCTTGATAGATCAAATGGCTTGGGGGTTTTCTGTTAATCACTGACCGTGGAAGTAGAAGACTGCCCACTTTTTTAAGTTTACACTAATGAAATGTCTCCTTTTACTGACTGACACTTTCCTAATGACCGGTATGTCGAGTACAAAAATTTGTAGTTTTAGTCGGAAATGAATCTCCCGAGTAAGCCGCCACTCTGTTACTATTAACACTTTTCAAATAAGAGATGGACAATTATTTCAGGTATTGTTCAAGTTTAAGATAAAATATTTTTGTGTCTTTTTTATTCGATTTAAACATTGAAATTTTCGTAATTTGGACTGAAAGTTCACTTCGATTTAAACATGGGAATTTTCGTAATATTTCGTAATTTGGACTGGAAATTCGCTTCAAATTCGGCATATCGAATTAACTAACAAATTTACATAGAAATACATAGCGGGACCATTTGTATCATTTCGATTTAAGCGAAATTGTGATTCAACCGATTTCGAATTAACGAGAGTCGACTTTATTTCTTTTGCATCAAAAACACCTAAATAATCTATAGAGCAATGAAGATCTGAGTCTTTTAGATGCTGGAAATAAAAATATGAGATTTATTCCGTATAATACACCTAAACTAATATGTACCTCAATGTGTTGAAAAGTACGTTTTTTTCAATAGAGGGGGTCTTTTAAATCGGACTATATATACAGCGTCGATCAATTTCAACATACTATACATAGAGTTAACATACATGCTTCATATAAAAATGTCCGTCTTTTACTATTTTGACTGAGTAGATCATGAACCTCAAACATATAGGAATAACCGATATAAGTCGCGTAATTAAAATACAAACAGGTGGCCTCCTATGATGTGTATTGCACATTGAATCACGATTATTAATCAATAAACTTTTTAGAAAAAATATTAAATAAACATCACAAAGGGTAACTTTTATTATATTTTATTTTGAATTTTACAATAATTCCGAGTCCATCGGTGTTTATACTGTCTGACGACATCGGGAGGGCACCTGGGTATATCCTCAGGCAGTGTCGACACGCTCCAATATTACTTGGATCTACCTGCCCATCATTAGAAGGTCTTACATTCGCACCTAAGACAACGATCTTAATCAACTCAGTCGTTAATTACTGTGTTTATTCAGTGACACTCGCCAATCCGTCACTGGCTTCAATGTGTTATCACCTGTTAATTATTGGTGACCAAGATACCGGTGAACTTTGAAAACTTGTGGCCAGAAAAATCACAAAGCGCCGTGTTTTGTCGCAAGTCAAAGAAAACAATCGCAGTTAGCGATGCCCAGCGCAAACCCTCCCATACGTGTTCATTCATTGTAACACGCGGCGACGCCAAATCAGAGGCCTGAGAGGGGTTCTACGAGTTTTCTTATTCAATAAAATTCATTGAAAACGTCACTTCCTATGCCGAGAAGGCCTTCCAATGTACGATTTTTCTCAACCGAAAACTTTAATTCAAATCTACTTTAACTTTCAAAGAAATTTTAAAAAGCAATCAAGGTATGATTTTTTTAGTTTACCAGGTCGGCGCGGTACAAATGTACTTTATACACAACTGCCTTTAGAATGTGATTGTTCATCAAGGCAATATATACACAACATTAAAAACGCATGTGACGTGAAAATCACAAGATTTACCCTTTTTGGCGACACAGTAATGAAATTGGCAACAAAATTTTACAACTGGCGATTTCCTTGACGACAGACTTTTACAACCCAGCGCTAACCCTGCTAGGGTCTTTTCACCAGATAATTTATGGATGGTGGGGAATCATACGTAACTGGTATCCCAGTTACAATCTCTAGTTCAGTTTGCTTCACAGTTCAGAATTGACCGTTTCCAAATTAGTGGAACAACCGTTATCCTTACACTTACCAGTCAGGTAACGGATGGCAGTGCATCTGAGTTCAACGTTTGCGTTTCAATCCAGTGTGAGTGCGTTTGCCAGGACGCTTACAGAAGGTTTATGGTGTTTTTTTTCGGGTACTCCTTCACTATTGAGAATTAGTCTTCTTGGTATCAGTGTGATAAGTTGTACTATTTCACTTATTTATCCTCTTCTCTGTGTCTTGAAACAATTGAGGTTCGTTACTAAATTAATGTTAGTTTCAGGGTAACCCAATCATTTGTGCATTTGTTAAACATGAATATCGCGCGCGCGCGCGTGTGTGTGTGTGTGTGTGTGATTATACATTTCTCTAATAGCCTTTTTAAAAGTTCTTTTTGAAATTTTATTTAACAAACAAATGAGACTAGGCACTGGATTATATATGAAACCAAACAGTTAAATCATGTCCTGACGTGTTTTCTGTGACTTTGTCCTGACGTGTTCTTTGTAACTTTGTCCTGACGTGTTCTATGTAACTTTGTCCTGACGTGTTCTTTGTGACTTTGTCCTGTCGTGTTCTTTGTAACTTTGTCCTGGCGTGTTCTTTGTAACTTTGTCCTGACGTGTTCTTTGTAACTTTGTCCTGGCGTGTTCTTTGTAACTTTCTCTGACTTGTTCTATGTAACTTTGTCCTAACGTGTTCTCTCTGACTTTGTTACGACGTGTTCTTTGTGACTTTGTCCCGACGTGTTCTTTGTAGTTTTGTCTTCTTTGTGACTTTTTCTTGACATGTTATGTGTGGCTTTGTCTGAATTGTGTTCTTTATAACTTTGACCTGACGTGTTCTCTGTGACTTTGACCTGACGTGTTCTTTGTGTCTTTGGCGTGTTCTTTGTGTCTTTGGGTGACGTGTTCTTTGTAGCTTTGTCCTGATGTGTTCTTTGTGACTTTGGCCTGACCTGACGTGTTCTCTGTGGTTTGTCCTGACGTGTTCTGTGTGACTTTGAATTTTGTTAAGTTTAATGATTTAATTAAACTGCTAAGGTTATATTGTACATTTGTTTCTGGTACAATATTTTTGTATAAACCAACATTTTCAGCAGATTGTAATAAAACGTAACCATCTATCAGAACATCTCTCTTTCTCGTTACCCCAGTTGATTTGTATATAAACCACACACACGGAATCTGAAACTTTACCTATAACTTATATCAAGCCTCATAAAAATCTACACGGACCTTCCTGGCACATTACATGACATTTCCATACATACAGTACAGACCTGTCGAAAGTTTAACACTAAGCTAACACATTTCGACTCCTCGTTAGCCACATCTCCACTACATTTTGGCAGCTGCTATCTACCTCTGGACAGCCTTTCTTTTTGTTAACTAGCTGCCCATCTGGGTCACTTGGTAATCGATCATCGACTCCTTTTCGTTAGCTCAGTGTTAAACTTTCGACAGGTCTGTACTGTACTGCAGTAGGTCTATATTTTATATGTACAAAGTATGTACCTAATGTTTCATCATATTAAATGTAATATTACAGTAATTACACTGATTTCACATAGTATTAAACCAGGTCATGTCACTGCTCCAGGTTACTGCACTTATCTATGGCAGTAAAACTTTTTTGCATGACCCATATCCATACTCTACTTCATGTATAGGAAAACAGCATTGACCTGTTCGCTTGACCTTTCATGGGGAAATATTCATATAGGACAATCTACCTATCACATGTGTGGTATTAAGATTCGCAGTACGTGATACATGAACAGTGTTCGTGTAAAGTAAACGAAATAAACACCTGCGTTACCTATTTATTAATAAACTCGTTCATGATAAATATGTAAATTAAAGGTCAAACGGACAGGTCAATGTTGTTTACCTATAAATTTGTGTTATTTTGTATTGTCATTTGCTCTTGTTTGGTAGTTCTTGTTGTGTTTTTTGTTATGTTTTATTTTTGTAGCCATTTCTAATCACACGTTTTTTCTTGCCCCTGGTTTCATATTTACATGTATTTAATCAGCATTTTGGTAGCTATGTTTTTATTTGTTCTATTGTTTCCTATGTCTGTATTTTCAGTTTTTTGTTTTTGTAACACATACAAAAAAAATTTCGTCCAGACGAACTTGTTATTGCTCAAACAAATGTGGTAGCTGGATTGGTAGAGTGCTCGCTCCGTATATCTAGGGTTCGAACCCCGCCACGGTCGGACTTGAAAATAGCTAGTGGCTGTTCTTTCGCCAAGCACTCAGCATTTAGAAATGAAAGTCACGAGGCCTTAAATTAGAAGAGACCTTAAAACCAATATCCCTTTAAAGAACCCTCCTTGCACATTCACCTTAGCGCACTGCAAAGGTAAAAATGTCTGCCACTTCACCTTTTGTTGGTGACGACTCGATATAATGAGAAAAAACCAGCAATTGTAAATATTTCACATTGGACGTGGTGGACGCACTAAATGTTCTAGGTGTGTTCTAAAGTTGGGTGCAAGTCTGTATACAAAAGAAATACCACCTTTCGTCGTTTTCACACAAATGATGTTGAGTGCAAGGCCTGTATAATTCAAGAAAAGATACGTGAATGTTCTAGATAAGTTTAATGGATGTCAATGCAAGTACAGTTCAACCTGCCTTAAAGGCCATCTGCTTATAAAGGTCAGTAGAATTGTATCCCAATTGTTCTTTATTCATATTATTTGAACCTGTATATAAAGGCCATCTGTCCATAAAGGCCATTTTATTGGATCCCTTGGGTGGTCTTAATAGACATGTTTCACTGTATGCTAAAGGAAACTCAACTCTGCACCCGTTAACATAAATGTCCTTGCTTATTTAAAATGAAGTTAAATGGATCATGCCAGGTCCATATACTGAAAATCTCAGAACGTTCTAGCCGGTCCATATCAAATAAAACACTTGTAAACATGTTTGTAAAAATACGTGCATCATGTTTGCAAAACACGTGTATTTGAGCTGAACAGGTGTTTACATACCTGTCTTTATCAAACCATCAAATTATATATATAAGGCGAAAGAATTTTAAGATGATAAATATCTTATAACAATGAATAACCGATCAACCGAATTTAAAAATGATAAATATGGGTGATAAAACTGAATGGCGAGTAACATCGACAAGCCGCAGAGGGTAAACAGGTCCGGGTGTCAAGTGGTTATAAATTATATATTTGCGTGATTTACGTGGAGATAGAAAATTTTATATAAATGGCATATCATACAGATATCCGTGCCATACCCTAACTGACTTTTGATCAAATGAAATATTTCACGAATTTGATTTACTTATTAAGCAATTTTTTAGCATTAAACTATTCCACTAAGTAATACTTCTTACTATAAAAAGCAATAGAGAATTATTATATGTAACCCTCCTTCGAAAAGGACAATAGTTGGGTCAAATTACTGATTGATGCAATTATCGAAATCCAAAAAAATATACCAATCCATGTCCAAGCTGGCAAATTAAGTTAAACACGTGAACTTTCACCAGAGAAGTGAGACCTGGTGCTCCGAAAATGTAAGCACCTCCCGTTTGGCTAGCTACCCCCGCCACGTGTGTAATAAAACTTGGACATAAAAGGAACGTGAAACTTTATGGAAATCGGTAGAGCTAAAATAACATTTTGTAATTAATCATGTCTCATGTCATTGTTAAGATTCATAACAATTTTAGTGCACTTGTTCAAGAGTAATATGTGGAATTAAAAAAAGTTAAAAGCGAAATATCAGGATTCCATTACGTTTACAATAATAATGAATCATGGGCAATCGTTGTAACTAATTAAGCCGTTAAACTGACGACCTTGACATTCATAGACCTTAAATGGGTTATCACATTAAAATTGTTCTCACTTAACCTTTATGTTTGGCATTTAAACAAGTTCATTTTTATTTAAATACAAACATATTTCAATTCTATCGTATTATGCACTGTCACGGTGTCACCGCCAAAAGTTTTTCCCGTATACAGAATTGTTTTCAGATGTTGTCAATAATTCGTTGCTTGCTGAATGTCAAAATGAACTCGACTGACCCAAAATTATTTATTTCATGACGTCATATGCGTCGTCAAAACACATACACAAAAGCGTAAGTGACTCCATTGTTTTATGAACACTTTAAAATTTACGTTTTAAATTTGAAATTATCATGCATTTTCCTATTACTTGGATGCTCCCGAATTTGCGAGCATTTGTTTTCCGGGGATTGGCTGCTACAAACCTAAATTAACGGCTGATTTCTGAACGATTGTTTAAATGCTTATAATTCAGATTCCAAAAACTTTATCGGCAAGCATCATTTTGGCTGTCTCTAACAGTGCTTGTGCACCGTTTCTATTTCAAGTAGTTCTGGTCATATGTTTATTAGAAAAGCTATATTACCGTACAACTGTACATGCCTGACCAATCTGTCACTCAGTCCAAAAAATAACATCACTGTTTCTCGTTTTTGTTTTTCTTGAAAAATATTAAAACAATGGGGTTCGACCTTGTTCCAAGTCATACCCCTTCAGTTTATTCGAAAAAAATATTTCCATTGGATATGGAATCCCATAAGAATATGTTTTCCCGTAAAATAGCCGTTATTCGTGACGTTGACGTTTCTAAAATGTTTCGCACAAACTTTACGGAGTAGTAATAACGAGGTACAGCGGCAAACCTCATTTATATGTTCTGTTGCAAGAACCAAAGAACGGGAACAACGGACGAATACGATAAGCCATAAATTCGCGGTCACTGGATTAAATCCATCGATTAAATACTTTTGAAGGGCCGGATACAGGTCTCCAAACACGCATTTATGAACTCCATACAACAAATGAATCAACACCCTAGGACCTTTATGGTAGGTTTGACTGCGACAAAGTTGTCGGGGTGTAAATCAGAGAGGATTATTTTTAAATCTTAAAATCTGACATCAAACAGTGAGTTAACATATACTATCTTTGTTCTTAATTTACCTATATACAGGTGTTAGTACACTAATAGGTAAACACTGAATCTTTTTGACTCCATATGAACACATGATCAAGGCAAATACATTCAAATACATGTGAAATATTTAAGGGATGGCCATAATGTCGCCATTCAGGTCCGTATTAGTTCATTTAAGGTCGGATAATATCTAAATATTTTAATCCATATAATTCCAATAGTTCATTGACCTAAAAAGATAAGACAAAACAGTTTAACATTATTTATATATTCTCAAATCAATCCTGAATAAATAAATATTTACGGGATTATGTTGACTTAAGGGGATGCGGTATGGTTTAACCTGAGTATTTTTGATGTTGTTAAGTCATGTTGTTGTCAAGTCGTACCGTTATAGCGTTACAAGTGGATACCGTATCATGGTATGACGTGATATAGGTGTAATAAATGAGGGGTCTAACTGATAATGGTTCGTTCTAATAACGGCTCATGGTGATCATTTCTTAAACAGTTATTTATCTGATAATATTGTGTGAAAAATACATTAAATTGATATGTTAGGAACCTTTCAGATTTTTATTCGTGCTTGTTGAAGTTGTTCTCTTCTTAAAGTTGATAACTGGACAAACTTTACATTCTTTAATGGCTGCATTATTACTCTGCTACATGTATTTTCACTTAAAGTTAATACATTATTTCACAAAAATTCAAATGTAGCACATGACCGGTCTCTATTGCGTTAAGTTTCTACTTTTTCAATAAGGTCCAATTGCTATGAACTCTTGTAACACATAACTACATCTGTTAATTTGAAAATTATCGTCACGCTATGATATTTCAAATATTCTAAATTTGTGAACTGAAATGCAATATATAGAGGATCTTAGACGAGTGAGGGTTTAATATGAAATTTATTGAACGAGTTTAATAAATTTCATATTAAACCCTCACGAGTCTAAGATTCTATATATCACATAACTCAAAATACCGAGGCATAATGACATGTACATATTATTTGATGCCATATAGAAACAGACGATTTCCATCTAGGTCAGACAAATCGCCTCCAAAATTAACTGCGCAAGTAAGAATATAGTTCTATTTAGTTATAGTAAAAGTAAATTAATCACCTAGAAAAAAAGACATAATCAGTATGTAAGTTTAAATCATAATATTTTTCCGAATGCATCAAAATTATTTAACAAAGAATCGGAAAGTCTTCAAAAGTTTAAAAATAAACAACAGACTGACACAGTTTTCATATGATGTCATTAGGCACGACCACTACGTAAATCAAAAGCGTGATAACTGATTACGTCACAATCAAGTGATATTACATGGATACCTGTGTAATACGAAAAATATTACACCGTTTTATTCCATCAATAAATAGGAGGGTTATGTGATATAATGTATATAACACAAGAGAGATATCCTTATTGATACATGTCCTGCTATTGTGATTAAAATGACGTATTATCTTTGTAATGGAGATCGCCAGCGTACCACATGGTCAATAATCCCATAACGTTTATACAGAATGTGTTTACGTCACCATTTCCCGGAATAACGTTATTTTACAGGAAAACGTAACTGAAGCAATTCCCCCCTCCAATGGAAATAATTATTCTACAGAAACGCTATGGAGTATCACGTGGTACATTGCCGAACCCCATTGAATTTAATATCCTAAATCTCAAAATTGTCAATTTGTTAATTTTTGAATCTTTAACTTTAAATTAACTTATCTACTGTTCCTATTGAATCCTGTAGAGCATGCAGTTTCCGGGATCAGCAATATTCTATTTTGTTTTCTGTATTTTTTGTTATTTTCATGTCGGTCTTTGTGCAGTTTTTACTAGTTTTTTGTTAACGGTGCATTAAAACTGTGGCTTTATGGCTGAAGATAATTTGTTTTATTGTCTTTGAAGTTTCTTTCATTTCCTAAAATCTGCTTTTTAAAACTTAAAACGATTTTGTTGTAATAAAGATGTTGCATTGTAAAAGAACTATAAAGATGATGTTGGGAAGTTTTACTGCTTTATAAACACCATGTTGTGTAATGCGGTGCGAACGAATGAGATCATGTTGAATTGGGTAATGTTGCACTTGCTGCAGTACGTATACCAACAAAAAAGATTAATATTTAGAGATTAATAAAGTAGTTCTCGTCGCTGAAAAAATTGCTGATGCGACGTTAAGCAACATTCGTCATCAACAACAACCAAAAACAAACATATTTATACATGTCCGAATCACAATCATGAACCAAAGCAAAACACTTTGGAACTGACAAGTTAGGTTAAACACGTGAACCTCACCAGGGAAGTGAGACCGGGTGCTCCGGAAGGGTAAATACCCTTTATTACGCTAGCAACATCCGCCATGTGTGTAATCAAAACTGAGTGAAAGGAACATGGAACTATGAAACTTCAAATATATCCTGGGCAACGTTACACCACATAGCGGTGTTGCATAAAGAGGACGGTTTTATGCGGCAAAAAGGCTACCTTCCGCCACATAAAGAAAACATTTAAAACACGATACCATAATATCCTTCACTATCATCACCCACACCTCCATCGTGATTACCACCATCACTAAAACATCATTATATTATTATTATTATTATTATTATTATTATTATATTGAAAAAAATCTTGTTCTGAGTCACTAGAAGCACACGTCCGCAAACACTATGACTTGATTCTAGACTCCAGTGGACAGACTAGAGGACGCAAAGGCAAAAGTCGAAATTCTGCGAAAATCACAATTTAACGACCATCAACATTACAGTCACCATCGCCACAGCTGTCGTCGTCGTCGCCCTCTCATCATCCCCATTCTCGTCCTCCATCTTCTCCTCACAACGATTAACACAACTTCAAAACATCAATAAAAATCAACATCAACAAATCAATGGAAAGTTTTATTATTTATTATTTATAAAAATGCGCTTTGGTGGGATTTTTTTTAATGTCGACATTTTCAACATTGAAATTTTGATTAATCAGTTGATTAAACTAACCAATCTTCCAACAACTGACCCCCAAGGAAATTGGGTCACACGTCTTGTTCAAGAATACATTTATCTGGGGTGAGTTGTTCGAAGCCTGATTAGTTTAATCAATTGATAAGTCAAAAATTGAATTTTGTATAATTTCAAGTATGTTGTAAAATTAAACTTGAAAATTTCAAAAATAGATAGAATTTCACCAAACTTAAGCACTTTGTTATAAAAACATAAAATTGATGATGTAAGGTTGATTTTCATTGATGATTTTAATTTGCATTCTAGTCAAGCTTCGAACAACGGTTTATACATTGCAATCACTGTTTCTGTCTGGTCGTCGCGACCACTTGTCATTTTGAATGTAATACGTTAAAATTTTGTTTTAACCCAAAGTCGCGATAGAGTGTTGTATTGTCTATAGGACGTATGGGAGACATCTAATTCTGTGGAGATATCAAAGATTTATTAGATATGGGTACAGAGTTCGAACCGCATGTACAAGACCTCCATGTTTTTGTAATAGAAAAATAATGACTATAGTCTGATATGAGTTCCCTTTTCAGTAAGATAACATCAGAAATTATAATAGAAAACACGTAATGTTTATACGTTATATAATAGGATTTTATATGATGGTATAAACCAAACCAATGGTAACAGTACAGACCTGTCGAAAGTTTAACACTAAGCTAACGAAAAGGAGTCACAGCTCGGCTGCCGAGTGGCTGAGTATATGGGTATAGCTAATGGCCTTAAAGCTGCCGAAAGATAGATATCATTCACAGAAAATCTGTCGTAATATGGGTAGCGAGACGATTTGCTGTTCGGCCAAAATTTGCTTGCTTAGTGATAAACTTTTGACAGGCCTGTACTGTGAGTTCGAGGGTGGTCCGACTTCTAAAAGGCGCCACTGTTTATAATAAACTTTTGTCACTTAATTACAACAATTAATGGAAATTATTTTACAAAGGGATTAGTTTTCAGCACTTAAATTTTTTTGACAAATAAGGTGTTTCAATTTTCAATAACTTTATGTTGAATAATTGCTGAAACATTTAGAATTTTAAATGTCTTCGTTATGATTACGTAGTCTGATTAAAAAGTCACTTTAGATATTTTTCGTTTCACTGTGTGAGACGTAACAATGGCCAAAATAGCTCTTGCTTGTTACGATATAAATTACGAGCTGTATTTACTTATTATGCAGGGATATAATAATTAAAAAAAACTTGCCATGTGATCTTTGTATTTGTTTAATAACAAAAATAAATAAATAAATAAATAAATAAATAAATAAAAAACGTTGGTTACAAGCTCCAACTTTTAACAGGCCTATTGCATTGGCTATATCATTGTTACGCCACATAGTGGTGTTGCCACATAAAGAGGACGCTTTTATGCGACATAAAGGCTACATTCCGCCTCATACAGAAAACATTTACTATCACCACCACCATCACTATCATCATGATGATAATCATTATATTATTATTATTAGTATTATCAAAAGCAAAAGTAGAAATTCTGCAAAAATCACAATTTAACGATCACTAACATTACAGTCATCATTGCCACCGCCGTCGTGCTTCTCTTTAAAATTATTATTACCACTATCAACAAAAACGTAAATTCTCAACTGTCAACGTCGTCGTCATAATTTATGTCACCACCGCCGTTTTTGTCGAGATATAAGCTCCTTTTAAAATTTATACTAAGTCGTTAAAATTAGTCCTCTTTATGCGTCAAAAAGGCAACCTTGCGCGCATATAAGCAACACATCTTTATGCGTTGAACGCCGCCGAATAAACGTGGCCGACCTCTTTATGCGTTGAAATTCCCCGCATAGACGTGTCAGGCGCGTTTATGCGGCAACGCCGCTATTCATAATCAAAGACCTCATGTGAGCTTGATTTTTACATACATCACTTTGACTTCAAGCATACTTTTAAATTTTCGGGACCTGAATTAAGGCTTCACATTTTTTTTTATTGTAACTTTGAAGCATCGTACTTTTATATACTCAACAATAAAGTTAAGGACCACATCAAAAATATCATTTAATTTTGTAGAACATAAATCATATCATTTCATATTCACACTTCTAATAATTTCATGAAGGAGATTTAATTTCATGCACAAAATATTTACTTCATAACATCATTTGAAACAAGAAAAGAATAAGAACAAATTATAGATTTTTTTTTTTTACATTTTTCAGTTTGTGGATTTTTATTTCAAATTTTACAATGGTCCCTAACTTTTTTTTGTATATTATCGGCTACGTTTTGAAATAAATACCGGAGTGTTCCTTTCTTTGGTTTGATGTTTTGTGTTATTGGTTACACAAGCTATTGTCATGTGTACATGTTTTTCAATTTTTTATTTCTTCTGTTTCAATGTCGCACTTTAATACAACATATTATTTGAGCCTGTATATAAAGGTCACTTTTACAGGTTCCCTTGGGTGGCCTATATAGACAGTCTTGTCTGTATTAGTATTCAGATTTGTAAAGGCATTTAATTAAGATATGTATATGGATGTAGCCCGAGTTAAACCTATTGTATGAACTTACGCAATTGCTACTTAATTTCAAATTGCATAGATTTTTTTCTCTCCGACAATTAAGCGCAAGCTAGTTACGAAGTTATAAAATTAATATTGCCAATTTGAACATTTGGCTTGTCTTCTATTTGAAGGAAGTTAATATACTATATAACGTCTTTAATTGTAAGCAAACAGCTGATATGCTCCGACATAACTTTATGGCCAGTTCGTAGGCCAACGTTACACCTTTTGATGCCAAGTGTCAAAATGTGATCCAAATTATCACAGGTGTCGGCAGGTGTACGTAATTGAATTTCCGAATCACACTACTTTAAAAAATAAACCATGAGCTGATAAATAATTCATGTGTTTTACTTTCACATATTTACATTTTGAAAAAAAATACATGGTCAACCACCCCATTAAGATAACAAGTAAACGTTTTTCTAAATCATAATGTTTTAATTTACTGAAGGATGATGCTTGATCAGTGTTACAACTAATACAACTAGATCAGTCTCTTGAGAGACAAATGTCCCAACGGGGAACAAGTCTAGAATTTGACCCGACCTTGACCTTTGACCTACATACCTAAATTTAGTATGCGACACATCGTCTATTATTAGTATACATTTGTTCAAAGTTTGATCACAACACATCCATGGGCAATATGAATCAGATACGATGCGATCGAGACGAAAGATGCGATACGATGCTATCCGTAACTTCTCATTTTAAACCGCCGCCCCTCATCATAATGAAGACGATGGGATGCGATGCGATCCGTAACTTGACAGATTAGACCATCGAGTCCCCTCATTATAATGGAGACAAAAGGATGCGATGTGATCCGTAACTTGACAGTTTAATCCCTTAAGTAACCGAATCCCCATATCTTCATGGAGACGAAAAATGCGATGCGATCCGTAACTTCCAATTTTAGACCGCCACCCTCATCATAATGGAGAAAAAAGGATGCGATGCGATCAGTAGCTTGACAGTTTAATCCCTTGGGTAACCGAATCCCCTCATCATAATGGAGACAAAAGGATGCGATGCGATCCGTAACTTGACAGTCTAGACCATCGGGTCACAGAGCCCCCTCATCATAATGGAGACGAAAGAATGCGATGCGATCCGTAACTTCCCAATTTAGACCGTCACCCCTCATAATGGAGACGAACGGATGCGATGCGATGCGATCCGTAACTTGACAGTTTAGACCATCGGGTCACCGAGTCCCCTCATCATAATGGAGACGAAAGGACACAATGCGATCCGTAACTTGACAGTTTAGACCGTCACCCCTCATAATGGAGACGAACGGATGCGATGCGATGCGATGCGATGCGATCCGTAACTTGACAGTTTAGACCCTTGGGTCACCGAGTCCCCTCATCATAATGGAGACGAAAGGACACGATGCGATCCGTAACTTGACAGTTTAGACCCTTGGGTCACCGAGTCCCCTCATCATAATGGAGACGAAAGGACACGATGCGGTCCGTAACTTGACAGTTTAGACCCTTGGGTCACCGAGTTCCCTAATCATAATGGAGACGAAAGGACACGATGCGATCCGTAACTTGACAGTTTAGACCCTTGGGTCACCGAGTCCCGTCTTCATTATGGAGACGAAAGGGCACGATGCATTCCGTAACTTGACAGTTTAGACCGTCACCCCTCATCATAATGGAGACGAAAGATGCGAGTGTGCAAACAAACTGATTGATAAAAATCTACCGCCTTGTATCGGTATCAGATGTTAAGTGTTTTACTGTTGTCAAGTGGTCTGCTTTCAAGTATATAAACAAATATATATGTGATAATGTCATTATTTACAAAAATAGATTAAAAACACCTGCTGATTTAAACCATATAATTAAATACTCCGTGTAGTCACATAGTTTTGTTACAATTATCTGTATTGTACCACTGACCTACTCCCCGATGAGTATACCAAATGTAAAACTAGAACTCTTTAGAGCCAAATACCCCCGGGCCCTACATTTAATGTTTTTTCCGCGACCTTGATTATTCGATATGACCTTGGTCAAGGTCATGACACATCTTTGGAACATGAAGATTTTTCATGTGAAGTTTTATGACAGTCATCCAAAGCAATTATGAGATATGGCCCGGACACGATTTCACACGACCTAACGGACGGACGGACGGGCAGACAGACAGACATGGCGATTCTATATACCCCAAACTAGTTTGCGGTGGTATAACAAGTACCATAAGAAGACGGAGATTCAAATATGGCTTCAAAAGCTGATTTTGCTAATTTCATTCCACATCTTTTTTTCTGAGTATAATACAAAAATCAACCACCACAATTACAACTGAAGCACTGTTACGCCACATAGCGGTGTTGCCGCATAAACGCGCCCAACACGTCTATGCGGGGAATTCCAACGCATAAAGAGGTACGCCACGTTTATGCGGCGGCGTTCAACGCATAAAGATGTGTTGCTTATATGCGGCACAAGGCTGCCTTTTTGACGCATAACGATGGCTAATTTTAACGAGTTGGTATGAAATAAAAAAGAGCTGATATCTCGACAAAAACGGTGGTGGTGAATTAAATTATGACGACGACGGTTACAATTGAGAATTTACGTTGTTGGTGTTGTTGATAATGATAATAATAATACGAGGATGGGGACAGGGACTGAGAGCGCGACGACGATGTTACCGTCGTCGTGCCGACGACGTTGGCGATTATGACTGTAATGTTGATGATCGTTAAATTGTGATTTTGGCAGAATTTTGACTTTTGCTTTAATAATAATATTTATAAAAATAAAACTAATAATAATATAATGATCATCACGATGGTGGTGGTGCTTTTTGTGAAGGTGGTAATAATGATGGAGGTGTAAATGCAGGTGATGATAGTAATTGTTTTCTTTATGCGGCGGAATGTAGCCTTTTTGCCGCATAAAAGCTTTCTCTTTATGCGTTGTAATTCCCCGCATAGACGTGTTGGAACACGTTTATGCGGCAACACCGCTATGTGGCGTAACAAAGCACGCATGGAAAAGACGAACCAGTAATTGAAATCTATTATTTATGTACAAATGCTGACACTTGTCCATCAATAGTACTGGTGGTATCAAATGATTAAATAACGCTGTTACAATTTGTGGGTCGAGAGATTTGCAATCCAAGGAATAATTTGTCATAGTTGAGTCTTTGAGGTTGCAGTTTCGAAGATTTTGGGGTTTGTGCTCAAATGTTGAGACTTTTTCGTTTCAGCATTGGGAATATGATGTTTGTTCTCCAAAGTTGAGCCTTTTTTGATTCAGCATCGGGGATTTGGGGGTTTGTGTCTAATATTGAGCTGTTTGATTCAGCATCGGGGATTTGGGGTTTGTGCTCCAATGGTAAGCCTTTTTCGTTCTAGCGTCGGGGATTTTGGGCTTTGTGCTCCAATGTCGAGCTTTTTTCTTTCAGCTTCGGGGATTTGGGGTTTGTGCGTAAATGTTGAGCCTTTTCCGTTTCAGCGTCGATAATTCTGGGGTTTGTGGTCCAATATTTATCTTTTTATTTTCCTTTCAGCATCGGGGATTTGCGGTTTGTGCTCCAATGTTGAGCTTTTTTCTTTCAGCATCGGTGATTTGGGACTTTGGGCGTAAATGTTGAGCCTTTTTGGTTTCAGCATCTGAGATTTAGGGATTTGTGCGTAAATGTTGAGCCTTTTTTGGTTTTAGCATCTGAGATTTAGGGATTTGTGCGTAAATGTTGAGCCTTTTTGGTTTCAGCATCTGAGATTTAGGGATTTGTGCGTAAATGTTGAGCCTTTTTTGGTTTCAGCATCTGAGATTTAGGGATTTGTGCGTAAATGTTGAGCCTTTTTGGTTTCAGCATCTGAGATTTAGGGATTTGTGCGTAAATGTTGAGCCTTTTTTGGTTTCAGCATCTGAGATTTAGGGATTTGTGCGTAAATGTTGAGCCTTTTTGGTTTCAGCATCTGAGATTTAGGGATTTGTGCGTAAATGTTGAGCCTTTTTTGGTTTCAGCATCTGAGATTTAGGGATTTGTGCGTAAATGTTGAGCCTTTGGGTTGCAGTTACGAATCTTTGAAGAAAATTTAATGTTCATCCCTTGCAGTGTCAAGAAATTTGGGATGTGCTCCAATGTTGAGCATTATAGATTGCAGTGTCAAAGAATTCGGGGTCTATGCTCGAATGCTGAAACTGCTAGGTTGTACTATGTTGAGATTTCAGGGTTTGTGCTCCAATTTTGAACTTTTTGGGTTGTAATGTCTTAGATTTGGTGGCTGGACGCCAACATTGAACCTTTAAGGTCGCAAAGATGGGAATATGGGTTGCAATGTCGTGACTTTTGGGAAATGATATCAACAACCGTTTTTTTTTTTAGAAAAACAAATAAATTGACACTGTCTTACTGTCTTTTTTCGCTATTATAAGTGAGAACATGGATATCATTTGTATACACGTGTTTGTTAGTTTAACAAAAAAACATTAAAAAACAATCTTGACAAGAGAAAAGTATTTTTTAACATTTCATTAAGTTATTTATCAAGACGAAGCCAGAATTCTGAACATAAAAACGTTTGTTTTTCTGGGTGTCATGCTCGTTTTTTACCAGCCACCGAGTTTGTATGTTAGAAAGTAATTTGTAATATACTGTTATAGTGTCAGTCACTTAACTGGCTCTATTATGTTTACAAACTAATTTGTCATTTAGCTTAAAAAACAAGTAATTGTATATATGGAAAAAATCCCTTAGAGAATAAATACTGTTTGTTTAATGGTACTTACTTATTAAATAACATAATTGGGTCCTAACTGGGTGGCGGACACATGTCTGAATATCGCTGGAGAGAGAGAGATAGAGAGAGAGAGAGAGAGAGAGAGAGAGAGAGAGAGAGAGAGAGAGAGAGAGAGAGAGTATAACTTAAATAAACTCAACTTTTATTCCATGGCAACTGGAAACCGAAAAGAAGAACGTTTCCAATAAAACCGAGATTGGAAGCTATTCGGTTTAACGTTCCTTAAGAAATGCAACAAACTATAATAATAGAATCTATCACTACTTGTGGTGCCAGATAGGGAAATCTCAACCCGAGTTCTAATATATTTGGTCCAGAACGAGGCTTGCCGAGTTCTGGACCAAATATATTAGAACGAGGGTTGAGAGTTCCTTATCTGGCACCACAAGTAGTGATTGATTCTATTTCTTGCATCAGAAAGTACAATTTTTCAATTTTAAATCAATTTAATCTTTCGATACACCTCTGATTTTGTTGATAAACTTTTGCGGGAAAAACGACGTGTAGGCTATCTTGCACAGGGGGGTACAAGATGAAGATATCTTGCACCTCTCTTTTTAAGGATTTTTCTATCTGGGGTGCAAGAATGCCTTATCAATAACTTGAAACAAATCTTAAGGTTCCTCGGTATACTTGAATATTTTGCATCAAAACTCAGCCAGCTACTTACAAATAAATTGTTGCCTCATGATTATTGCAAGTTTAGGCTTATCAAGGACCTTAAAAGTTTTATGGCCGTCATCATAATATTTTCGATAAGTATGATGTCTCTGTATCCAAAATTATCAAATATAATTATGTTTGACGTCCCATAGTTCCATGTCCCTTATCACACACGTGGCGGGTGTAGCTAGCTCAACAGGAGGCGATCAACCTTCCGGAGCACCCGGTCTCACTTCCCTGGTTGAAGTTCGCGATGGATTAAATTTGTCAGTTTCCAAGGTTTTTACTTTGTTTTGATCTGTACATGGATCAATATGTTTGTGTTTCCTTATAATCTAAAACGTTATTAAATGGCTGAAGGTTGAAGAACTCTTTTTATAATTAAAGTATTAAAGTTAATAAAATTTAACTATACCGAGTATCCTTAAATAATACAATGTATCAATAGTGTATTGTATGCAAAAAACTCTCATCTCACCACTTTTAAGGTATAGAAATAAAACAAATGGATATCATATTTAAAATTTATCTCAAATATCAGAGAGCACAAGATGATGCTGAAATTACAACCTAATTTTTTTCAATTTCACAGGGGGACTATCCCGTAACAAATTATTTCTAAATACTCACACAGAGAAGTCAATTTACTGGGAGAAAATGTCAACGATTTTAGTGATTTTCTCGCAATCTATAATTACATATAATAACATGGCAATATAAAACTTTTCTCTTACATAAATTTTGGATATTTGTACAATTTTTTATTTATTTTCTAACTTAACGGGCACTGAGGGATTATAAAAATATTTTGTAGGAAAATAAGTAAAAATTATGAAAATGTGTTTGATTAAACAGATTTCTTTGTCCAATGTGATATTTGTAGAGGTTAAATAAGTCAGTTATATCTTTGAGAAGTTTTTATCTTAACAGGGTAAACTACGTGTTTATTTCTCCCCACTTCATACACTGACGTATACTACCTTTAAATGCTATGTAAATGGAAAACAATTCATCTAGCCGGTCGGATAATGTGTCTCCTAACATTCAATTATTGGTTGTGTCTTGACGCCGATCGTCCGAACGCAACATACAACAATGGAACGTGTATGAAGGTTACACGTACCCCAGGCATTAAGTACCAACATTACTGGCATGTGTATTAGAACAATGAGGGAATATATTATATGCATTTTAATCTTACCGGTAAGTTTTTAAATTTTTATTTCTATTTTTTAATTTTTATCTGTATCTACGAGGTCATATAAAACAACACAGTAGCACATGTTGTGTTTTATTTTACATTTTAAGTTTTTAACTTTTAAAAAATTCTTAAGAAAAGTAGCGTGACTGATTTTCGTGTTAAAATTTAAATTTCCCCACACTGGGAAGACAAACATAACAATAGAATGTTACGTAATAAAAACACGCTAACTTAAGTAGAAGACGGTATAATCCGAATTTTAATTATTTCAAAACGACTTGAATTTCCTGTGGCCGATTTGGTTTTGATTTCTAGAGATAAAGATCTAAAGAACTCGATACATATTGTTATTGCGATTGTTGGATAACTCGTTTGTTGTATTACATTATACATGCGGTTTTTTGTGTGTACAGCATCAGTTGTTGTACCAATTTGTGTATCATAAGGAAATTCGTGTGTTATTTAAAAAATTCCATTCAAAAGTCTAGCACATGACAGTTATATTTAAGATCACATATGGAAGAGATTTGTATTAAATTTCCCGAAAAAAAAAATAAAATTAAAAAAAGTTTCCATAACAACAGTGAATTTTATTTCAATTTTTTAACTCCAGCGCCTTAAACAGCAAAGGATTGAAGTAGTTACCATAGAAATACTTCTAATTATTTGAATTAAACTAGCTCCTATATTTTTGTATTTATACATGTATATTATTTGATGTTGCAAATTCTCTTTTTCAAACAAAATCATCTCTCCTAAATCGTGTACTTAGAAAATTTTACTATCGCCAGACAATCACAGGATACAATTATTTTGCTACTGAACTGATTTCTTTTACTTTTATTACAATTTATTTATTTAATATTGATACCCATTTTTTTATCTTTACAGTAATATTATTACTTTAATTGCACTGTTTTTTGGGGTTTTTTTAATTTGTGTGTGTGTGTGTGTGTGGTGTGTGTGTGTGTGTGTGTGTGTGTGTGTGTGTGTGTGTGTGTGAAACTGTTAGAAAGTGGGTACTGACTTTTCTTTCACCAAGCACTCGGCATTACGAAATAAATGTCACGGTTCTTTAGGATGGGAACTTACAATAAACGAGGTCCCGTGTTACGGTAGCAACACACATGTATAATTTTTCGACATATGTGAAATATTCTTGACTGGGACGTGAAACACCAACTCTATGCCCGAGTGGTTTAAAGCATCGACTAACTCATCACGTTGCCGATCAATTTTGGTTCAAACTCCACTTTGGGCAGGTTTTAGCTATAGTGTGAAAAAGTTTTGCAGGTTCGCTTTCCGTAGATCGGCGGTTTTCTCCTAGCACTCCGGTTTTCCCACAAGCGTTGAATTAACCGCCTCGATATAAGTTTAAAGGGTCTTACAATATACCTTGGCGTTAAACTCAATAACTCCATTTCCCACTCTTTTGTCGATTTCAAGTTGTTCATATATTAGGAAGGGTATGGATTTTGATAGGTTAAGTTCTTAGGTTCTTAATAATATTCACCTCATAATAAAACAAGTTAAGAGTGAATGTGTACATCAAACATGAAAACTTCAGACCAAATAAATATTAAATAAATCAATTTTTATTATTCCAGATTTTTAATTTTGTAACATTTGGTGTTTTATATCAAGATTTAACCCTATATCGATTTCCACATTTAGAGTAATAAATTAGAATTTATCACTACATTAACACACATAAAGTCACAACTCTACTCCTAGATACACGAATTTTATGTTATAGTCAATAGTCTCTACTATTAAAACTCTTTACACAGTACATATAAAAGCAGGTGCTTGTGGAGTCAAATTGAATCTTTTGGCACGTTCGATTTGGACATTCGTGACTTAAATGAGGTTGCATCAAAGAGTTTAATTTTATTTCTGTTTGTTTTTAAACATTAAACTATAGGTCTTTTTTCACAAATTTTAAAATGGCACACCACCACCACCCACCCAGCATCCAAACACACGCGCGCACATGTCAAAGTGGCATACTTCTTGCATCATCAAACGGATCTTCACACAATTATCTAGATAAATCAATTTAAAGATTGATTTTATTCGTTGTTAATTTCTGGACAGAACTTCCCCATTAATCCGTGTGTTACACTAAAAACTTAAAGTTTCATCCCTTATCACAAATCAGCACAAGTAAGACAATTCTCTTTTTCAATAATTTCATTATTTTTTATTATCCCTTCTAATTTATAAATTTTACACTTTTAACCATTCTTCGTCAATACTTATGTAATACTAAGTTTGGTAAAATTTTTACTTTTTAAATCAATCATACCGTTATGGTAATTCCATGCTAAGTTCAGTAAAACTTAGTCTTTGAACATTTTCCCTTTGAATCAAAAACACTATGCTTATTTCAGTAAAATCTTTCGATCATTTCTCCGTCAATCAAAAACGTCATGCTAACTTAGGAAATTCTAAAACCAAACACAAATCAGTGGTCTAAATATATTTTATTTTCTTAAATCATTTGTTTAATCTTTAATCTTTTAATCTTATCAGCTGTTTAAAGCTGGCAGATATTTACTTATGTTATATAACTCAAATCAATCTTAACACATTTTTGGCTACATTGGTCTTTTTACTGACGTAAACATCAACACATAAAGCAGACAATTTACTTTGATGAACTTTTTGACTACATCTGATAAAATATTGTTTTTTGAATTCGATTCATTTATAATATATATGTTCCCTTTGTGTTCGGTCATGGGATCTTTATCGTTTCTATGTTGATACAACTGTCTACTCTTGCCTGGCTCCGGAAGTTTAGTCTCGTCCGTCGGAAGTAACTCTTTAGGATTGAAGTTATCTATGGTTATTAATGGAATAATGTTTTTCAAAGTCAAAGAAGTTGCCGTGTTTTTTTATTCCTCGAGCCAACTCCCATTTCATGTTCTTGATGTACAGGATAAGTGGACCTTGTCTTTGTGAAAAGTGAAAGATTGATTGCTTCATATTCTGTCTAAATTTAAGCAGGGCAGTCACTTTCTTAATATACATTATACAAGAGTCCTACAAGTTACAATTTAACCCCAAAAAACGGGATTTCAGGGCCGAATACGATATTGAATTGGTCCTCTTGTTGACTGACAAAATGAATTTTTACGAGTGCCATCAAGCTGAATCGGTTGCCTATGTAGCAACCGCTTGGTCAATCATTTGCTAATTTTCATAAAACCACTATTACTTTAGAGTGGCTACTAGAAATAAAAATAACAGTTTGTATAAAAGGGACCACCAGGTTACTACCTACCTAAGAAGAAATTATAATGGTTTCACAATTTCGGTCCAAGCACTGCTGATGAGGAATTGTTTTCCGAAGCGACCGTCTAGTACTGTGAAATTAACAGTGCTATAATATGTAATTGCATACTGTCTGATGTGTAATTTGGACTTAAGGTTTTTACTGCAGGATTCCTAGGTCAACGAAAATGATTTAGATTACAGTAGTTTTGTACACGATCTGATGTATAATTTTGACTTTAGGGTTCCCAGGTCCATCATAATGTTTTAGGTTATGGAAGGTTTTTTTATATTGTCTAATGTATAATTTGGACTTTAGGTTTTTACTTCAGGGTTCCTAGGGTCACCATAATGTTTAAGATTAGTTTTTACACTGCCTGGTGTTTAATTTGGACTCGGAGTTCCTAGGTCCACGACACTGTTTTAGATTAGTTTTTAACTAGATTATGATAATGTATTTTTAAATCGTTACAAGTACCGTTATCACGTAGTTATGTTTTACAATACCACACATTTAGTTCTAAGTGACAACTGACAAGGTGACAGAAACAAGTATTTCATTATAATGTATTTTATCGGTTTACAAAGGCAAATTGTATCAACTAGACCCAGTTAAATAGTAAAGAGTACTACAGACCTGTCGAAAGTGTAACGCTGAGCGATCTATCGCCGAGGCATCGAAGCTCGGCTGCCTAGTAGCCGATATACTGATACCTAGTGACTAAAATAGCTACAGAGCTCTTAATGTAGGCAATGAGGGACCTAGATGAGCTAGCGATTCGGCACTAATTCGTTAGCTCTGTGTAAACTTTTAACAGGCATGTACTGTAATTATCTCCTTCACATAAGAAGAACGTTAATTGATAAGGATTCTTTTTTAAGAATAAACTCAGTTGTTTTCAAAATAACTAGATCGAGGTCATTTTCTAATTTTCTATGTTATAATGACCTTTTTGGTAAACAAATTGCAACTTTTATTTAGCCTTTTCTGTGCATTTGTACATTTTAATAATGTAAAATTTAATAGTAACAGGTTGGCATGTTCACTCCTTTGATGTAGATACACAACATTACCAAATAACATATTAACATCATATATCTACTTTATCTTGACAAACTCTAAAGTAATACTGACCATTTGATCAACCTGTCTGGTGGTCACTTACCAATATTATTGACCTTTTAGATGATGCGCAGACAAATTGTTTGGACATCAAAAACAAACATACTAATCTATGCCTGTCTATACTTCATAGATAATTCTGTAGTTGGGAGTAGGTTTTAATTTTGGTATATTTATATATAAGATTCTAACGTTAGTTTAATGTCTTGGTCAACCTGTCTGGAGGTCACTTACCTCTACAATTTGACCTTTTAGACAATTTCCAGACAAATTGTGTGGAAACCTAGATATCTATGTATACCACTTAATGGAGTATTTTGTAGTTTGGAGCACTTTTTGATTCTAATGATTCTAACGTTAAGTTAATGTCTTGGTCAACCTCCTGTCTAGTGGTCACTTAACCTACAATCTGAGGATGTAAGATGATCAGACTTTTAATTTGTAAACGTAGTTTGAGATGTTTGTCTACATTTCATACAGTGTCGGACGGTTTGCAGTTCGGGTCATTTCGGCTATGACGAAATCAAATTAAACACAAACATACCTTTCCGTGTTCAAATCACAATTCCAAAAGCAAAGTTAAAAACACTTTGACAAATGATGAATTAAGTTAAACACAGTATACTTCAACTAAGAACATATAATGCAATTTTCAGATAACAAACGAAATATAATTCATTAAGTATGATGTCTGTGTTCAGAATGGTCCTGGATATATTTGACGTCCCATAGTTCTGTGTTCCTTTCAATTTTAGATTACACACGCGTAGTGGATGGAGATAGCTAAACAGGAGGTGCTTGCCCTTCCGTTGCACCCGACCTCATTTGCCTGATGGCAGTTCGTGTTTAACCTAATTTGTCAGTTTCAAAGTTTTTGCTTTGCTTCTGTGTTTTGATATAGGCATGGATAAGAATTTTTGTTTTGGTTAATAATATTCAAACCAAACAGTCTGCAATAAAAAAATATGTCTGTTTGTTGGAATAGTCGCAAACATTTGTTAAAATTTATATGAAATTTATATTGAACATGACCGTTCTGAGAAAATGTTTTCTGGACAAGAAATGCAAAACTTGTTAATCAAAAACAAACATATTAATCCATGTCCAAATCACAATCGCAAAGCAAAGTAAAAAACTTAAAAATGGCAAAAGCGTGAACTTTCACGCAGTGTATGTAAGTGATATAGTAAGAATACTGTCAATGAGTTTTAGATTGTGGGAATTAAGAATTAACTCCACAGTAATTCATACTGACTAAATTTGTTACTATACAACACAGATTTTAGTAACATTAAGGTGTGATCTTCTTGCACTTAACTTTTCCTAATATTGTCGACCAGATGTGTGAAGTTTGTAATAATGATTTGTTTTTATATATATATATATATATATCAGCCAGATATGTTAGTGCTTCATTGGGCAATATTCACAATCTGGTTGTAACAATTGCAATTTGTATGTTACAATAAGAAAGTGCTATTTCTCCGGCCGGTTAAACCATTAAGATCTCCGGATTATACGATGATGCGTGTATCAATCTCATTATGTTTTAATGTTGTGTATCATATGAATCCCTGTGTGTCATTGGAACAATCAAATGTAACTTACATGGTGATATTAACATCTCACCTACAAAAAACTCGCATCAGAAATGTACATTATGTTGAAATTAAAACCGTCATAGACTCAAATCTTTCTACATAACATAACATTAATGATAGCATTTTTGAATCATTACCTGACGAAAAATCATACTGAAATTGTTAAAATTGTGACATTATCTTGATTTGGATGACACTATAAGTTTAAAGGTGATTTCTTGTCGAGTTTTAGACAATGTTTTCGGCTACTTAAGTGGATTTCGATATGGTGTTTATACCAAATGATCCGATAATCTCGGACATAAAAAGATACTTGAGTATTATGTGGGGTAGTTATACATATAGTAAAGTCCCGTCCAAAGTTTAACACAAAGCTAGAGAATTGGTGTCAAATTGACATATTATTCCGGCCCCTCGTTAGCCATCTCACAGTAGTTTTTAGGTGGCTCATGTCTACATTTCCCAGCAGCCTTTTCGGCCATTAACTATCCATATTTGGACCAACCCTCGACTTAATCTCGTTAGCTCGTTAACGTTGTTAAAATTTCGACAGGTCTGTACCGTAAAAAAGTGGGTGGTAGACAACGGTCGTGTTACTCGACCGATATGCAAGATGAAAAGATTTGTTGTAATAATTGAAAGTAAGAAATACGATGAAAGTGATATATTTTTCAACTTCCCTCGGGGTGGTCTTCTTCCACGTATATGTAATAAAAAGTGCGTGTATGCGAGTGTTCAACAATTCAACAATAACATTACACAAAATGAACACATGTTTAAAAAATCATTGAAAAAAAATATTATTTAGGTCGTACACTTTTTGCCGGATAAAGTAACAAATGGTGTGGTTTAAATAGTTACTAAATATAGTACATGTACTTTGAATGGACCCTGAAGACATTCTGCTAGTTAAAATTTTAATTTCTCAAAAACTAAAGTATACTCTCTCATGCAAAGTATTTTCGTAGCTTAATCTTTGTAAAATATATTTTGATCCTTTCGGGTATCTTTTAAACAATTTTGGTTTCATAATTTTGGTCCAAGCACTACTGATGCGGAGTTGTATCCCGAAACGGCCGTCTAGTGTTGTTAATTTAAAACTAATTTACAACAGCTCGCACACATTCCCCATGCATTTTATTCTTTTCTATTTAATCACTATATTCATCTGTGGGCCTGGTATGGTATTGGATACAACATTCAAATGAAAAATTATTTTAGAGAGATATCTAAATCAAAATTTGGTAACAATGAAAGTTTTATTGACTTGCTATGTTTACTTTTGAATTAGTAATATACAGAGCCCGTAAGGTGGCGACGTGTAAAAACAACATTTCGTATATTCGCGATAGTTATAATTATATGGTATTTTCTAAATAGTATTTCTTTGGAAAATACGAAATAACTATATACGAAATACTTTTTCGAAAATACGACATATTACTATTGCGTTTACTAAGTATACGAAACAACTTTTTGACACGTGTCACCTTACGGCATCCGGAGTAAATACATAAAATTTCCACCTGAAGCAAAAATTCTCTACATCCAACAGACTAAAGTTTCTTTGATGTTGACAAGTAATTGAAAAAATCAGTTGACACAATTGCAGTTATTTGGTAAAGAAACCACTTTGTGAACAGTTCAGTAACTCTGTCAAGGTTCCGGGACTATGTGACCGTCTTCAACATCGCACGTATGCTGAAAAATCTTTAACTGAAAAAAGCCAAGAACAATGCTTCGTGGATCAGATTGATGCATAGAGTTAATAAATAATTAAAAACATAAGAGACATAAGGACCATCGAGAAACATAAGACTGCGTTTGATGCATTTGTAACGCGACCGGGGGTATCACTCACCGCCTACCCTTGTTTAAACTAAACGCGCCTCACGTCGCCGATTATTCTCTTTATTTGGTAGCTGTGCGCGCCGCCGGAATGCCCAAACAATAAGACACACCTGCGGTAACGGCGCTGTGGACGTAGTCTAATTCAAGGTAAACGCCGCCGGGCTGATCTGGGTCCGACCAAACCCTGCGGAAACGGCGCTGTGGACGTAGACTCTTAATAAAACCGAAGTACAACAGCAGGGCGCACCCGTGCTGTGACGCCGGCACGTCTTTTATATATAATTAAATATTGTATGCCTGCCTGGCATATGATTTGGTTGATTGGATATGTACACTTCACTTGACTGGACAGGATGGATGTACACCAATAATTCTCACATCCACTGTGCTACTTGACCAATTGACCACAGAACACGTGTCAGAGTAGACCGCACTCCTCACATGTACCTGGCACAATTACTAAAGCCTCCACAGCGTGAATTTTCCCTGGTGTATTTCACCACAGCCAGCCTTTCTAGGACCTGGTGCACGCCACTAGCCAGTACCAAAACCAATGTACCTGGCCAACTCCTCTGATCAGTTATCTGGCGCACGCCACTGATCAGGACCTTGTGCACGCCACTGGTCTAAACCAAAGTTACTTCAACTGGACTGCTGTGTGTATTACCACTTCGCTCTCCTTTACGCACGGCACTTGGAAATCCACCAAGCCCTGCGCAGCGCAGCGCAGCGCACGGTCAACGCACGCCCCGCGCACGGTCAACGCATGGACCGCGCACGACCACGACGCACGCACCGCGCACGGTCAACGCATGCACCGCGCACGACCAGCGCACGGTCACGACGCACGGTCAACCCACAGCCGATTTTACCGCAATTCACAAAGTGAATTACCACGGCCAATACCAGTGGTGTACTCTTCTCGTCTGGACCACACAGAGAAGCTACTGTCCACAGTCTCCTGTCGATCTGTCAGGTAATCTAGGTTATTCACCCTTACCTAAAGCCAATATCTTCTTATTCAGTAAGATACTGCTGGCACTTAACACAAACATCAAATGCGAAATTCTGCAGCTCTCTGCCTCCTTATATACCCCTGCTCTAGCTGACCAGCCACGTGATCGGCTAATTCTGCATTCTGATTGGCTGAATATAATTAGCCCCACACTGCGGTGTGGTGATGTGTATTATCGATCGATACACATCTCTGCTGTCAAGGTCGGGTCAAACTAAAGAGCTGCTATGGTCTAAAAGATTCTGTCCATCTTTTAGTATTTAATTTATAATTAAACTGCCCGGAATTAAATATATGTACGCGGCCTGTAAAATAAACATGTATTAGTATGTATGATTACAACTTAGATCTTTTCGAAGAATTGAAGGTTGTTGTCGGCGATTTCATTAGCCATATTTCATCCGGTCAGTTCATCCGCCATTTCTTCTGTCCATCCTCTCTACACTATCCGTCCAAATATCCTATCCTGCCCAGTCAGTGGAATCATCTTAAATTAAGGTTCACATCACAGTAATATACAGCTATATACACTATACAAGTATTACATCAGTCTTCTAATCGGCAATCATACTGAGTAATTTAATTCATTGGTAAAACAGTTGATTGTTCACATACAAACTAGTCCTAGGAGGGCCTTCGCTACACCACCCCCTTCCTCCAAAAATGCGTCCCGCATTTCGCTCTACGGTAGACATCACAAAAAACATTTAACATATATAAATCAACAGTTCTTTTCTGACGTTTTCCATATTTTTATATATTTTTTTTACGGTTTTTCCTTTTATAGACGCACAGGACGAGACTATTTACAAGACACACAAACACTGAAATCATCCTTGAATCATGATAATCACAGTCAGCTTATCACAAATAAACACTATATCACAATCAAGAATTATTGTACTGACGTCTTGACAACGTTCCAGTTATCACACAAATGCTTATACACTATATACAATATATACACAATCCTTCGGCACAGTCAGTCTTATTCATCCTATTTTTGTCCTCTTTCCACCACCAGCAATCTGTTTCTTTGACGTTCCTTCCTGCCTCTACCCATTCGCTCTTCCTTTCTCTAAACCGTAGAATTTCATTTTTCTTGATAGCTGATAAATCGGGTTCATAGTTTGTTTCACCTCTGAAATGTGTTGTTTTAGTATTGACAATGTCCGGATTGCTTATTTCTGCTGTTTGCGTACCTGTACTTAGCGCACTACAGGTAGCGGTTTCAGTAGGCGTTGTTGTTACAACCTTTTCTGGTACAACCTTCTCCACGGTGCTATCAAAAACGGCCTCCGAAATCGATTCAACATCAGATAAAAGCAAGTCTATTTCAACATTAGCACTGTCACTACTCTCTAAATTTTGATGACCCTCGTCCATCCTAGCTTGCTTCGAAACTTGTCCTGCATCCTCAGACGTTTTGCGCTTTGGTGTCAGTGGAATAGTCGGTCGCGTTGGTTTCCGGCTTGTCGGGTCCGCCATGGTCCCAAAGATCGACTCTAAATTCCCTGGATCCTGACCTAACCATGGGGACTGTACCGAATCTGTGACTCTGGCCTCTGTGCTTTCAACTGACTTTGATTTAGGTTTGCTTATATTATCTCGCTTGGATGCGCTTGACGAAAAACCAAGAGAATCTCCGTGCACACGATACTCGTGCCGGGAAACATCTCTTGGTCGCGAAGCCCGATATGAACATTCCCTGCATTTATACGGTTTGCTTTCATAATCATAATCTTTCAGGCACCGCCGAAAATGTTCCCTCATCTGGTCTCCATCCGAATAATCTCTCTTACAAACAGGACATTTGAACATCTCCATCTTCTTGAAAACTTTATTCTCGCCAGATTGCTGAAATTAAAAATAACATTTATTTACTAATCAGTATAACCTGAATTTAGCAAACATAAATTTAATAAGCTGTCTGCATGTCTAGTCGTGTCACTGGTGTTCATCTTGGACAAACATAGGAGAATTTATGTGCTCTTTATATTACAAGATCGGGGTCAAGATAATCACCTAGCCAGGCAGGTCGTTTGCGTTCGCGCTGCGGTCTATTTCTCTTCGGGTTTTGCGCAAGCGTTTCACGCGATTCAACCTCTATCGCCTTTGGCAGTGTCAGTGATACCTCTTCCTCGACATTCAAATTGTGCAGCGTTTCCATCTTGGACCGGTGCCTCTTCTTCAAGTTGATCCTTCACGCTGTCCCACAATTGTCTCTCTGGACATGGCTTCAACCTGTCCAGATGAATGACCTGGGTGTTCCGTATCGCCCACAATCAATCTCAAAATTAACCGGTCCCGTTCTCTTCAAAACTTGAAAGGACCTTTCCAAAAACTAGAAAGTTTCGATGTACCGCCTATCGGAACTCTCGGAAAATAAACAGAACTCTATCTCCCGGCTTCAAATCATAAACAGAAGCCTTAGCATCATGTAAACACTTCTGACGACGCATCTCCGTGTTCACATTTTCTCTCACAACATAGTGAGCCATTTCCAGCCGCTCTCGTAGTTCCTTTACCCACTCATGCCTAGGCCTCTCCGCTCCCGGAAGTGGATACTGGATATCCAAAGGTGTCGCAACCTCCCTTCCTAACATGAGCATATTAGGAGAAAAATCAGTCGTTTCATGGACAGCACTCCTATAAGCCATTAGAGCATATGGTAAATACAAATCCCATTCATCATGGTAATCCCCTACGTATTTGGCTAAAATTGCTTCTAGAGTTCTATTAAACCGCTCCACTAGCCCATCACACTGAGGATGGTAGGGAGACGTACGAGTCTTCCTTATTCCTAACAAATCACACATTCCACGGAATACTCAGCTTCAAACTGACTTCCTTGATCACTGTGTATGATTGCTGGTACACCAAACCTAGCTATTACTTGTTCAACCACAAGTTCTGCCATCGTTATGGCCTCTATGTTATTAACAGGGAACGCCTCCGTCCATTTCGTGTAATAGTCCGCTACTACAACAATGTACTTATTTCCCTTTTTTGTTACTGGCAGCGGTCCCATTATGTCGATTGCAATCCTTTGCATTGGTTCTCCTACTGGCATTGATTGCAAGGGTGCTTTTAGTTTTCTCGGGGGATTCTTCCGTCTATTACACTGTAAGCAACCCTTTACGTATAAGTCTACATCTTGCCTCAGACCGGGCCAGTAATATTTATTTCTAATTTTCTCTATAGTTTTATGGACACCCAAATGTCCTCCAGATACTCCATCATGAAGATGTCTTACAACCTCCTCCCTGATATTTAAAGGTACGAGGAGTTGCCTTATCTCATTGTCTGTCTTGTTGTTTTGGACCTTCCTGTAAATCAACCCATCAACTAATTCCAATTGACCGAACTGGTTCCACAGACTCTTAATTGTTCTGTTACAGTTTGCTATTTCTGTATAAGAAGGTGCTTTCTTTTGTTCCAGCCACTCGAAGACCATCTTGATGTCAATGTCTTCGTGCTGTAGCTTCTTTAACTCGGAATCTTTTAACTCGCCATGTACCTTGGCTATATGGTGCATTCCCGTCGTATCATGTACTTCCCAGTCTTGATATATACCGCACTGGGTGCATGGTATTCGACTCAACGCATCGGCATTCCGATGTTGTGTTCCTGGTCGATGTTCAATCTTCATTTGGTATGGCGCAAGTGTTTCCATCCACCTTGCTAATTGTCCTTCCGGCTCTTTGAAGTGGTAGAGCCATCTCAAGGAACCATGATCTGTCGTAATGTAAACTTTCGACCATACAGATATGGCTTAAAATATTTCACAAAGTTCACCACAGCCAACAATTCTTTGCGCGTAACACAATATCGCCTTTCTGCCTTCCCAAGTGAACGGCTTGCATATGCTATAACATGTTCCTTCCCGTCTTTGACCTGAGACAGTACCGCTCCTATTGCAAAGTTACTTGCATCTGTGTCAAGTATGAATGTGTCGTTAAAATCTGGATGTGCCAAGACCGGAGCAGAAATGAGTTTTTCTTTGAGGCATTCAAACGCTTCTTGACATTCCGCACTCCAAGAAAATTCTCACTTTTCTCCATCAGCTTATGCAGTGGCTTGGCAATTTTTGCAAAGTCTTTGATGAACTTTCTGTAATAACTACACAGTCCGATAAACGCCCGCACGTCTGT
Organism: Anadara kagoshimensis; assembly: GCA_021292105.1. Taxonomy (NCBI): domain Eukaryota; kingdom Metazoa; phylum Mollusca; class Bivalvia; order Arcoida; family Arcidae; genus Anadara; species Anadara kagoshimensis. The sequence continues at coordinate 1,387,764 of CM037871.1, forward strand.
AATAGTGCGAGGTGTTGGCCATTCCTGCACGACTCTCACTTTTTCGGGATCAGCTTTATACCTGCTCCATTTATTTGGTGGCCTAGAAATGTAACTTCTGTTGCGAATAAATGGCATTTCTTGGCTTTCAGCTTCAACCCCGATTCAGCAAAACGTTTAAAAACCATCTCTAAATGGAGCAGCATTTCATCAAATGTGCGTCCTGCTACAATAATCATCCAGATAGATGAGACAAATATTCCAATTCAAACCACTAAGGACCGTTTCCATCAACGTTGGAACGTCGCTGGGGCATTACAAAGACCAAAAGGCATGACTTTGAATTGATATAAACCCCTTCTGGTGGAAATGCCGTCTTTGGTCTGTCCTTCTCAGCAACTTCCACCTGCCAATAGCCAGAAAGCAGGTCTAGTGTCCCAAACCATTTATTCCCCTGTAATTGGTTTAATGCGTCATCTATTCTGGGTAACGGATATGCATCTTTTAATGTCACATCATTGACTTTTCTGTAATCAACACAGAACCTCATACTGCCGTCTTTCTTCTTCACTAACACAATCCCGGATGCCCAAGGACTCGCAGATGGTTCTATCACACCTTGACTTAGCATGTCATTTAAAGTTTTATCAACATCAGGGACCAAAGCCTCTGGAACTCTCCTCAGCGGTTGTTTAATCGGAACAGCCGTTCCAGTGTTAATCTCATGTTTTACTACATCCGTCTTCCCTAACGAATCATTCTCTAAAGCAAACAACGCCTCATATTTCATAATGAGATCCCTAGCACTTTGATATTGTTCTTCTGTCAATCTGGGCCTGGCTTCAGTTAGCAAAGCTTCTTCAAGGCGCTTACGCGTTGACATTGTGTCATCACCTGTTATTTCTCCGTAACGATCGGGTCGGCTTGATGGAATTCACCAATTATCGTGCTCTTATTAATAATCTGTGGCTTTTCTGATGGATTCATTATTCTAACTGGTAGTTCTGCTTGACCGTGCACGAGCGTTCTGGCGATTAATGCTCGGTCACTTTGAATAAATTTTTGGTTGGCTCAATTATTCCATCAATGTCGGGTATCTCTTCAGGGTCTCTACACATGCCTTTCCCATGACCACAACTTCACTCTTGGGTGGTATATTAACCCTTTCCTGTGTAGCAATCCTAAAACAACCTAGTGGTCCTTGCAAAAACAAAGGGATGTGTTTCCCATCAATTGTCAAAACTTCTGCCGTTACGTCTACTTGGCAATTTCTCTTCTTAAGAAAATCTAACCCTATCACTCCATCTATACTGATGTCTGCTATTATCATAGTCCACGAATAGATCTTCTCTCCTAACTGTACACTAAAGTCTCCAAGCCCATAGAGGGAGAGGAGATTTCCTCCGGCTGCAACAATGTCTTGTTTTGCATGGCGTATTCTTGGCAGTGATTCTTCAGCGACTTTGTCTATTAGTTTCTTTGACAGAAGGGTTACCGTGGCGCCCGTGTCTATTAAAAGTCTGCATTTTACTCCCTGTACTTTGGCATCTACATAAATACCACCTTCAACGGCATTCGCGTTTGAGTTTATTGAGATTTTGTCCTTTGTGTTAAATTGTCTGTTGTGACCTGGAGTAGAAGTGTTTGTTCCGGCTGTCCCATTTGTGTTACTACTTGGTTCCTTTTGAAACGTTTCTGTATTTTCCGGAATCATATTTTGGTCATTCTCACTTCTTTGTGGACAGTCACTCTTATAATGACCAGTCTTCTGGCAGAGGTAACACTTGACCCATTTGGCTCTCTTATTTTGAGGAAAGGTCTGTTTACTAGCTTCTGATGGTATTTGATCACCGGCTACTTGTTGAGTTTTACCAGAGCATTGGTTCTGTTGCTTAAGCTGTCGTTTCAGCTCGGTAACTTCGCGGTGCATTCTAGCTATTTCCCCTTTCAGATTATCAGCATTCTCGGGTCTTGGAACATTCGTCTCTACTGTTATTATCGCGGTTTGACCAGTGCACACCTCTAAATGCCCCTTCTTCCCGTCGTCGTCTTCGTTCTGCCCGAAATAGCGCTTCCAATTCTACCGCTTGTCTAACAGCATCTGTTAAATTAGTTGGTCGCGTCTGCTGAACCCTCAGCCTAATTTCTCTGTCTTGCAAAGCATCTATAAAACTTTGTTTAGCCAGTGTTTCTTGGACATCTGTTGACGCCGTAGGATACGTCTGACATACTAATCTTAATATAGCTTGTCCAAGTTCTGGTAGACTCTCTCCTGGTCGTTGCTCTCTGTCTTTTAATTCTGCCCTATACAACTCTGTCTGATTTGGCGGAGCAAATCTCTCTTCTAATGTCTTCACCAGCGCTTTGTAATCTTGCCTGTCCTCTGCTTTCATATTACCTAGTACACTCTGCGCTTGGCCTCGTAATGCCACGGCCAGTTGTAGACTTTTTTCTGTATCATCCCATCTGTTAGTCGCTGCGCACAACTCGAAATGAGTCTTATAGTCAATCCAGGAGTTTTTACCGTCAAATTTATCAGGTTTTACACGGTGTCTACCTTCAGTTGGTTTCGACATTTGCGTGTCATAACTACCTGGCTTTGCTTGGTCACCCACACTCGTGAAATGATGTCGAGGTGTTCTTAAACTACTTTTAGGTGATAATGACCTGTCGCGTTGGTCCACCTTATGCAAAGGTATCTTACTGTCCGCTTTACTCCGGCTTTCATTAAACTCCATTTGTGACTGCAATGCGTACATGCCATTCCGCAATTTATCAATTTCCTGCAGAAGTCTGTTCTCTCGAGTCGATGTCATGTCTGTCTCTTCATCCCTTAAATTTCTCATTAAGTTTGCCCTTGGCGGCAACTTTCCGGTTGTCTATACACACTTTGTCCAACCCGGTCCCGCTCAATACAAATTTATCTTTCCCCGATGTGCGCGCTCTGTCCGTTCAGTGTCCAATTTCCTTTGTCTAAAGACACATGCTTCTCCGGAACGTCTGCTTGGCTACGCGGTGTATCTGCCAATAAACTTTTCATATCCCTAACACTCTGTATCAAATCTTCTTTGTCCTTGCGCACAAGGTGTAACTGCCTGTCCATTTCTTCTCTTTCCTCATAACGCATTCTTAACTCCGACTTCAGTAACTCAATTTCTTGCATATACGCCTTGTCTTTAGCTTCGGTGACTCTAGATACCTCTGTAGTGTAATCTTTTTCACGCCTTGTGCACGCATGTAATTCATGCCTCAATGCTTCATTTTCTGCACGTAAGGCTTTCTTCTGGATTCCAGCTCTTCTGAGATACCTAATTTCATCGTTGAATGCTCTTTCTCTCCTGTCCTGCTCTGTTTTATCTTCACTTGTGTAGTCTGTGTCCGTTCCCGGTGTTCTGGGACTCTCATAATCTGTACCACTGTCAAATATTTCAGGAGGTACTGATTCGGCTATACTGACCTTCTTCCTATCTTCTCTCTCGGTGCGCTTTCTACTGCCATTTTTCTAATATCATTGTGCATTGAATCCATGTTATCCGTCATTTCCTGGCGAATATCAGAAATCAATGTACAAACTGTATCTTTCAGCTGAGTGATCTGTTCCTATTTCACTTCGAAAAACAGCATTCTGTTCTTCAATTTCAAATTCAAGTCTAGATTCGTGTGGTTTACGAAGTATTTGTTCGCTCAACATAGCTGGAGTAGAATGATATCGCGGGGGATGTTTATAATCAAATCCAGATAAATCCCCGAAGTCATTTTCTTCTTTCACAGTGTTCTGTGTATCGCTCTGCTGAGTCTCTCCGCTAACCAATTGTGATGTTTTGGACAAACTTCCACCTATCCCTGTATCGGTTGTTTTGAAATCCCCGTGCAAACCATGTCGCATATCTTCTAACCTTGCACGAGTAGCATTTAATTTATCGCCCAACAGCTTAATTGTTTCTTCTATATTAGCTTCAGCTGAGTCCATTCTTCCTATCTCGCCTTTAAAATAAACTTCCCCTTCATCAGATGAAGCCATATTTACTAAGACGCGGCTCTTGTACACAACAGCACTTTGGTAGGTACCGTTACTCTATGGTGATAATCCCGCAAAGCTGCCACCAATCTTTATGTAACGCGACCGGGGGTATCACTCACCGCCTACCCTTGTTTCCAACTAAACGCGCCTCACGTCGCCGATTATTCTCTTTATTTGGTAGCTGTGCGCGCCGCCGGAATGCCCAAATAATAAGACACACCTGCGGTAACGGCGCTGTGGACGTAGTCTAATTTCAAGGTAAACGCCGCCGGGCTGATCTGGGTCCGACCAAACCCTGCGGAAACGGCGCTGTGGACGTAGACTCTTAATAAAACCGAAGTACAACAGCAGGGCGCACCCGTGCTGTTGACGCCGGCACGTCTTGTTTCAGTATACTAATAAATATTGTATGCCTGCCTGGCATATGATTTGGTTGATTGGATATGTACACTTCACTTGACTGGACAGGATGGATGGTACACCAATAATTCTCACACCCACTGTGCTACTTGACCAATTGACCACAGAACACGTGTCAGAGTAGACCGCACTCCTCACATGTACCTGGCACAATTACTAAAGCCTCCACAGCGTGAAATTTTCCCTGGTGTATTTCACCAACAGCCCGAAGACTTTTCTAGGACCTGGTGCACGCCACTAGCCAGTACCAAAACCAATGTACCTGGCCAACTCCTCTGATCAGTTATCTGGCACACGCCACTGATCAGGACCTTGTGCACGCCACTGGTCTAAACCAAAGTTACTTCAACTGGACTGTTGTGTGTATTACCACTTCGCTCTCCTTTACGCACGGCACTTGGAAATCCACCAAGCCCTGCGCAGCGCACGGTCAACGCACGCCCCGCGCACGGTCAACGCACGCCCCGCGCACGGTCAACGCATGGACCGCGCACGACCACGACGCACGCACCGCGCACGGTCAACGCATACACCGCGCACGACCAGCGCACGGTCACGACGCACGGTTATCCCACAGCCGATTTTACCGCAATTCACAAAGTGAATTACCACGGCCAATACCAGTGGTCTGTACTCTTCTCTGTCTGGACCACACAGAGAAGCTACTGTCCACAGTCTCCTGTCGATCTGTCAGGTAATCTAGGTTATTCACCCTTACCTAAAGCCAATATCTTCTTATTCAGTAAGATACTGCTGGCACTTAACACAAACATCAAATGCGAAATTCTGCAGCTCTCTGCCTCCTTATATACCCCTGCTCTAGCTGACCAGCCACGTGATCGGCTAATTGTGCATTCTGATTGGCTGAATATAATTAGCCCCACACTGCGATGTGGTGATGTGTATTATCGATCGATACACATCTCTGCTGTCAAGGTCGGGTCAAACTAAAGAGCTGCTATGGTCTAAAAGATTCTGTCCCTCTTTTAGTATTTAATTTATAACTTAAACTGCCCGGAATTAAATATATGTACGCGGCCTGTAAAATAAACATGTATTAGTATGTATGATTACAACTAAGATCTTTTCGAAGAATTGAAGGTTGTTGTCGGCGATTTCATTAGCCATATTTCATCCGGTCAGTTCATCCAGCCATTTCGTCTGTCCATCCTCTCTACACTATCCATTCTAAATATCCTATCCTGCCCAGTCAGTGGAATCATCTTAAATTAAGGTCAATCACAGTAATATACAGTTATATACACTATACAAGTATTACATCAGTCTTCTAATCGGCAATCATACTGAGTAATTTAATTCATTGGTAAAACAGTTGATTGTTCACATACAAACTAGTCCTAGGAGGGCCTTCGCTACACATTGTCAGAGCAAACGTACCACCTTAAGTACTCGAATGAAGCTTGCAGTTTGTATAATGAGGATTTTTATTTGCAAGCAGCCCCAAGGCTTCAAATGTTCCTTCCACTGGAGCGGAGCCCACTCTCATTGTAAAATCGGCGTTTTGGTACTCATCAAGTTCCTCTACGTGATGGAGTATGCTCTTACTAACTATTGAAACTATTTTGTTTCATTCTTCATTGAAGATATATTGCTTCTGGGCTCTGTAGCTTATAATTGGTGTTGCATCGCACGTGGTTAAATGGTTTACATCCTTTATGCACTACGAGTTGATGCATGTGGTCTTCTAGGATGCCGATCCTCTTCAGATGCTATTTATATAATACACGAATATTACACAAATTTCTATTGAACCAGCGTTGCAATGTCGTTATTTTTTATTTTCATTTAAAATATTAAAATATGAAGTATGAGTATAATGTATAGAGTTGAGTTGAGTAATGGTGTTTAATGTCCCAGTCAAGAATATCTCACTTATATCGAGACGTCACCAAGAAAGTGAAGAATTTTTTAACCAGGACCCGTGTCACGGTGGGCTTGGCACGCTAAGGAACCCTGCCGTATAATGCCATCAGCGGAACGCACAGGCAAAATTTCTGCACCTTCGCTTATAGCTGGCGACGTCTCGATAGAGGTGAAATATTCTTGACTGGGACGTTAAACACCATTATTCACTCTTCTTAATTCCAATTTGAAAGAACACCGTACAAAATGTCTAATTGGCGATATTTAGTGTTGTTGATGTCTCTAACTATTTCACTGTGTTATATGACTCGGTTTTATGCTGTTGTATTATTATATGGAATGTGTATATTAAATTTAAATTTGATAAGGTCCCTAATTGGGGATATTTAATTTGGGTATATTAACCCATAATGATTCTGATAACACTCATCATTAAATACGGGTCAACCCCCATTTTCTAATTCTATCAAATGTGTTTGAGTGTCAAAACTATCATGATATAAATCGTAATTTGAAATGTATACCTTATAAATGTTGTTACTACAATTTGATACCATTATCTATAATTGCAAGAATGTCAGAAGACATATTACTTAAATCATAAAAGTTTTATTTTTCTATAAAACTACTGCCTTTTGTAAGGCAAAGTGTAAAATGTGGATTGGACTGGACTGTTGGACTGACTAATACTTTCATACCAAATTATCAAAACTAAAAGAAGAAAAAGAGTTCATTTCAATCGTCCAAAAATCCAGTCCAGGACAATCCACATTTTACACCAAGAATCCTATCCAATCCAAAAATCCAATCCAGTCCACATTTTACGCTTTGCTCATATATAACAATGACTATTATAAAAGATGTAGTAACGTGATACATGGTAATATACATTCTGACATGACTTGATTTTCCACATATTGAATGTGTTTCTCTTGATTACAAGCTAGCATGCAAAAACACCATTTTGTTGGTATAACTCTTTATAACCCCGGTAGATGTCGCTGACCAAGCATGGTTCCCGGATGATAAGTGAGATACATGAGTTGTGAGATTTTATCGTAAAATGTGTCTCGGTATCTGATACACATATAAATGTAATGTTTGTGACCCTGTATCAGATATGTTACACAAAGGAGTCATTATTAATTTATATTTTGTGTATTTTTGAAGGTAAATCTGATATGACGTCGGTCATATTTGATAAATGCATAAGTGCTAAAATTACAATAATGTAGCAACTTAGTTTCGTAATAATAATGTGTAACATTCTTAGTTTGTTATTTAATAATGTGTTTTCTTCTGATGACAAGGTAAATTGTATTTCACAAAATAGAAAATGGATAAAACAACTGGGTCCCTATAGAGCTTTGCAATGTAAACGCCTTTCACCCGCAGCAATACTATGATTAGTGGATTACAAACTGGGCCATACCTGATGACATTGTACCTTTGAGCATTGTGATGTTATACAGAGCTCTCCGGTCAGCATCAATGCAAACTTAAGTCATGCCATTGTTGTATCTTTGAGCATTGTGATGTCATAAGGGCTCTCTGGTCAGCATTAATGCAAAATTAAACCATGCCATTGTTGTATCTTTGAGCATTGTAATGTCATAAGGGCTCTCCGGTCAGCATCAATGCAAAATTAAGCCATGTCATTGTTGTATCTTTGAGCATTGTGATGCCATAAGGGATCTCCGGTCAGCATCAATGCAAAATTAAGCCATGTCATTGTTGTATCTTTGAGCATTGGGATGTCATACAAAGCTCTCCGGTCAGCATCAATGCAAAATTAACCCATTCCATTGTTGCATCTTTAAGCATATAGCTCCCCGGTCGTACCGGATACCAAACAAATTGGACTGGACCATGTTACTGCACTGAGTATTGTGATGCCATACAGAGCTCCCCGGCCTCCGTGAACTCTGGTTGTTCGGCCTAGCATATTATAATAAGCTTGTCAAGAACACATAATAGTGACTTATTGGTCGTCCGTAGTCTGAAATTTGCCATTATTACAAATGATAATTCCAGTCCCTTTTAAAGGGAAAAAGTAAGGTTTTATAATCAAAGGATATACCAACAAAGTCTACCAGACCTTCCTACAAGTCTGAAAATATTCTAGAAGAGAAATAAAACCAATGGTTTAACCTGGTTTGTTCTTTGAAGTGCTTTAGTGGCGTTCTGTGAGCCCAACATATGTTCCAACAAGCCTGGGCTCCTCCAACAGAGGACATGATGCGTACTTATAATATTTTGCTGATTTTGCAGTAATCGATGGTTTTATTAAGAAAACCCAATACATCTCCTTACAAGTCTGAAAATCTTCATGTTGTAGAGTGTATGATATTGCGATGAGCCATGGCGTCAATATTCAGTACATATATCTAATCCAGTCTAATGAAGTTGGGGGTGGGGGTGGTGGTCTGTTGGTTTATCTTCTGTCCTGTACACCTTACTTGTCTGTGAACAAATATTATGACGAAAGTTGTATTATTATCTTTTATTATTATTGGCATGTGCTACTTTTGAATTATATTATTTCATAAAAATTCAAAAGTAGCACGTGACATTATTATTATTATTATTATTATTAAACAATTTGAAATAATATGAATAGTTTTTAAAAAAAATAGAATGTGAGCGCAATGTTTCATAAATTGACACAAAAACTGAAATGGTGAGCGTAATGTCTTGGCTAATCTCTCTATACATTGGTAAGGTGTGTTTACATGCTGGGATTTTTCAACTCCTCTGTGTATTATATATGGCCTTGCAGACTTACTGGCGTTTATTTAGACTGACATGTGAAAATTGACTGTAAAAATGATATAATTTACAATAGTGTCTAAATTTTCTTTTAAAACAGTTACCCCCTTCAACAGCCCCAATTTTTTTCTGGAGTATGGGGTCACATGACTTTCACATTACGACCTTTTTTCTTTCACATTGCATTTATTCGAACAAGAGGTAACACACTTACGGCCACGAATTACTATATAGTGCTTCATAGGAAAAGACGCTCAGCAGTTTTCCTTCAACCGTTACTTACTAACGGATTTATTGTATACTTTCATATGTAAAGAGTAAAAATGTATTAAAACGCTGAAATTATGAGAAAATGGGGACTTTATAATCTATAAACGCAAGTGAAGAAGATAAGGATAAGCGATGCACGTGAGAGAATTATCTCGTTTATTATAATATTGAAGAAGTAAGGTTAAGATTTTAGTTCACGGATTATGATTAATGCACGTGATTTTCCCACGATATCTCTTGTGATACAAATTTAATAATACTTCACGTGAAAAGAACATGAAACTATTGCGAAAATGCAGAAATCTGTGTGTAATAAGGAAATTGGATTTATCAAGTAGAAATGGAGCACCTTCTTGTTACTGTGTACATATATAGGATTATGTTTTATTTTTCGTTAGTTCGACATTTGTAGTTAAGGATAACACAAAAAGGTCTCTTTTTCTAAACACAAGGCCTATTGTTAAAATCATGTTTACAACTGGAGTGACAAGGTGGAACCCACGGGACATAAAAATACTAGTTCTCTATATAACCGTAAGTGTTGTGTTTGATAAAGTGCATCAAGTTTGACCTGGATGTTTGACCTTAATTTGAATATTCAAATAGACATATCCATTGTGTAATTTACTGGCAATGTAAAGGTAGATAATAGTAATATTGGATACCAGGTGTTTATGGTAATACAACACGCTGTCTTACCTTATTATAAATGGCACAGTCTATTAGCCTAATCTAATAATAAAGGTCAAACGGCCAGGTCAAACTTGACACACTAGAGTATTGTATAGTGTTGTGTTGTGTAGAAGGAATGCTTTTTAATTAATTCTACTTTTTCATTTAAAATTGAAATATCGCTGGTTTACAAGATTTGTAATTTGTTTCAAGAAATTCGACACAAAAGAATGAATAGAGGGCGTGTTCTTGTAAAACGTATTTACTGAGTCAAGTGCACTCAGATGTGATGAGAAAAAACATAGTTAAATAAAGAGAAGAGTGTATAGCACTGGTCCCAATAAAACGTTAGTAGTGTGTTATATAGAACTTCATGCGTGACAATTTCCTCCTGCTTGCCGAATGTCGATGGGTTTCTCCGGTTTCCTCCACCATCCAAAAGCTGATCGCCTCGATATAAGTGAAAGCATCTTGCCTGGTGTGTAAAACATTACTCAGCTCCATCCCAACGCACCCCTCTATTGCATCAGGTTGTTTGTTCACAAAATCCAAACATTGAAATAGACAGGTTCAAATTAAAGTTTGATGTAACAAAACTATAAGTTAATTAGGAATAAGCAAAAACTTGATATTTCAGTTTTTATCCCAGATGTTCATGCAGTCAACCACATTATACTAAAGTAAAAACATACCGTCTCTTGTTCAAACCACAATCCCAAAAGCGAAGTTAATGCTTTCCAAACTGACACATTAAGTTTTATTAAAAAAAAACATGTAAATAGCCACCAGAGGATTGAGGCCGGATGTTCTGGAAGGGTGAAACCTCGTGTCTAGCTAACTGCATCGTGTGAAGTTAGAATTCTTAGTCTTGCAGGAAATAATAGAAGCTTGTCTGACGAAATCAGTGCATTTTCAAAAAATTTCACCTAAAATAATCAGGACTTGTCTATCCTTCCGAAGCACTTGGTCTCACTTCCCTGGTAGAAGTACACATGTTAAACCTAATTTTTCGGTTTTAAAGCTCTTTGACAATTAATTGTTATGTACTACTTTTGAAAGTATTATTTCATAAAAATTCAAAAGTAGCACATGACAGAATGAACCCCGATGTGGTGTGTATGTTGATCACATAATAAAGAGAAAAATAACATTTTAATGTCATTAACTGGTATATACTATTCATTTTTCACAATTCAAACATAACGATGAATTTGTGACGTAATACGTCGTTTGCGAAATGGATCTACGATGGTTCGACATGTAAAATTTTAGAGTATAAACGTTTTAACGTCTGCTAAACATTTTATATCAATCTCAGATGCACATAACAATTTTTTGTTACCAAGAGGTCAAGTATGTGACAATATTTTTTATTTAAGTTTACAGCGTAAAATAAACTATGGAAAGGAAACATTTCTATTGAGCTTAAACAATTATCGGCTAAATGAATATCTCAAAACATGTTCAAGTAGTCAGAAGAGTTTGGTTCAAGGGAGCATGGCTCTCGCATACCTTGTTAAAAGAAGCTAAATGCTCACAACATTACAACACATCAGAGATAACATTTACATTATTTAAAACCCACAATGATGTACTTTTATCTGGAAATTATTCCTAATTGGGTCAAAAAATTATATCCGCATCGATAAAAATCACATATCTGCGACCCGCTCATCCAGAAGACAATTGTATTACAGAAAATAATGTTACAGTTATACTGAGATCATACGATAAACAGTAGAGGCCTATAGAAAGTTTAACACTGAGCTAACGAAAAAAAACTAAGTCTAGCTACAGAGTGGCTGAGATATGGATAGCTCACGAAAAGCGACCGAGATAGAAAGCTGTCGAGATCTAGCTTACGAGGGGTCGAAATGAGCTACAATTTCGCCAGCATAGTGTTAACTATCGACAGGTCTGTACTGTATAGTAGAGTTTCTATGTGCGTGTAGTAACATCGGTAGGCACCACATGCGGCGGACGGGCAGTCGGGCGACTCAGTTGGTCGGTTGTTAATTGTCATAAATACGTCTGTTTTATTAGACTCTCCATTACTTCACAAAGAGGTACTTAACGAGGCGTAAACAATATACAGACAGTAAAAGTATTAGTAGATATAATAAACTATAATAATTAGTATAGTCAAACAACATTGACCTGTCAACTTGACCTCTAATTTAAATATTTATAATGGGCAAGTATATTCATGTATAAGAGACACGCGTTCAGGTGGATTATGGGGCACATATTATTGCCTACGGTATACATTTATTGCGAATAGAAGCACTACTCTTGCCATGCATAGAGTGGACGGACCTTCGTATATATAAATATTCCTATTGAAAGGTCAAGTAGACAGGTCAATGTTGTTTGACTCTACTTCCCTGTTTAACCTCCATGTATAGTTATACCTCACACATCCTCCAGAGTTAATTGCAACTTACATATATAATCTTTAGGTAAGTAAAAGCCGCTATTTTAAAAGTAAAACGCCATGTTGTCTATGTCAAGGTTTTTAAGGTATAATTGTAGGTGATTATTAATGTAAGTAGTAAAAGTGACACCAATAATCATTATGTTATATACTTGACTTAACTAAGATTTTCTTAATTGGCAAAAACCTATTTAACCCAATAAGAGCACTGTTAGATGGGACTTAATGAATACAGTGTTTAGTTGGGACTGTCACATACCATTTTTAAATAAATTGAATGATATTTCTTTAGAAAAAGGTACATGTATATGACAGGACTAAATGTTCCAAGTTTTAGGTGGGACCTAATAGCCAATGCATTTAGTCGGGGAAAGACCTCTATTTGTACCCTTCTCCACTAAAATGTTTAATTTTGGCTGAAAAAGGTCTAAAATGACAGATTCAAGCGATATTAAACATTTCTGTGAAAATTACTTTTCAAAAATTTTAAATAAAATATAATGGGTTGGGTGGAAAAGGGGTGGGACCAAATGGATTAAGATTTTAAGTATGATCTAATGCTTCTAGCATTTAGGTGGCGTTTAATGGACCAAGGTTTTAGGTGGGACCTATTGCTAATGGACTAAGTTCTCAATATGTAATTGAATCGAATCCTGGTGAGATCCATACCAATCAATATCAGACAAAATAACTTTCATAGTTCGCATTATAACATCAGATTTACTTAAAGTCTTAATATAGTTAAGAAATAAGGCAATTTTCCAATGTTCCAAAGTTGCAAAGAATAGTCGATGTCATTTACTTTATTGAAGCATAAATGTTGCAATTTCAAAGTAAAAGAAAATAAAAAAAACCGTTCTGAATCTCGAGCTTGACAGGAAGGAATCTATCAAAACCTGTACCATCTCTGGTTTGATTGAAGATGTCAGTCATGATCATGATGTCATTAATGTGACACAAAGCCCTTACTAAGAAGTAATTATACTTCCTCTACCACTGTAGCGTATGAAACTGTAAATTATAAAGGATACACTAGAATTGTATATACACTATACAGGTCTTGCATGTTTTCTGAATACCGGGCACCACTGTGTACACCATTGAACAGCCTTTTGGTGCATTTTATACCTATGGTACAATAATAGCATACTGACAAACTAAATGTTTTGTTTAAAACAATACTGTTTAGTTTTGCAATTGAAATACATATCTATTGACGTTAACATTTGCATCGTTCTACTCCAAATTACAGCTCGAATTCTTATGGTCCAAAGAGTTGTAATCATGACTTTTTTGTGGATGAAATGAATACAGCTTACAGAACTGTTTATTTGAAGATGGAACATGTATTTAAATGTTAGCTGTTTTTGTGTAGTTTAAACTTAACTTGTAATCAGTAATCAGTTTGACTATGTTTTCCAGTTAGTCCGCGATGTTATATGTGGTACCTGGTCACAGTGGAGCCAATGGAGTGAATGCTCTAGAACATGTGATGGTGGGTTATCCAATCAGAGGCGACGATGCATCGGTGAAAAAATATCCTGCTCAGGACCGGATATCCGGTACCAACACTGCAACATTCAAGTAAGTGCTCAAAAAAGTCTGTATGGAATTGTATTGGTGAATTTATAAAGCAGACTGTTTTAGAGAGCAAACGAATTTATATACGGCTGAGTGGGGTTTTATGTCCCAGCCAAGAATATTTCACTTATATCTCATTGCACAGCATGTACAGTTTCCTCATCAGTTATGTTCGAACTGGATTTTGATGAGTACAGTCATTGAAGTTGAAGTATATCGAGACGTCATCAGCTATAGGTGAAATGGCAGGAAGTTTTACCTTTGTAGTGCGCTGAGGGCAACGTGCAAGGAGGGTTCTTTCTTTAACGTACCACGCCTGCCGTTAAACGGGGCATCAATTTTTAAGGTCTCTTTCAAAGGAACCAATGACCTTCATTTCTAAATGCCTATTGCTAAGCAAAAGAAACAGTCAGTACTATTATCAACTCTTGATAAGACTTGACCGGGGTTCAAACTTACGACATTTCACAAACAGAGCGAGTACTCTACCAGGTAAGTTAGATTTTTTGAGAGACCAAGCAAATCTGTATTATTTGAGAGAGCAAGCTAATATGTATACGTATATGTTTATTTTATTAATACCAACAAAGTGTTAGTTCTTATGCGGAGTAATTAGGGTTATTTCTTTTTGTTGCCAGTTGAATATAGCACATTGGTTTTATTTCAACTGTAACGAGGTATTATAAATGTTTAACATTGGTTATTACATGATGTCACGTATGTTTATATTCGTCTTAAGACTTGCTGGAACCATACAATATATACCAGCGTTTGTATCAATTATATTTTGTGTAAATATGAATGTATATATTACATTTACATGCAACAAAATATACAACATTTTATCGCTCTATGATATCAATAAAGATCAGAAACAGACGCCATTCGTCAGTAAATCCTGGTGCTTTAGACTTTTTTGTCGACTAGACTACATCATTTAGACTAGAGTTACGAAATGTTTGTATAAATAAAAGTTGATTATTCTACCTTTGTATTATGTATTATTGTCATGTGCTGAATTTTGAATTTTTATTCAAATTATTCATTCAAGTTTTAATAAAAATTCAAAATCAGCACATGACAATACTAAAAAACGTTTTCCTTCACTTGATGTAGGCATGCGCATTCGATTCCAGAGACCTTGAAGACCGGATATGCGAATCAAACAATAGAATACCATTAAATGGGGTTTATTATAATTGGATACCAGTCTCTATACAAAAGTACCAATGTTTTGTTTTATGCGAGGATGAATCCCGAAACATTCCAAATGTAATCCAAACCAACATGGCGGACGGCAAAACATGCGGACGTTTTATAAACCATTATTGTCTTCATGGGAAATGTACAGTAAGTTTCTTTACCATATATTTGCACAAAACCCGACAACAATTATAGCATATCCATGTTACATTAAAAAAGCAAAGTAAAAACTTTGAAAATTGAGATACGTATAAAACAAAAAATACTAAACATGTTTAAAAAACAAGGGTAATTTTAATTGACCATGAGATGGAAACGGAAGTACATTCGTATTCGTGTCATTTGTATAAAATGGTTTGTAGTTTCCAAAAACTTTCATACCAATCATTTCTAGAATCAAGGTCAATGAAATAGACATTATACAAACCATTTCGTCTAATTTTCAGCGCCAATAAGTGAAAAATCGACAGCACAGTATTTTGCTTCCAGAAATGGTGTCAATGCGCTGTAGCAACAACGCCTGGACTTCAGAAGCCGTCGAAATTATAGCGCCTAATGAAGTCTGGACTTCATAAGACGCCGACTGACAATTGCGACGCAACTAATAAAGTCCAAAGATTGAGGCTTTAGACGAGAAGTCAAATAAACTTGTTCAATTTTGAGATTAATTTTAGTTTGTAATACTTAAAAGATTTTTTGTTTGGAGTCTAAATCGTTGGACTTAATTAGGAGTTGTTACAATGCACAAAAACTATTTTAGATAGCTTTGTTCTTTCATGATAACTTACCCTAGCCATTCTTAGAAGATTAGCATTTATATTGTTGTCACAGGCTTAAATTAAAATGTGCAACTCAACACTCCGGTTTCACTGAGAATTACGACTACTAATAGAACACAATTGAAACATTGTTTATATATTTATACAACGTAAATTGTTTTATATTAGAATATAGGTTGTGATGGCGTTCCAGGCTCCAAGAAACTAGTCGATGACTGCGGAATATGTGGCGGCGACAACACTACTTGTCAACAATCTAAAAAACAAGTCGAAAAACGGTACCAATGGGAAATCCGATGGAGTCCATGTTCTGTCACATGTGGCGTAAGTTTTTACCTTCATCAGACAATATCATATTTTCGGTCCAGTAAAGATGGTTTTTGGTCAAATTCTCCACCAGAAGAGATGGAACTAAATCAAGTCAAGATTGTTTCAGTTATATGGGATGATATTGGAGTAAATTTGAGCGTATCCGGTGAAAACCACTGAGCTTCAGCAAGGCAACTTTCTCACACTAGTGTCAGTCGGAAGATCTACGAGAAGCGTTGTGATCAACTCTTAGCACTTCTCGGCTACCCCACCTAAACACCACCTCGTCAGACAACATACAGTACACATAAATGTCGAAAGATTAACACTGAGCTAACGAAAAGGAGTCGAAGTTCGGCTACTGAGTGGTCTATATATAGATAGTGACCCGAAAAGATTCCGAAAGGCAACTAGCTACTGCCGAAAATATGTCAAGATAAAGACGACGAGGGGTCGCATTAAGCTGTCGATTGGTTAGCTTATTAAACATTCGACAAGTTGGTTAGCTTAGTGTTAAACATTGGACAGGTGTGTACTGTATGAATAATACATTGAATGTTTATAAACCCAGAATGTCGTAGACCGTTCTCTCTCTCTCTCTCTCTCTCTCTCTCTCTCTCTCTCTCTCTCTCTCTCTCTATATTATATATATATATATATATATATAATGATGTACTCGCAATACGACATGTGATGTATCCTTTGTACTAGTTTTGAAGAGTTAATGCCTATGATGTAAGTATTTATCTCCATTTTTCTTATGAGACAGATAAAACATATTTTACTACTTCTCTGTGTGACGTCTAGTTTAAGATCTCGAAAATCTCTTTAAGGTCTCGTAAAATCTCTTATAGATCTCGTAAAATCTTTTTAAGATCTCGTAAAACCTCTTTAAGATCTCGTAAAACCTCTTTAAGATCTCCTGTATCATATATGTTAACAATTGTAAATCATTTAAATATCACAGAATTGTAAGGGCGAGTAGGTCGCAGTACCATGTATACATGTGCATAAGAAGATCATGCTACATTCGACTCCTAGACCTGCTGCTATAAACGCTCCAGCTAAGATCATTTCACTGGTATCCGTTCTGTAAGAAAACCGGAGTAACACGGAAATTAAGCAAGCAAATGGACAAGCAACGGTAGCTCAGTTGGTAGAGTGCTCGCTCCGTAGAGGTCGTGGGTTAGAACCCCGACCGGTCTGACACTAGACTTGAAAGTGGGCAGTGACTGTTCTTTCGCCAAGCGCTCGGCATTACGAAATAAACGTCACTGTTCTTTCGGATAGGGACTTAAAATAGACGACTTATCCTGTCACGGTAGGCTTTGCACCATAAACAACCCTGCTGTAATGACATTACCAATACGCACAGGCAAAATTTCTGCACCTTCGCCTATAGCTGGATACGTCTCGATATAAGTGAAATATTTTTGACTGGGACGTTAAACACCATTACTCAGCTCAACTCGTACCGGAATCCTCAGTATTCGAACTTGTGTGAAAGGCACTATGGTCGGTAAACTTGTGATTTAAACCACTCGGCCATCGGTGTCCACCATATTTCAACTACTTTTGAATGGATTTTTTTCATAAAAACTACAAAGTAGCACTTTCCAGTACAAACTCGTAAATGTAATCTTTAATTTTATTCATTGCAAATTTTTCGCCGAACACGTTGTATCTTCATTTTTATTTATTTATTTATTTATTTATTTATTTATTTATTTATTTATTTATTTATTTATTTATTTATTTATTTATTTATTTGATTAGACAGGGTACAAGAAGTCGAGCAGTAATTGTGTAGACGGTAGATCTAGGCGTGAAGTACATGCTTTCTTATGCAATGGTCAACCAAAACACAAATCTGTCATTACAGAGTGCTCAGAAAGCAGATGTGAACCAAGGTAGGCACTTTAAAACCATCAGATAAACCACATTAATTGTTTTATTCAGGTATGATACTCCACAACGGTCGAGTGGTACGTTTACAGCGCATGATAAGTTTACTATTCCAGTTGCATTGTAAATTTTGCTGAATTTTGGGGGTTTTTTTTCGGGAAAAATGCAATCAATCTTCCCGAGCACCTGGTCTCATTTCTTTGGTGTAAGTTCGCGTGTCGCAGGTTAATTGCCAGCTTCAAAGTGTTTACTTTACTTTTGGATTGTAATCTGTATATGGACTTGTATGTTTGTTTTTTATTTGTGTTTTGATTAACCATTGATTGCAGCAAAAGTTCTTCACTGCTAATTGAGCATTGTTAGTAACACCTTTTAGTATACATAAAGGTTGGTTGGTTTTCATGAATGTTTTGTATTATTATTATGTCATCATTAATGACTGCCGTATATTTGTCATTGCAGTTATTCTGAGAGTTTTTTTTTTTTTTTGTTTCGAATTGTTCTTCCATTCAATTACGTAATAACACGCTAGATTGTTTTCTTAAATAAAGCAGTGTATTCGTGGCATAAACAGGAAGAAACATATTTTAACAATATCTATCTTTTTCCCTTTTTTTCTCAAACGAGTGATATTGAAAACACATACTTATTTTATACCGGTATTTCAGATGGACAATCGGTTCATGGCGGTCCTGTACAGCTGAATGTGGTGGAGGAACACAAAGTAGAAGAGTCATGTGTACAAAAGATTCAGAACGAGGCCAGATGTTACCGATACCATCCTACAGGTGTCCGGATCCAATACCGATATCGGAAAAATCCTGTAACACGCAGTTTTGTCCCGCCCGATGGATCACAGGAGATTGGACTGAGGTACCATGCTGTTTTCATAACTTCATCACTCATGTCTTGTGTATATATATACGTGACATCTTCAACCAAGTGTTTGCAGTTTCCATCCATCATTAGATATGTCGATACCTTTACGATAAATATTGATATTATTCTATATATACTGCAGTGTTTAATATGTTAAAAGCATTTACTCAGCAAGAGTTATTCCCCTAGGAATAGGAATTCAGAATTTTTCCATTAATTTTGTAATTTATAACAATTTAGTACTAGTATTATTAATATAATAATATATTAATGTAAATCTCAAACCTCTCAAAAATGTTTATGTTCAAGTGTTTATGGCCGTCATAACAATATTGTTGATAAGTATGATGTCTCTGTGTCCAAAACTATCCTGGATATATTTGATGTCCCATGGTTACTCATTTCTCTCATTTCATTTTCGATTTTACACGTAGTGGATCATTTATTTATTTATTTATTTATTTATTTATTTATTTATTTATTTATTTTTCCTGTTGTTAATTGTCTTATATTTTCGTTGTAGTGTAGTGTAACTTGTGGAATTGGTATTCAGACAAGGACAACAAGATGTGTTAAAACTCCGGTACATGGAATAAGTGTTAATGTTTCTGATACGGAGTGTTTTATAGCCAGGCCTTCAGTGTCTCGTTCATGTTCTAAAATGCCTTGTCTTTCAAATCTTTTATTATGCCAGCTATTGAAACAGACAATTCAACTTTTATCCAATATAAACGTGTTAAACGGATTTATTTAAATGTTGGTGAGAAAGCTACCCTGTTACGTAGACAGCCGGTGAAGATTAGTTGTCCTGTCAAAAATTTTAATAAACAATTGTTGATGTGGAGCAGAAATAACAGGTTTATTTCTATGTCAAGGACAGAAAGGGTTTATGTTTCACAAAATGGTGCTCTGAAAATCAAGCGGACTGACCCCGACCTTGATGCTGGCATTTATACGTGTATTGCTGGTAGCGAAAGAGCGGACGTGGTGTTAAATTTCCAATCAAAGCGCACAGCAATGAGAAAAATTAAAAATATGATGGCACATATGCAATCAAGAGACAAGTTAGATTATTTAATTAATAAACCACAAAATGAACAAGCGCCTGGACAGACTGGACCATTAAATTTAATCCAGGAAGTGACGCCATTTAACAGAAAATCCGCACAATCAATGTTTATGACCGGTGATTGGTCAACGTGTTCCAGGACATGTGGACCGGGTACACAAACAAGAAAAGTGACTTGTAGCGTGTTATCTAATAGTTATGTAAAAATAGTAGCAGATAAAGAGTGTACAAATCGTGGTGTTAGAAAACCAGACAGTTACCGGAGATGTAGTTTACAACCTGACTGTCCACGCTGGACAACGGGAGAGTGGTCAGAGGTATTTATTCATTTAAATTAATTTTGTATTATGGTATGGACCAGTTTATCCTCGTTGCGTATTTTCTACTGCACTTCTCTGTTTTCTTCTTTGTTTCCCTTTAGTATATGTATATATGATGTTTTACAGACCTTGTACTTGAGAAAAAAACAATTTATTCGACACTTTGTGGTAACTTTAAATGGTCTTTTGACATTATATATTAGTACTTTAAACACCATCCATGTTGCTCTGACCTAATGATATTTTGCCGTGAACCTATATTTCGTTGCCAACAACCTAGCATCAGTTCCGTTTTCTTCTTTGTTTCCCTTGAGCATATTTATCTATGATGTTTTACAGACCCTGTACTTAAGAAAAAAAACCAATTTATTCGACACTTTATATTTTCGTGGTAACTTTAAATAATACTTCAAAAGCTTTGTCATTATGTATTAGTACTTTAAACGCCATCCATATTGCTCTTACCTATTGATATTTTGCCTTGAACCTATATTTTGTTGTCAACAACCTAGCATCAGTTTGGTTTTCATGGTACCTGTCCTTGTCAAATCTGTGCCGGTGGAGGACCATGTGGTACGATTGAACCATTTGTTCTGTAACATACAACATTTCTATAATCTCTATGGGTCAGCTTTTTATGGTTTAGTATATACACTTTGCTTTGAATCATGCCCATAAATTGATAATACCTGTATAATTACTACCAATGCAGGCTATAATGTTGTTCATGTGCTACTTTCGAATTTTTATGAAATAATACATTCAAAAGTAGCACATTAGCTACTTTTGATTGTATTATTTCATAAAAATTCAAAAGTAGCATGACAATATTTAAATATTCGTCTTTTATCAGCAAACGGTGGCATAATCGCCTCTTCTACACATCGCCTTCAGGCTTAATGTTCCAACACTTAATTCTAGTTGTTGTCTAGTTACTTAAATTGTATGTATTATATCAACAGTGTTCATCCCGATATTGTAAATCTGAGGGTAGAGCTGTCCAGAGAAGACCATTACGGTGTCAGAACGAGGATGGAACACCTGTACCAATAAGTCAGTGTAATCCTACAGAGATGCCTGCAGGAAAACGGGAATGTAGAAATACAGAATGTGTCGCCGTTTGGCATACCTCTAAATGGACACAAGTAAGTTATATAATAAAAGTCAATTTGTATCCGAATAATGTCTGCTTGACAAGAAACAATACCTGCAAGAACATGAAACATGTGAACGAAACGAACATACAAGACAATATTAGATAAAAAAAAATTGGGACCATTTATAAAAAGCTACTGACGGGTTCTGGTAATTATTTAGTTCATAAAAGGTTATGTTTTCCGTAAAAGGTATTTTTTAACCTTACAATTCTGTTTATTCCAGGTCACTTAAATTGTCATTCAAAATCTTCTATGTGTGGTAAAAAGACAATGGCGCACCTAATAGTATATAGACATTTTATCAAAAGTAAAAAGTAAAAGTATGCTTTAAAGTATAGAAACAGCTTTTAGATTTTAGATGGTGTCTAAATCAGTGTTTATTATTTTTTAGTGTAAACCAAGGTGTGCTAAAAGAGGAAAGAAAACAAGAATTATATCGTGTGTGTGGAAAACAACAAAGAAACATGCAAACACAAATTGTAAAACGAAAGCAAGACCACACGTGTGGAAACGATGTAAACCAAAAAAGTGTACAGGTATAATATTGATAATCAAATATTTATTCAACATCATATCTTTAGCCCATGAATTTTTATTGGAATGAAGAACGACGCAATATTTCTATGAAGGTTAACGTTAACATTGATGTGTTTGATGTACGCCGACACCTTTTTGTCTGGATTCAATTTTTTGGGTGTTGTCACATTCCGGCATATTACCAATGGTGTTTTAAAGCAACAAATACGTTATACATACAGTCGAACCTGCCTTAAAGGCCACCTCTATATAAGGGTCACCTGCTTATAAAGGCCAGTAGAATTGTATCCAATTGTTCTTTATTCATATGATTTGAACCTGTATATAAAGGTCACCTGCCCATAAAGGCCATTTTTCTGGTACCCTTGAGTGACCTTTATAGACAGGTTTGACTGTACTCAGTAAATTCTCTTTACCGTCACAATTTATTTCTAAAGTTAAATTTTTACGTTATTAAGACGTTTTGCGGCGATAAAACCAGAGAGGAACATAGAAGAAAAGGCGTATTGGACTTTAGATCACTTGGAACGTTAAGACGTCAATTTCCGCAAGTTGCGTTTCAGTTTTAAAATTTTAACCATCATCGAATCGGCATCGTCTCAAAAAACTACAAATAACAATTTTTAAAATGGTCTATGCTAAAATATGCGTGTTACCAAAAGTAATTGAACATCCTTTTATACCATTTTGTTATAAGACACATTATTTGTGCAACATGTAAGGCTTTAAATCGTTTGTCTCGGTATGTGTTAATCGTGTTGTTTGACTTTTTCTCTTAGCTTATTATTCATATTCTTGATTGCATCGACAATAATTGTCAATTTCACGTTTTGCAGCTACAAGATCTTTATAGCTAATTTTTAAATTGTCTTCTTTCAGGTCGGTGTCATGACAATTCCAGATATTGCAGTTTAGTTGGTAGACTACGTATGTGTCGTTATTCCACGTTTAAGACGAGATGTTGTTCCACATGTAGCCGACAGAATTCTGTCCTATCCTAACACGTACACAGAGTAAATGTATAAAACTTGGAAATTAATGTATTAAATTGTTGTATTTTGTATTTAAATTTGAATCATAAAAAAGAAAAAAATCTATTAGAAAAATTTGAAAATTTCATCACACTTTTGCCAAAAAATGTCTCAATCAAAATAAAGCTATGTCAAGAGTAATAAATTTAAATATTATTTTTGTAGACGATTTCTTCAAATATCATCAATTTTTGGAATACAAGATTGTTTGAAAAGCTAGTAGAGGCCAAATTATTATATACGCACAATTATTTTTAAAATCTCCAATTCGTTACAAAAAAAATTTTATCTGTAAAACACGGGTTCAAAATCGATAAAATAAAATTTGTTTGGATCATGTAATATAAATGCACGCGTTACATAGGGAATAGTATTTTTTAAAATGTTGGATTTCAAAATTACTCAAATTGCAGAAATATTTTAAATAGGCTCAATTACCTCAATTTCAATGCCTTACATCTTCAAAACAGTGCTGTACGTAACTTTAAATGGAATTCTTTAAAGATATCTAAAGGTCAATGCAAGAAGCAATCAAGAAATAGACTGGTTTGAAACTTCACGGTGTTGAATTTGTTAAATTAGGGTTTGTTTTTTAACTCAAAAACTCAGTACATGATACAGACTGGTTAGAAACTTCATGGTGTTAATTCAGTTTTATAACTCAAACATACATTACAGACCTGTCGAAAGTTTAACACTAAGCTAACGAATTAGTGCCTAGTCGTCAGTTCGTCAAGCAATCGGTCCTTTTTTTAGTTAGCTTTACTGCTTTTGATTAGCTGTTATCTTTCTCTACATTTGGCCCTATTTTCCACCAGGAGAGATGGAATTAAGTCAAATGTCAAGTATCTATCTCTTTACAACTTTTCAGCCACTGGTTATCCCTATCTCTGCCTTTGACAGTGACGCTTCGACTTTTCTTCGTTACCCCGGTGTTCAACTTTCGACTCTTTTTCGTCACCTAAGTGTTCAACTTTCAACAGGCCTGTACTGTAATCAGGGTGTAGTGGTTTATAATTTCAGGTATCATTTGTTTTATCATATATACATAATAAAAGTAATTCACGTCATTTAGGTCACCTTTGTATTCATCATTCATGCAAACGATTTTTAAAAGGTCAAGTCAGTTACTTCCACAAAACGGAATCAAATCTTTAAGTACCTTTAAGCAAAGCTCAAAGATGCTTAAAGGTGACTTTAAGATAACTTAAAGGCACATTTAAGCCAGCTTAAAACCACCTTTAAGCTAGCTTAAAGATGTTTTTTGTCTTAGATATATACATGTAAATTTATAACATTTTTAAATAAATTGTTAAGCAGGATTTGATTTTTTTGTGATTTATATTTCAAAATTGCTACTCAAATTTTATAATAAAAAACATGAGAAATGACAGAAACATTCCCTACCCAATTGTAACTTTTATTTTTAGTAAATATTTTAAATCTACCATATAATCCATGCAGTTTGTAACATCGACTTTCAAAACTAGCCTCCAAACGCAGTTTTTACCACATGCAAACAAAATGAGATTATAGCAAACTACTGCAACCATTCTAGATACCATTTTCTCCTTATATCTGACGTTCGTGCAGAACAAATTCAAAGCCATGTATTCTAAAGTCCCATTAGGTCATCCTCATCATCAGCATTGGGCATATCAAGGAAGTCATAACCATTATCTCAACAATCAGATATTAACACAACAATCAAAATTACAAAATAAAACTACCTCTTGTTTCTTTATTCATTAATATTTCAATAATTTAATTTGGATGCATTGCTTTTTTTACCTGTGTTGGTTTTCTTTGATTATTATTGTAATTCATTTCTTGTTTACAAAAACAAATCGGTGTATTTAATTTTTTCAAGAATTCCTATTCAGTAGATACATGTATTAAATTCACATGCATATGGTAAAACAAATTGTCTATTTTTATTATTACTCAAACTCTTTATTTAATTTGAGCAGTGCTTTTCTGAAAAATATTTGAAAAGAGCAGAAATCCTTGTTGAACACGAACGGAGTTCGCCAGCGTACCACGTGATATCCTGTGCGGAGCATATATTTCCAGTGGATATGGGGTATATTTCTGTTGCATGTTTCCGAAATAACGCCAGTTTACAAGTACGCGTCGTTATATTGTCATATTATATTTTTTTAATATTTCATTCAGAAAATTAAAAATATTTATGATATGACAATATGCTATTCTAATTTATTCCACACGAACGTTAAGTTGTGTTTGTATCCCGTGGTGCGCTGTTGAACCTTGTTGACGAGTGTTTGTTTTATCGTTAAGTAACGTGTTTGTTATTATTATTTATTTCGTTTCGTTTATTTTACGACGTATTCTTAGTTATGACAATTGCTGAGTAAGTGTACATAACCCAAAGATAAACAATTTACAGGACACTGCTAACTATATGCATTGCCGTTTTTTTTGAGACATAAAGAAACAATCAAACCATCAGATATCAAACTACCTCTTTCATTCTTTATTATTACTTTTATATTATTCGTTTTTTTATAATTTCACTTGTTAATTACATATTTTACCAAAAACGTTAGTATTCGTTTCTTCTTGTACAATGTTGGGTTTTAATGGAGCGCACGTACATACGTATAAATAAGACAAACAACGTCAAGCAGCTAAAGTTAGACAAATTGTTTACATGCATTGTAATATTTATTTATACTATAATAATTATAATCATCGACATTGATGCTTGGTTGTGCGTTTTTGTAGTATTTTATAATATTGTGCGCTAGCAAGTTGAATATTTTTACAAAGGAAAGATTGAAATGGTCAATTTTCAAAGGGGTCGTGTATTCAACTGAATCTATTTGTAAATTGCCCACATGGTTGTAAAATGCTGTCTTGAATATCCCTCTAGAATTAGAGAGTATTTTAAAAATAAATAAAATAAATAAAACAATATTGATAGCATATTGGCTGCTGTCTTCAGTGTTCGGTAAAACATTGTTTATTTGCAAAAGTTTAGTTGTTTCTGTTTTTTTTAAAAACTGTCATGTGCTATTGTTGAATTTTTATAAGATAATGTACACTACTGATAACAAAACTACAGGATTACTTACCATAAGTCGGGAGTTTTATAGTCAGTCTTGTGTCGGCAGATGTTTTATTTGTTATTATTTTATTGTTTGTTTTCTTAGTTACATTTGTTTTGGTTTTTTTCAAAGTACGTTTTTTTCGTCAAACAAATTTCAAAATTTTCAATCCTATGTGGTTTTTCATTCTTCCCATAACGACGCAAGCAATCATACTTTTTACTATTCTTTCTTCGGTTCGTAAAATGCTTTCTATAGTCCAAATGATAGCAACAAATAACTTTTTGTAAACCTGTATAATACAACCTGCTTGCTATACTTTTTTTATTTATTTAAGTTTTCGATTATCTGGTATTTCGGTACTGAAGATTAACTATATGCAGTATAAGCATATACAATACAGTAATAATTTGTAATATTATATTGTATTTATGGTTAGGGGTTGATTTTACAGATCAGCTGTATATATAATATACCTGCCTAAAGCTTACCTCTATGCATGTTTCTATAGGGACCACCTGCTTTAAAGACCATTCGAAATTTATCCCAAATGCTCTTGATTCATGTTAATGGAACCGCCTCTATATAAGTTCACCTACCAATAAAGGTCACTTTAACTGGTTCATGTGGGTGGTCTTTACAGACAGGTTTGACTGTATCGGTGTAATAATGATTGATTTTTGACTGTGCCATAAACTATGATCAATATAAACTGTATATTTGATGTTATAATAATTTGTTTTATATAGAGATTTTGTTGATTAAAGCTTTCTATGTTGTGAAAACAAAAAATAATGACATTAATGGTCTTGTTTTGTGTTGTAAAAGGCAGGTGCCCGTCCATATTTCGGTCAATAAAACACAAAATGTCATATTAAATACATATTTATAAGGCTTATATGTGGTATGGAGAATAAAGTTGTGATGTGTATAACAGGCGTAGGTGGCCGAGGCGGTCAATTTGTAAATAGAAAGATAAATCTCACTTCATATTTGTTACAAAAGGTCAAGATTGTTTTTCTTTTATTTCCGTCAACTTTTACAATTCTTATTTATGCAAAGAGTACAAAAGAGCATTTGTAGCTGATAAACATGTGCTTACTTACAATATGCACCGATAAACGTCCAGAAAGAAAAGAACAAGAAAACAAAAAATGGTTAGGAAAATAAACACAAGATAACTTGACACCCTGAGCGAGACTACTCATTAAAAATAATTGCAACTGAATATTATTTTCTTGGCAACAGCCAATGCGACTAAAACATCACAAAAAAGAAGTGACAATAGAAACTTCCAAGCAAGGCAAATAAAGGGGAAACACCCACATAAAAATAAACTTTGCAACTGAAAATATGTACGTGTTGACAACAGCCAACGTCACTAAAAACACGAAACAGTACAAGACAATAACAAGTAAAGCTTATATTGGGTCCAGAGTATTATAAAATCATCAACTTAAGCTTTGGATGGACACTGGAGTAAATACTATGTGCTATTATAATGTTTGGAATGTTTCTCTTTGTTTCATTAATGGATGTTTTTAGATTTTTACTCCCCCCAAACAATATTGCTTACTGTGCAAGGCTAGAGTGGCCTACTACTATCAAATGCATTATTGTGGACTAGATGAGTATCTCCAATCAAACCTGAGATGGCAGCTTTCGGTTTATGTTTTAGTTTGTTTTTAGAATCTTTTTATTACAACATTCAAATTTTTGCGTGATATTGACTACCATAAGGCTTATCTTTCCTCGGTTATCATAATAAACTTAATTCATTTAAAACGAATACAACAGGCCCATGACCAAACCACAATCCAAAAGCAAAAGGTTCATCGTGTCCAAACTACAATCCAAAACAAAGCAAACCGGTCCATGACCACATCACAATCCTTAAAGCAAAGCAAATCGGTTCATGAACAAACCACAATCCCAAAGCATAACAAACCGGTCCATAACCAAACCACAATCCAAAAAGCAAAGCAAATTTGTTCATGTCCAAACCTCAATCCCAAAAGCATAACAAACCGGTCCATAAACAAACCACAATCCCACAAGCAAAGCAAATTTGTTCATGTCCAAACCACAATCCCAAAAGCATAACAACCGGTCCATAAACAAACCACAATCCCACAAGCAAAGCAAATTTGTTCATGTCCAAACCACAATCCCAAAAGCAAAGCACACTGGTCCATGACCAAACCACAATCCCAAAAGCATAGTAAAAACTTATAAAGCTTAAGTTAACGCCCTGCAAGGAAGTGAGGCCAGGTGCTCAAGAAGGGCAAGCGTAAGCCTATTCGTTTAGCTAGCTACATTCTCCACGTTTGAAATTTAAATCATGAATAAAGGGAACATGCCTGGAGCTTACGTTCTAGATCAGGTCGTTGAACCTGGTAAACTTTTACTTTATAAAATGTCGACCCAATGCGAAGATACAAATTATGACAGCCATTATGATTACACTATTATATCATATTTAAAACACACATACATTATTAATCACTCGTAGTCTAACAACATTTACCTGTCGGCTTGACCTTTAATTTAAATATTTATTATGGAACAGTGCAACTACGTATATGGAACACAGGTGTTTATTTTGTCTAATCTTAGGGAAATGCATTTTTATTAATTAACTACGAATCCTAACAATACACGTGTTTTGTGGAGAGCCCCCCGCCCCTAAAAATGCATAGTCAGATGAAAGGTCAAGCATACAGGTCAATGTTGTTTGCGTATACTATTTCCTCATTCTTGATGTTGTCATATCATGTTAGAGAGGCAAAACTCCAGGATAAAATAATTGTTACGTAAAAAGTCACTTTTACCTGCTATAATTAACTTGGTGTTAATTTTAAAAACTATATTGCTCATCACGGGAAAAAAATCAGTATGTAGCCTAAAGCGTAACTTATACAAAATAGAGAACATGGCCTTACATATAGAGGACATGATCGGACAGATGGACAAATATTGCCGAGAGTGATTTGTTTTTGTTGCCTTTTGATATAAAACATGTATAAAAACACGATCACTAATCAAGCTTAGCTAGTTCATTTTGGAGACACAAGAACGACCATGTCCGTCGATATACAAGTGCGTAGAAGTGAAACCAGACCAGGAAATACAGAAATAATTATGTTTTACAGAGGACAACGCCTCTACTCCTATGTTTTTTACATATTAGATATCGATAGAAAACCTTTCTCATTTGAAAGTACATGAGAACAGTTGCGGTATCAATAACATTTTTTTTATTAATGAGCTAAGATTGGTTTTTAATCGTCTCGGTATCATTGACATTTTTAATTATTAATTAACTAAAATGGATGTTTAATCGTCTATTTGATGTGATAACAGTTTCAATTTGTTTAAAAAATTATACCAGGCACATAGTACATATTATTCCAGTTTTCATGTTTTAGCACTAGACGACCGTTTCGAAATACAATCCCTCATTAGTAGTGCTTGGACCAAAATCGTGAAACCAAAATTCATTCAAGTGATTGAAAAAAATATCAAAAGGACCAAAATATATTAAACCAAATTTATCTTAGATTTACACATATTACGCGAAAGTAAAATACGGCAAAATTACATCGACGAGCAATTCTGTAAACAAATGCATTATTTTGTAGTTTTATAAGCGTGGTTTTTCCAATGTCGCCAAAATAAAATTAACCTCTTTATACCTAAGTTTAAAAACTCGGCTTTAGTTTTTTTCGCCTTACCGTCAGAGATTTTAAACATTAATTTCTGGATAAAGCAATAATGTTTATTGTTATTGTTATAATAACTACCTTAATATAATCAAATATTTCTAATGCACAAAAATGACAGGATTGTGAATTAGACAAAATATGCACGTCCTATTGTCCTATATATATAGTCAGTTAAGGAAATAAAACCATCTGCACTGCTCTGTCAATCTAAGTTCGTCAACATGTTAGTTGACAACTTTTCTGTTTTATAAGCACATTTATCTCACAAAAATAGGTGATAATTTGTCAAAAACTCAAAAACCAGTATTTCCTGAAAATTTGACTTGTGTTTTACCACAAAGACTTACAGGTAATTAGTCTGATAGACCACGTGACAAAAAATAAGTAACAAAGTAATTTAATGTTTTAAGAAGTTATCTATCATACGATTGACGATCCTCTCATAAAAAGTCATGCATGTATGATCACTATCTAACGTATACCAGTACTATATACATTTATAAATATGTCATTGTTTTTTATTATTGATGAGAGAGGAGGAAAAAGTGGGAAATTCATCAATCAAATAATTATTATTGCTTATAAATAAGATTGAACATCAAATCAAAAAAAATTAACATTGCACAAAACAAATTCTACATTGTTGTTATAAGATAGAATTTTAACTGTAAGGAAAATTTTCCAGTTCCTCACCAAGACCCTCTGTCTGTTTGTGTCACTTTTATCAGTGTACAGACGTTGTGATATTGTCCAATAGTTTTGTAAACACTGGTCAGTGATTTGTATTTTGTGGGAAAACGACATAATATTGGATTCCAAAATTTTACTTTTTCCGCTGAAATTTTCATGGAATACTAGTAGATATTTGGTGGATTTACACATATAATCCTATTTATGGATGACAACAAATTATACGTGTCATTGATCACAAATGAAAATTCATTATACCTCATATAGATCCGTAAAAAGATTTTACAATAAGCTATCTATCTATCGCCAAGGGCAATACATATTGCTCAGGAAAAAGTGTTTCATATTTGATAGCGGTAAAAAGGTTTGTCCGGGAGGCTGATCTTAATCAGGAATTTTGTGTGGAGTGGACAATAGAACAATTGGTCAATCTGATGACAACATCGGAAATGGCTTGCTGATGGAAACCAGATGTCGTCTGCTAGAATGGACTTGCAGAATCAGGAACGCTCACAGATGGACGGTTACTACACATTGGTAAGTCACTGCTTATATTACAAATCAATTCTGACATTGGAACTCAATGTTTATTTGAACTCAAGTTCCAATTGGTTTTCTTGAGATACCACAGTGAAACATTGAAATATTTATTCAATTCTGTATCAACTTTGATAAATATCCAAAACATACAACCATAGTTTTTTGGATATAAATCAACGTTTACGTCTGGCCTGGGAACCATAACATTTAGCCAGTGAAACATTTAGCAGTTTAGTTTTTTAACAAGAAATTGAATAACTTTGACATACTCAAAGAAACTTGATTTTGTTAATTCTTACTGACATTTATTTATTTATTTATTTATTTATTTATTTATTTATTTATTTATTTATTTATTTGAAAACATTAGTTTTGCTACTGTCATACAGCATTTTTTTTAATTTAATCATAAAATACATTTAAAAAATGGTACTATTGTCATATACCATTTTTGTATGCATGGTTAATTTTTTTAAATTGCATATGACACTACAATACACATGCTATGGCCGAACGTCTGGATTTTGGTTGCCATTGTATTTCCAGAGTGTTATTTCTGAATAATATTGATTCATCCAGATGTTTATAAGATGTTTTGTACTTCGGTTTTATTGTTCTTGGGCTATTTTGGTTCCAGATCAGAAGTTAACCTTATTAAATATCGAAAAGACTAAATATTTCCTCACTAATGTTGCAAATGTCGTTGATATTTCTGGAAAAAAATCGTCATGTACTAATTTTGAATGTCTGATTTTAAATAGAAATTCAAAATCAGCACAAGACACAAATAAAGCTGAGTTAACACTAAAAATTGATCAAAATCTTTGATAAAAGACTTTGATCAAAGTTAATGTGTTTAAATTTTTTTCCGTCAAAGCTTACCAAGTCCATCTGAAAATCTAGGAGGAATTAAAATTTTGACATTAATAATTTTACACCAATTTGTTATCCAAATGTTTGATAGTCTAAACGCCTATCAAAATGACTTTCGTCAAAGATTTTGATCCAAATTTTTGATAGTGTCAAATTACCTTAATCATATCAGTTCAACACATTATAAATGTATATTGTCTGTGCACTTTACACTATTAACTAACTTTATATGCATGTCCCGGCGTTACGCCTAATTATTTAGTCGGCTTTAAACACCGTGTGTATTTACCATTAGACTATTATACCCAGTGTCAGTCCCAAGTCGGTAACTTTATACTTAGTAGTATATATGTCTTTCTTGTTAACTCAGGGATATTGCAAGCCTAGGCTTATCAAGGCCCTCAAAAAGTTTTATGGCCGTTATCACAGTATTGTGTCTCTGTGTCCAAGATTGCCCTGGATATATTTGACGTCTCATAGTTCCATGTTCCTTTCACACAATTTTGATTTCACACGTGGCGGGTGTAGCTAGCTAAACAGGAGGTGCTTAACGTGTCTAATCTAACATGTCAGTGTCAAAATTTTTACTTTGCTTCTGGATTGTGATTCGGACATGGATTAGTATGTTTGTTTTTGATTATGTCTTGGTTTTTTACTCATAGCTTTTTAATTATTTTCTCTATTTGTTACCAAGAAGCACATTATTATTTCCGTTTTTATTCCAATTTCAATTCAACATAAAAACCATAAGTGTCTTAATCTCGAACAGACTCTTAATATATAACGTTTGACTTCTATCTGCAATTGAAAGTTATTGTTGCGCCAGTTGATTTGCTTACATAGCTATATTTAAAATCTTCAACATAACGACACCTTTTAAAATAAAATAAAATAAAAAGAACTTTGAGCAGTTTAATGGGTTAAATGTTTTGAAAATGTATATGTGCATCTTTCTTTGTATCTCCAATTATCAAGATGTTGATAATTCACCCAATGCACCTGCTGGATCAATTGCAAGTTGCGGAATTCTGAACAGAGTTGCGACCTATAAATCAGTTTACAATTTTGTGTTATACAATTACATGTTGTTCGTATTCAACTCGATGTTTTTTTTTTTTTTGGTTTTTTTTTTTTTTTTGCAAAATCATGTAACACAAATTTTTATAATTAGTAATTAAGAAATTAAAATTCTGTTCATCACCGCCACGCTTTATACCGTAATTCGCGGAAAAGTAAACCGTGGGCGATGACGTAATTTTGTGTGGATTTTGTTTCCTGGAAATTACACATTACAAGGCGATACATTATCTTGACAACAAAAATGTGTTGAAAATGTTTATTTTTTGTAATTGATCGTTTGTGCAATGTCTCATATTAAATATGGACTTTAACCTTTAACTATATCTATTTAGAAAAAAAAAACATATACGTCAATTTTTGCAGAGAACATTTATATCAAAGATATATAAAACATGTTTTATTCGATATCGATATTTCATATATTTAAAAAATCTCTCTCTCTCTCTCTCTCTCTCGTGATGCTGCTAGTAAAGTTGTCTCCCACACATGAATCTGCAGACCCCACAAGATAATTTAAGTTAAGGGAGTCGCCATACATGCATTTCTTTCCGTCTTATGGAAAGGGCTTTAGGGACATTTTAAGTATGTATTATATTCACGCGCATAAAATTTACATATTTTGACATATTTATTTCATATTTTACACTTATATAATTATTAGATGACATTAAAATATATCCAGACATGTAACTATGTGACAGCCTAATCACACACACCATTGGTTTGGGTTTAATTTATTACGATGTCTTACATGATTGTATATAACTACTGGCTATGAACATTTCTAACTTTAAAACATAAGATTACTCTGATTATGATAAACATCTTTTTCTTGATTTTTGAATTATGATTATTCACATTAAGTAAATCACACCATTAAAGTGTCAGCTTTCATTAAAAATGTGTCGTACGTCCATATTATATATAACATCATTTACCACAACTTAATATGATCAAGATTCAGGAAGTTATTTCAGAGTGTAATTAATTTTCTTTCTGTTTAAATGACGACGGACCATTTTTGCAAAATGATGTATTACACCTTATACCACTGTAACGGTTACCAGTGTTAATTTGACAGCGCTAGACGCGTACAGCCGTTTCGGAACACAATTCCTCATCAGTAGTGCTTGGGCCAAAATTTGAAACCAAATTTTTTTTAAGGCGTCGAAAAAATATCCAAAAGGACCAAAATATATTGAACCAAATTTAGCTAAAGGAAATACTTTGCATGAATGAGTATCTTAGAATCCGTACATTTTTCTTTAACTGAAATGAAAGCTTTTTGACAACTAAATAATTGATTTAGTTCTTGCAAAGATTTTGACAATAAATTTCAATATATGTTTAGATATATACAATGTAATTTGGCAACAAATAGTCGGCATACCAATGGGCACAAACTATGTACCATTGCATGCTGATTTGTTTCTTTATTTGTATGAAGCAGAAATTATACAAAACCTTGTTAAATCTGGAGAGATGACTGACTCCACATACAGATATATAAATGACGCTCTATCTCCTGATAAACCTAAGTTTGGAGACCTTGTAAATGTCATCTTAAAGTTCTGCTTCATATTTGGATTTATGCTTCAATTATGACATTTACGAAAGGCTATATTTGAAGCTTCTTTACAGCAATATACATGCTTCTTTGCTTATAGTGTATTTGTTTCACATTTAATACGCTATGAGAGAGCTTGTTCTCACTACTAGTTTATACAATGAAGCAAGCTGCTTACAAATAAATTGATGCCAAAGCAAATTTTCTTAAAGTGTTAAACACAAACTAATATTGTCCATTACCTCGTGCAGTGTATTTTTAACACATGGTTTGTATATGAATGCATTAATCAGTTTCCCGAACTTTTTCATCTTCTTGTCAGATGTTATGACCCCAAACCCTCTACCCCCGGGTCATTTCATTACCGGATTTATAAAGATAATGTGCTATTAAGTTTATCTCATAACGGTCCATTGTTCATCGATTATCAACAGGGCAGATTTTTACTTGATAAAAGGTGGAAAATCGCGAATTAACAATAAATTGTCTACAAAGCGCGCCTTTGGTAGGACAGGACATAACCAGAGCAAGGTCATGACCCGTGCATACGCATTTAGAAATAACTCATTTCAAATCAGTTTCAAAACTTTTCATAACACAGACTGAAAAGTCAGTTTTAAGTCCGTTTTGAACATTTTTGTCGGCTCTTTCTATTTTGTCAGTAAATTAGATGCCAATCATTTCAATTCATTGCTGATAATCTATAATCTCAAATAATGTTTCTTATACGGTGTGCATGCGTGCGTGTGTGTGTGTGCGTGTGTGTTCTTGGATGCATTTGTTCTTGTAAAATACTAGCTACATATTAGACGTTTGCATATTGAAAATAATTTGCTATTTTCGAAGTTTTAACTTTGCTCTGGGGTTGTGGTTTGGACATGGATTGGTATGGTTTTTTTTTTATTGTTTGTTTCTCCATTAATTTCCCTCGGCGTTTGTTGTTTCGCTATCTTCATTGTTGAGACTATTGTATTGTCAGTTATATGGTTTTAGTTCCCGTTGTTGTTGTAATGTTGTTTAACGTCGTATCAGTAATCTTTCAGCTTTTCGCGACGACAGAAAGCTTATTAAACTCTAAGCATTGATATCATATTCTGGATATTACGAATTCTTTTCTCGTTATAACGAAACCATCCTGCAGCATAGGTTTCATTTTTGGATTATACATACGTCATCTGATAATGAGGAAGTTTGGTTTGTAAATGATATCTCAGTTTAGGCCACTGTCCTTCTGGGGGATCTTTATAACTCATTACTATGTTATAATTATGATCAGTATATTTGAAGACTGGTTGACCATTTAACAATAAATACGTCACCAGAGGCACATCAATTTGTTTGGTACACTTCATTAAAACATAATGAGACGACATCTTGGCACCTTCATTTACTGTCAATTAAAAGTTATCATTAATTAAGAAATTGAGTCATATTGAACGTTACTAATTAATTATAACATATCAGGTTACGTGGAAGAGAGAGCGGAATTAATACTCGAGATTAACCGATTACAAAATTCTGTTGTAGACAATGTAACTGATGATTCCACTACGTATACGTCTTAGGGTTAAATGTTTGGCACTTCAAGTGACTGGCATAAACATTATGTCTTTAGTTTCACACGTGAAACAATTGACTTTTCTGGTAATTATATATATATATATATATATATATATATATATATATATTATATATATATAATATATATATAATATATATATATATATATATATATATCCAAAAATTGAAATAATGTCTTACACATGGTAGAAAATATTTAAAACAAAAAAATAACTAAGATAACATTTTTGCTAACGTTTTCATCCTTCTTGGGACTTTTCAAGCATACCATAACAACTGTGACCATCACAGTTGTTATGGTATGCTTGAAAAGTCCCAAGAAGGATGAAAACGTTAGCAAAAATGTTATCTTAGTTATTTTTTTGTTTTAAATATATATATATATATATATATATTATCCATATTCATTATATTATATTCAAGTTCTATTGTGCGTCAAAATTGCTCAATGTCCAGAGCCAGAATGAAGGTGTCCAACCTTAGATTAGAAGTATTCTTGGTTCATAAATATGGACGTAGGTTCGAATTCTACCTTGGACACTAAAATCTGCGTTTTGATGACCATATGTTTTAAAATATATCTCGGTGACATATGTGCTAAAGGGCAGAGTATAGTTCCTAAATCCGGAATAGATTTTCCGTTAAGTATGTGTCAGGATGGCCGAGTGGTCTAAGGCGCCAGACTCAAGGTTATCAAACCTTTAACATGTTGGGTGTTCTGGTCCACGAATGTGGGCGTGGGTTCGAATCCCATTTCTGACAAAT
Organism: Anadara kagoshimensis; assembly: GCA_021292105.1. Taxonomy (NCBI): domain Eukaryota; kingdom Metazoa; phylum Mollusca; class Bivalvia; order Arcoida; family Arcidae; genus Anadara; species Anadara kagoshimensis. The sequence goes on from CM037871.1 coordinate 1,424,875, forward strand.
ATTTTTATGCCGAAAAGGTTTTATCTTGCAGATTATTTATTTATTTGTCAAATTCAATTTGTTTTATTTTCATGAATTATTATAAAATAGTTGTATAGACAAACAACATTGACCTGTCTACTTGACCTTTAATTAGAAATATTCATGTATGATTATCCACCCAGTAAATTGGTAGTCTAAGGATTCGTATTGCATAAACAGTGTTTCTCCTTGGTGTAGACTAATAAACACTAATAATATATCTTATTCAAGTGCCACGTGTTAATAAGCATACAACTGTTAAATTAATTAGATCTAATACACATTAAAATATAAACACCTGGCCAAACTGACTTATGAGACACTAATAACAAACACATAAAGGTGGTCCCTATACGTAAACGAACTGATCCACGATACATATTTAAATTAAAGGTTTGACCTTTCATTGTTGTTTGTCTATGATAGTTTATAGTGTTTACAGTCAAACCTGTCTATAAAGACCACCCAAGGGAGCCAGTAAAAGTGGCCTTTATGAGAAAGTGGCTTTTATATACAACAGGTTCAAATAATATTAATAGAGAACAATTGGGATCCAATTCTACTGATTTTTATAAGCAGGTGGCCATAATATAGAGATGACCTTTAAACCAGGTTGGACTGTATATTACACCTTAGTGGACAATTTTTATACACCAATTAATAACTTTATAGTTGTTACATCACAAAATTACAGTTTAACTCACAAACACACGGGAGATAAAATATTCAATATTAAAATGTAAGAGAAATGTATTCAAATATTCACATAAATAACAAAAGAAATCAATCAAGAAGTGAACTTTAAAATTACCCGATTTCATTTTAAATGTTTAATATTAATGAGTTTTTTAATGATCGCTGGTGATTGTATAGTTCATTAGACGTGTTTGTCTTATAAATAACCATAGTATATGACAGACAATCGTTACGCCTAATACACTCTGTCAAATATGCCGAATTATATTAATACACAATGACATAAATGACATTAAAATTCCGACCAGGAAATCACTGAAGATGTTTGACCAAATATTAATTAGTAATGACAGCTTGCTTGTTTAATATTTTCACGTCGTGGTTGTTTTAAGGCTGAAATCGTGAAGAGTTATAATATATCAATTTTAATATTTATATCAGGAAAAATCATGTGTATTAGGATGTTAATTATTACAAATCAATTAGGAGTTACACTCAGGGAATTATGGTTCATTTATAATTACTTATAATAACTGATGGTGACACCTTACTGTGTAATGAACGTAAGTCATATTTCTTTTCTTCGTTTTGTTTGTTGAAATATCGCATTGGATTAAAAGGTTATGAGATCATACGTTGCCTTTGTTACATTTCAAGCTGGGTAGGTACCTCCTTTTGTAATCCCACCATTTTAAGTAATTTTTGAGTGAAAAGTATTTTTACAGATATATTCAAATTGGCTTGATTCCGTCATTTCCAGGCTTTTTAGTAAAAAAAAATAATTGGGGGTACAAATACATTGTAGAAGTTCTTCCGCAAGTTGTTAAAAATGAACACTTTAAAATGCTTTGTTAAATTAATGTTAAAATAATCTTATTTGTTTCTTTTTCAGTCATGTATGTGTCATACTATAATTTTTTGAATTTAGAAAATTAAAAAAAGTTATGGTGTGACACATTTACTGTGATCAAACCTAAATGAGCCCAAGATATATATACAGACTAGGGGGTGGGGATGGGGTGGGGGAGGATGGAATCTTAACTCCCTTCTAAGCGTGTTAGATTTGAGGAAGCATTGGTTATTTTTTATTCACAATCAAGCTTTATTTTCATTTTTACAGGATACGTGGAGTAAGCCTAACCTGGCGATGGCGCCACCCCCGGCGCTACCCGGTGGTTACAAACGTGGTTATATAAAGCCTAAGAAGAGTAAGTTACGGTGGTACCTGGTGTTTGGATTAAGTGTTCTGATTACTGCTGTAGTAGTTGTAGTTGTGGCACTGGTTATACACTTTACAACCTCACAAAATAAAGGTAAGTGACTGATTAAATGAACATCTCCAATAAAACAAGAAATTGCAAGGTTTCCAAATAGATATTTTATCATTGTTGTTGTGCTTTACTTGTTTTACTTTCCTTTACTAGCCAAACTGCTAATGTTGTTTTATAGAATATTAAACAAATAATTTTAATGTCAATGATAAAAATAATTGAGATCTTTAAAGAGTTTTAGAAACATTTGTAGTTATCCTTTAGACAAATTTCTTAATCAAATGGGCGTCATCAATCCCCATACAATGCGGCTGTCAATCTTAGACGTCCTATTCCCTTGGTTGTTGTTTTATTAATGTGTGGAATGTATAATACTGTCATGTTCTGATTTTGAATTTCTTTTAAACCTTTGCATTCAAAATCAGCACATGACAGTCCTACTGGCCAGGAAATGGCCTGGTAATATTGTAAATCAGGCATATAAAATATATGCACTTAATACCATGCTCTTTCAGTTGTCAAATCGACCTTTTTGGACGACAAGGGGATATTTTGGGCGTGATATTGATACGTGTTTGATCTTTGCTGCTTTAGAATATTTTGAATTCTTACTTCATACATTATTTGTTTACTTTTTATTAAAACTTAATATATAATATATGTTGACAAGTATTGTCACGTTATATGTAAAGTTTTGTGTTAAGTAATACATATTTGTTATTTGATTTATGTTACAGCACAGGAAATACAGAATGAATACTTTGGTGCGGATCATGGTATGTATACCATTTACATATAGGCAACAATTAAATATTTATCACGGACCAATTGCATCTGTGTTTAGGGACACAGGTGTTTATTTTGTATACATCATGAGATATATAGGTAAACAACATTGACCTGTCCGTTTGACCTTTAATTAGGAATATTCATATAGGAGAGTCCATCCAATACATATGTTACTGACTGTTCTGTCGCTAAGCACTCGGCATTATGGAATGAAAGTCACAGTTCTTTCGGATTGGAACTAAAAAAAACGAGATCCCGTGTCAAGGTAGGCGTGGCACGATAAAGAACCTTGTAGTATAATGCCATTAGCGCAAGACACAGGGAAACTTTCTCCACTTTCGCCTATAAATGGCGAAGTCTTGATATAAGTGAAATATTCTTGACTGGGAAGTTAACACCAGTACACAGCCCTTAAATGTCATGTACTGGTCTTTATTGGTATGCTTAGTTGACCATGCATAATATTTTCACTAGCCTATGCTAATCTGCCTCTTTATGATCTACTGTGTTAGATAGTGCAATTACCAATTTCATGATCTAGTAAAAACAGAAGGAATATACTGCAAACTCACCTAGATTTGTCCTTCGGAAATAGCAACAGTACAGACATGTCTAAAGTTAAACAATGAGCTAACGAAGACGTCTAAGGATAGCTAGTGGCCAAAAAGATGTCTTGAGATGCATAGAAGCTTCGGAGAAGCTGTCGAGAGACGAGGAATCGATGTGAAATGTTCATTCAGTACTTATTCGATAGCTTAGTGTTAAACTTTCGTCAGATCTGTACTGTAGTTCAACCAAAAACACGAAACAGCAAACACATGTACTTTGCAATAGCCAATTGCAATACAACCAAGAGTGCGGGGAAAAGACACATACATGACAATAACTAACGACACAAGAACTCGAAACAACAACTATGTACTTAGCAATAGCCAATATCACCAAGAAGGCGAAATCATAGAACACAAACACTTGGCAATAGCTGATGCAACCAAGAAGGCGAAACAACAAAAGATTAACTGGCAATAGCCGCCAATAGAACCAAGAACATAAAACAACAAAAACATATACATGTACTTGGAAATAGCTAACGCAACAAAAACAAGAAACAAAAAACGTGTACTTTGCAATAGCCAATATCACCAAGAAGGCGAAGCAACAAAAACATGTACTTTGCAATAGCCAATTGAAATACAATCAACATACGTCCACCAAACAGTTTAAGTACCTTTTATAATACTTTAATATTATATTTTTGATATTTTAGACGATGACCATGCACATGACGACAGTAATGGTCAGTTATCTGATGATGACCATACTCTACCACGGGATGACGTCACTACAAGACGGACTGATCATATACCAACAAACAACATAGGTAAGAATACACTTCTAATTCTCATGTCGTGATGGAAAAGGCCAAACTAAGAACAGTCTGGCGTTAAACACAACGCCAACAAAAAGGACTCGAAGCTCGGTTGCCAAGTTGCCGAGATGCGGACAGCTGGTGACCGAGAAATATATAGTATCTGCGGAAAAGCTATCGAGATATAGGTCACAAAGGGCGGGGCGAGATGAGGTGTAGATTCGACACCAATTCGTTAGCTTAGTTTTGAACTTTCGACAGGTCTGTACTGTAAGCACACATAAGTCTCATTATCAAACACAAACACACTGGCCCATGTCCAAATTACAATCCCAAACGTCAAACACAAACACACTGGCCCATGTCCAAATGACAATCCAAAACGTCAAACACAAACACACTGGCCCATGTCCAAATTACAATCCCAAACGTCAAACACAACCACACTGGTCCATGTCCAAATTACAATCCCAAACGTCAAACACAAACACACTGGTCCATGTCCAAATTACAATCCCAAACGTCAAACACAAACACACTGGTCCATGTCCAAATTACAATCCCAAACGTCAAACACAAACACACTGGTCCATGTCCAAATTACAATCCCAAACGTCAAACACAAACACACTGGTCCATGTCCAAATTAAAATCCCAAACGTCAAACACAGACACACTGGTCCATGTCCAAATTACAATCCCAAACGTCAAACACAGACACACTGGTCCATGTCCAAATTACAATCCCAAACGTCAAACACAAACACACTGGTCCATGTCCAAATTACAATCCCAAACGTCAAACACAAACACACTGGTCCATGTCCAAATTACAACCCCAAACGTCAAACACAAACACACTGGTCCATGTCCAAATTACAATCCCAAACGTCAAACACAAACACACTGGTCCATGTCCAAATTACAATCCCAAACGTCAAACACAAACACACTGGCCCATGTCCAAATTACAATCCCAAAAGTCAAACACAAACACACTGGCCCATGTCCAAATTACAATCCCAAACGTCAAACACAAACACACTGGTCCATGTCCAAATTACAATCCCAAACGTCAAACACAAGCATACTGGTCCATGTCCAAATCACGATTCCAAACGTCAAACACAAACACACTGGTCCATGTCCAAATTACAATCCCAAACGTCAAACACAAACACACTGGTCCATGTCCAAATTAAAATCCCAAACGTCAAACACAAACACATTGGTCCATGTTCAAATCACAATTCCAAAAGTCAAACACAAACTTACCGGTCCATGCCCAAAGATTCTAAAGCAAAGTAAAAAAAATTAAAATTGACAAATTAGGTTAAACACCTGAACTTCCATTATGGAAGACTAAAGTCTGCGTCTTATGAAAGAAAAAAGAAATAGAGTTTATGACTTCAAAGTACTGAGGGAATTAGTTAGGTGGTAAAGTAATCGATAGACATAATAACGAAGTTTTACTGTATAAACTCAAATGACTACAATATACCTCAAATACCACTAATACATATCATACATATCAGTGTTTGTTTTTGTAGTGTCTTGTCATTGTGTTCAGTGATTGCATTGTGTTAGTGGATTCTTAATCGTTAATGTCATTTATAAGATGTTTACTTTGCGTCGTCGTGTTATGTTCGTTTTATTAAGATATTACATATCATTTGTCAAACACAAACATACCGGTCTATGTCCAAATCACGATCACAAACGCCAAACACAAACACACTGGTCCATGTCCAAATCACGATTCCAAACGCCAAACACAAACATACCGGTCTATGTCCAAATCACGATTCTAAACGCCAAACACAAACATACCGGTCTATGTCCAAATCACGATTCTAAACGCCAAACACAAACATACCGGTCTATGTCCAAATCACGATTCCAAACGCCAAACACAAACACACTGGTCCATGTCCAAATCACAAATCCAAAAGACAAACACAAACATACTGCTCCATGTCCAAATCACAAATTCAAAAGGCAAACACACTGGTCCATGTCCAAATTACAAATCCAAAAGTCAAACACATTGGTCCATGTCCAAATCACAATCCCAAAGAAAAGTGAAAACTTTGAAACTGACAAATTAGGTTAAACACCTGAACTTCCACTATGGAAGACTAAAGTCTGCGTCTTATGAAAGAAAAAAGAAACAGAGTTTATGACTTCAATAGGGAATAAGTAAGGTGGTTATCGAGAGACATAATAACAAGGTTTTACTGTATTAACTAAATTGATTACAATATACCTCAAATACCACTAATACATATCATACATATCAGTGTTTTGTTATTGTAGTGTCTTGTCATTGTGTTCAGTGATTGCCTTGTGTTAGTGGATTCTTAATCGTTAATGTCATTTATAAGGTGTTTACTTTGCGTCGTCGTGTTGTGTTTGTTTTATTAAGATATTACATATCATTTGTCATTGATAGACAGTTAAGGTTATCGTCACTTGTAAAATATTTGTAGAATCTGAATGTAAAAACCGCAATGTGCATACTTACAGTTCTAGGAATTTATTGTCACATTGTTGCACTATTGTTGCGTTGAACCCAGTAGATAATGCTCAATGAGTTTGATATTGAGGTATTTGGCATGATTCCATAATTCCAATTATTTTCAGACCCGTTCTTCTTTTGATTCCGGCTATTTGCAAGTACATTAAATATATATAAATGTACTTAGCCACAGCTGTCTAAGATTAACCCAACATTTAAGGCCGTCATCACAATATTGTTGGAAAATATGTATCCAAAAATCCCCATGGATATATTTGACGCCCATAGTTCCATGTCCCTTTTATTCTAAATTTTTACCACACATGTTGCAGGTGAAGCTAACTTAACAGGAGGTGCTAACCCTTCCAGTGCACCCGGCCTCACTTCCCTATAGACGTTCAAGTATTTAACTTAATTTTTTTCACTTTTTTTACCTTGATTTCGGATTGTGATTTGGACACGGAGTGGTATGTTTGTTTTTACTTTGATTTTGGATTGTGATTTGGACATGGATTGGTATGTTTGTTTTTGATAAATAATGTGCTCATAGTACCATTGATCCATTACATCTTACCACTATGTCTATTTCACATAAATATATTATTGTAGCCTCCAATAGTAAAACAAGTTCTACAGCCAAACCAAGCACGATGAAAACATCTATAAAGACGAGTACAAGTACCTCAACAGTCAAAGCAACAGATCCTCAATCTACAGATAATGAACAGACAACGAAAAATAAAGGTAAAAACCTCTATACAACTTAACAATGTTATAACAAACCATAAACATACCGATCCATGTTCAAATAACAATTCAAAAATAAAACAAAGGCTTTGGAAACTGGTAGATTAAGTAAAATAAGTAAAGGGAGGGGAAGTGTGGAAGAGCAGGCATAAAAATGTTTCAAAAACTGGCTACAGATAATTATATAACAAGTAATTAACTGGAGTTTTTACACGAAACACAGAATTCTTTAGTCTTGTTATGTTTGTTTTGATTGAACTTATTGTTGCGTCTCTGAATATAATTAGTCTTTTGGAGTCATACTAAAATTATGGTTTTTTTTTTATTGTTTTCAGATCCTTCAACACATTCTTCATTCAGTCAAACAACAAGATTGTCACCTACTAAAACAACTTCCTCTACTAGTGCTGCTGTAAAAACCTCACAATCCCTAATTTCATCTTCAACACTGCCTATACGTTCACAAAAGTCATCGTCTGCTCCAACAACAGGATTTGTGCCAGTCATACCAACAGACAAATTGGTAGAAGCAGACACCTCAACGCCAATTTCGCAGACGACATTAACGCCCTCGCCTAGCAAAGTTAACGTGACAGCGCCAATTCACCATTTGAACAGCAGCTCTGGAACTAATCACGTGGTTCTGAATGCCACCACGCCAGCATTTATAAGAGACCACTCCGGTGATATACATTCCACAACTAAAGATGTGACCATTAGTACTGATCCCGCCAGTACTAGTAGTATAGGTACAGCACCATTAGTAGACGGTACTCCTACCACCGGTACACCTGGAGTAACCAGTAGTGATGGTGAACCAAGTAAGTTGGTATTATTGTATTGGACTTGTTGTAACTTAAAACAGATAGTTAACAAAACGCCTTTTTATCATATTCACCGTAGTAAAAGTTTTAATCTTGTGTTTTAAAGCATGCATACGTTCTGTGCCTATAAACTGCAAATGTTCCTATGCCCAATGCCTTTCCAATGTCGGGAATGAAACAATCAGCTGTTCCGTGTAGTGTTGTATCTGTGTTTTATGTTGTTATTCTCTTGTTTCTGTTGACTGCTGCAAAGTACATGTTTTCAATTGAAAATTGCGTGTTCGGCAATATTTTTTCCTTTCTATTCAAACTTATTGTTGTTAATAAATAAAAGCAATTTTTTACCAACGAAACTCAGGTTGTATCAAAAGTTAATTAAAAAACAGACTTCCTTAAGGAAGTTCGGGGTTATTGCAGAGTATATTTTAAGACGTTAAAAGTTATAATGTGTCATTTATATTACGATTTATTTGTGTTATAGGAGTTATGTTTGAGATCTCAAATGTGACGTTGTCATCGAAATCCATCAGCCTCCTGTTTGAAGCTATCAATGTCCCGGACTGGGATTATCTACAAATATTCCGCAGTGAAGACGAGGGCGGTATTGGAGATGTTGTTGCTATGGTAACAGCAGGGAGACAACATCCTATTTTAGATATATATGACCAGAACTTTCGATCGCAGATATCCTTCAAAAATGATGCTTTGGCTTTAACTCTGCAGACTGACGTTTTCAAATGCAACCAGACGACAAATTTTACGAGCGTGTTCGGAACACAAACAACAACATACCTCAATGTAACAACCGTATATAGTAAGTTGTTTCAAAGATATATTTTTATTCCAAATGTTCAAGTAAGAAGGTTATGAAAATTATAGTAGGTGGCTACCCTTCCGGAGCACCTGGCTTCACTGTTTGTTGGTAGTTAACGTGTTGGACCTTATTTACCGGTTTTCAAAGGTTTTACATCGTGTTTGTGTTGTGATGAACATGGAGGGTTATTTTTGCGTCTGGTTTGATTGACTAGAACCACAAGTAATAATGCAAGGAAAAAGATGTCATCTTCTATTTTATTGAAACTGTTCATCTAGTCAGTTGACTTGAAATTTCAGTAAATCAAGATAACCCTTGCCCTTATAAACATTCTGAAACTGTGTTAACTTTAAGCATATGATTTATAAGCAGTTTTAATGTTACAGCCAATAATTTTGGTAAATACTCTCATCAAAACATCTAAGTTCTTTTATTATCTGGCATGCTTTCGATATGAGTTTGTTTTATTATTGTGTTTATAGTATTGCTTTATGTTTTTGGTTATTCCGGTTATTGCAAATCACATATCATTCTTCAGTTGAAAAACATATTGCTTAAACTAAATAATAAGTTTTTTCAATTTCAGTTATACAAGAACCACCTACACTTAGGGTACCACAAGCCATAGTTGAAGGCAGAAACATGACTATGACATGTTCTGTTAAATTGTTTGGTTCAAATGGACGACTGGTGTGGAAATTTCGACCTCCGGGGATAAATATGTACTTCGACCTGAGTTCAAGTCACAAAACGACACAAGAATGGAATAATTGTACCACAACAATAAATAGTACTCTGATGTTTACACCACAGTCACATGACAATGGCTCCCACTTCCGGTGTGAGATTATTGACGCCGATGTGACTGTTCCATCAGACCAGAATCTACATCAAGATACAGAGTTCCTCGTTGTGCCCAGTAAGTCATTCAATTGAATTTATGTTTATTGCTATGGGTTTTTTTTGCACTTGTTCATATTATCTTTTACCTTTGTTCAGAGTAGAGGTATTTTTATAAGAATCATATTGACCGTTTGGAGATTGGCCGGTTTTTATTCTTATCTTATCTTATCTTATCTTATCTTATCTATATTCGACACCTTTTAATAGGCCATAGGCCTCTCTGGTGCATTTTAATAATTGCCAGCCAGATCACACTAGCCTACACCGATGTGACCATGACTGGCAGTGTGTATTGTGCGTATGTCTGCTTTGTACTAGTGCGCACTCAGGGCGACTTTTTAGGTGCTAGCTCACCGAGACGACAATTATTCTACAGCCATGTAGTATTTTTTTTATTTTTCGAACGAAATATTTAAAAATTGTAGCATGACACTCCTATTCAGCATATTATATTATCAAATTTTTCATCGAAATTTATTGACACTTCATTCATTACAAGTCATTAACTCCGGATTTTTGTTTTATTAATTCCCGGATTTGACCATTGGGTCCCAAATATAATTTTTTCCTTGAAATAGCAAATGTAATGGTTTTCAAAATCACCATTTTAGCTTCAAAATGCCTGTTGTTGTTTTGTTTTTTGTGTTTCGATTCTGATGCACCAGCCTCAGTTCTCGAGTGGAAGTTTACAAGTTTAGCTCCATTTTTATAAAGTTTTTTTTTTCCTGTTTTTGTTTTTGGTTTAAGACGGACTTGTATGTTTGCGGTTTTTTTTTTATTTCCTTGCACTTGTATTTTAGTCATGTTGTTTTCAGCGTGTAAATGTTTCAGCTAGAAAACTAAACCATATCTTTTTATCTATTTTTCAGAAACATTTTGCCACGACAAAAGGAATTATACTGTACATCCACATCCGTACCACCCATGTAACCTGGTAGTGTACTGTTTCCAGACTGGACCATTAGTATACCATATAAACTGTTCACCGGGTACCTGCTACGATAAAAATAAAACAAAATGTGTACCAATAGAATAGACTGGACATATGTATATACCTTGATCAAGAAATCCCTTACCTCATCAATCACTTTAGTCCCATAAAGTGTTTCGCATAATTGATCTTTGTTCCATGTTTTTTTTCTACATGTTTTAGTTCTGCGTCATGTGATGTTATCTAGGATGCTTTAACGCCATCTAGTCCAAATCAGAACTGTTCTGTGTGGAAATAAGGCCCGTCTTCAAAGCATGTAATGATTTGCAGCGATTTAAAGGATTCAATTCGACATAAACTTTTGTAGTTTTTTTTCAATTTGTTTTAAAATGCTAATTGCTTGGATTTATTATATATCTCAGGAAATTATAGTAACGAACTACCAATAAACAAACTTTGGTGTTGCCTCTAATATATGCGTCATGTGTTGTTTTAGATGCGTTTTATAACAAACCAACTACATGTAATACTAAATGAGGGACTTCTTTATGGAAATAGGATATAAATCTCGTGTTCAAAGTGTGTAATTTGCGGCAGTTAAAGGATAAAGTTTGACATGAACTTTCGTGGCTCTTTCAATGTGTTTTATTGTTCTAAAATGCTATAACGTTCGCCAGTGTACCACGTGATAAATATAACGTTTGTGTGCAACATTTTGGAAAACGTTTACGTCGGAATTCCCCGTAGTAACGTTATTTTACGGGAAAGCGTGAAATGATGCGATTCCATCTCAAATGGAAATAATTGTTCTGTAGAAACGTAGTGGTACACTGACAAACCCCATTGCTTGGATTTACACTATCTCAGAAAATTAGTAAGACAGTTACTAACTACGGTACCAATACACAAACTTTTAAGCTCTGATTTGTGTGCTACTTCATGCCACTTGTAGTATTGCATTGTCATCATAACTTCTGCATGATGCGCCGACGGCATGTATGAATTGCAGTAATGATACTGGTATAATGCATTGTTAGTAGTCTCCTGGACATTATTCTACAGTGCTGTGATTGGACAAAAATACTTACCACATGTTAAAGATTGCTAAGATACGTGTATGTTAAAATAAGATACCAATAAGACATTTTGTGAAACTGGATCTGGTGACTCTAGATATTTTGTAGCATTTTGTGGATATTTTTATTGGAGGCGTATATACACGCGTGCACGCATGTTGTAATTGTAAGAAAAAAAAGAAATACGTTACAGTTCTCTGTTGAAGTTATTGCAATGTCTGTGTAAACGGGCTTTCAGGAAATGTAATTGACATATTGTTATCAAAATTGAGATGCATAAAACCACTTATACACATGAATATTACTTCAAATATTTTAATGAGTAAAATGAAGAAAACCACACCTCTGAACTGGAGATTGTTTTGAACATTTTTACAGTTAACACAAATTTAAATTCAGTCTTCTTTTTTAAACTGAAGACTTGTTTGCAATCCCAATGAATTCGTTTGAATCCATGATTCAATTTCACTAGTCATACATGTATTTAAAATATATTAGATAAAAAAATACTTATCCCTGTCTAAATCACAATCTAGAAGCAAAGTTAAAACTTTTAAACTGACAAGTTAGCTTATTTTTAGACAAAAATTATTTTTAAAATGATAAGGATATTTTTCTTTGTGCAATACTTTTTAAAACTTTCAAATGTTTGGTTTTGACAACTTTGTTAATTATTCCGTGTGCAAAAAAAATCATTTCACTATTTTTTAATTCTGAGTTCTCTTGACATAAATACAAAATGTAATTGTTATAATAAACTTATGTTAATTTGTTTTTTGTTTTCATTTGTCGGAGCATAATAAATATTTATCACTATTTAGTGCTGTAAATCAAATCATACACGTTGTTGTCTTGGTTTTGTTTTGATGTATAATTTGTCATGTCATATGCCAGTATGCGTTTGTGTTTCAGGAAAAAACGTGATTCCGTTTCCGACCAATTCTCAATGTTGACATCCTGCGGTTAACCAAAACTTCGCCACATTTTTAGAATTTTAATTCAAAATGTGGTCAAGTCACATGTCATCTACAATTTTAATTCAAATTGTGGTCGAGTCAGTATACATAAATAATGAATGATATAGAAATGGTCTGAACAAAATAGAATAGTCTGCCAAATCGGTATTTTCGTGGCGGTCGGAATTTTCACTGTTTTCGTGGATACCCACGAATTCACATGTCGAATTTACAACCCCGCAAAATGGTATTTATTCCTTTAATTACGGATATTAGACACAAGTAAAACAAACGATTTCTTAGTATGTAATTTAATTGGACATGTCTATTTAGTCATCCAAATGGCGATGTCTTTAGCGCAAACTCTTAACTACAAATGCACTGTGGTCAAGGCTGCACACGAGGAATTGTCTTAAAGTAGATTTTCATTTTCATATTCTGCTCTCACGTCAACAAATGCTATTTTTTATGATATCCTAGCAGCTGAAAAATATGTTCTTAACAATAAGTAAAAACTGCCAGGAACACGACAAAAATAAATGAAACAAGTAAACAGACTAGACAAATACGTTTATATCACTATTTATAAACCCCCATATTGGACGGATACGGGATGTAATGACAAAACGGTATCCAGTGGTCATGGCGTTGTTTACTTCAAGAGAGTTGATTTGAGTTGGTACGTCCCAGTCAAGAATATTTCACTTATATCCGGATACGTCGGAGTTCCGTAGTGCCGCGCCAAGGCATTATAAAGGGTAAAATAAAATACAGTTTACAGGTCTCGTATATATAACAATAAATTTTCATTGGATTTATTTCACATTAAATTCATTGAATGCATTTAGATTTTTTTCCAAATTCCTCTAGTCACAATTCTAGTTCTCCAGAAGCGTTTATACATGGATAGAGTTGAGAAATGGTGTTTAACGTCCCAGTCAAGAATATTTCACTTATATCAAGACACCGCCAGCTGTAGGCAAAGGTGTAAAAATCTTGCCTGTCCGTTGCGTTGATGACATTATACAGCATGGTTCATATTTATTTGAAGTTCCCGTTCGAAAGAACCGCGACTTTCATTTCGTAATGCCGAGTGCTTGACGAAAGAACAGTCACTACCCACTTGGGTCAGAACCTGTCGGGGTTCGAATCCACTACCTCCCACTTAAGGTGCGAGCAGTCCACCAACTGAGCTACCGCAGCGTGGTCGTTTCTCTATAAAATAACGTGCCGCCTCATACTTGCAATTCATTTCCCGCCAGATCAATTGTGTACTATTTTACGTCATATATGACGACGTCACTTTTTTGTTATAAACGTAATCATTTTATATCATATCAATGAAGATTGCTTTGACGATTTCAGCCCAGAAAATGACAAGTTATGGGCGTGTTACGGAAAAACGGTTTCAGCGTAAGTAAATTGTCCGATTAAGTTTGTATAAACGATGTATACCCAAAGTGAAAATAGCATGCAATGATTTTAAAATATCATTACAGCAATTTATTTTTCCTGCTATCTCAATTTTTGTATCCATATGAAACTTGTGCCGTTGCGACGTGTAGGTGTGTCGATCGTTATAATCTAAATTGAAGCTGGCCTTCTGAAATTCCTGTACCCGTAATCACGGTATTTGAAATTTGTGATCTTAAATCGTCGCATCCATACGAAACCTTTGTTAGCAACTTTTTCGTGTCCATAATGCATGCATATGAAATCTGGGACATCCAAAAAGTGCAGCCGTATCTGTAATGTAGAATGATGCAACTTGCGATATCAAATTGTCACATACATAACTGCTGTTGCAAATGAAATAGTCATATGGACGGCTCCCCGGCGTACCACACAATGCATGCCCCATAACGTTTGCGCGGACCTAAGACGGATTGCACAATGGAATTCCCCATCGTACCATGCGATACCTACCCCATAACGTTTGTGCCGCAAATTATAACGGATTGCACAATTGGTTCACCAGGGTACCGCGCGATACGTACCCCATAATGTTTGAGCCGCTAACTATAACTGATTTCATAATGTGCAGCTCACCAGAGTATCGCACGATACGTACCCAATAACATGTTCGCGGACCCAGGGGCGGATCCAGGATTTTTTTAAAGGGGGGGTTGAGAACTATACAGGATTTTTTTTAACCCTCTCGCTGCCACGGAACAGTGGAAATTACGTCAGTGCTGTGCCAAGGTTAAAACGTCATCATGATTGCGTCATCAAAAATGACGACGTTCAGAGAAAAGGAGAACCTGTCTTCATTCACCTGATTTCATACGTCGTAAAACATTCATTCCAAAGTCATTATTTGTCCGATTTTGATGAAATTTTCAATATTTTACGCATCATTATTCGCAGATTTTTCTCATTAAGTTCATATCTTGAAAAGTATAACTCCAGCATAAAACCAAGTTGAACATAAGAGTTGAATTTCTATTAGGCAAGTAGATCTATCCCGAATTTTTTTTTTTTTTGACCTCGTAAAATTTATTTTTAACAACATTGTATAATGATAATAACCAGATGATTTAAATGAGATGCTTATTAATGTTCATGCAACATGAATTTTGAAAAACTATCGAATCCTCAAGTTTTGAGCTAACAGTTTTAATAATTAATTTAAAAATTCACTATAAAAAATTAAGTTGGCCATGATGCAATATTGAAATGCGCATTATACAAGGAGCATTACCGACACCTGTGCCGCCTGATGAAAGTCAAGAATACCGGTGAAATAAAATCTGCACATGATGGGCAGTATTTAATATCTATTGTGTATGCTATTAGTGGAGGAGAGTTAGTAATAGATCCTCCTGTAAAAGAAATAAATAATCAAACAAGAAATGCTGTGCACAATCCGTCAGTTAATTAAAGAAAATTTTAAAGATGGGTAAAATAAACGCCAAAATCGCATCTAATAGTTTCTTAAATACAAAGAGGTTATGCAATGGTTTTGATATGAAATATTTCTTAAGTGTTTATAGAACAGGTACACAGATAGATTTTTATGGATGTTTAAGATTCAAGTTTGTTTAATTTGATATCAAGTTCAAACAGCTGTTGTTCAAAGAAAACACCAAGCAGCAGTCGTGAAACGACGATAGTGGCAGTCAGGGCCGTTCGTACAAACCATTTTAGCACATTTCTCTTGAATTAATTTCCTAAGAGGCTTGTTTTCTATTTGGTATATGTTCTAAATTAACTGATAATGTTGCGTATAACGTGATATTTCTAAAATTATTGAAGTCTTACCAGAACAGGTATAAAAGATGCACAAATTTAGAAATGTACAGTGCACTATTTAGCAAGGTTTCTTTATCGTCAGCGACTTTCCCGAGAGTATCCGATTAACTATCTACAGAGGTCATGTATACACGTTTTATGTTTTAAGTTATTGAATATGAAAGCCGTGATTAATTATTTTCAAGTAAAGTGAACGGTAATGAAAAGAACACAATTGCAAAAGTGACAATAGCATACCTCAACATACATGATATTTGGGTAACATTTTCTGACTCTTAGACATATATAACTTTTATTCACACTGCCGCTGACCGTTAGGAACTGCAACATAAATAGATGCTAAAAGCATCCTGATTGCGAAATATAGCTAGCACAAATCAGATAAAAACATAACTCATTGTTAGTTATAGCTACAGCGTAGAACGATAAGGAGGTAGCATAATCCGTGACAATGTATTTTTTGGATGATGATGCACAGGAAAACCAACAAGGGGCATTTTTTATAGCGCAGCGGATCCCTCCCTGATCTCTAACGAGCCCCTTTTTCCTTTTGATAGCATGCCCATATACAATACAGGCCTGTCGAAAGTTTAACACTAAGAAAACGAATTAGTGCCAATGTGCAGCTCATCTCAGTTCATTTTTAGCGATAATTTTCGCCAATTTCTCTTTATCTCGCGGCCACTTTTATGATCACTAAGCCATCCATATCTCTGCCACTTAGCAGCCAAACTTAGACTACTTTATATTAACTCAGTGTTAAACTATTGACAGCTATACACTGTATAACATGTATTAATCTATACAATAATGTGTGCATGTATTCTTCAAATGTTTGTGTCTACTATATTCCGCATTTTATATTTGACCGTCTATATGAAAAAAAGGTATTCAGATGAAAAATCTTTGGAAACTAACAAAAGGTTATATAAAATAGCAATAAAAGTGAATTAACCCAAAATAGTTGTGGAAAAAATGCAAAATCACAGTCATGGTTTTGTAACATACTATATTTATTGAATTCAAAATGTGTTTTCTGCATGACAATTTGGATGTTATAAGGGTCTTTTTCGCTTATGACCCAGGAACGCAGTTGTATATTGTAATCAGGTTGACCTTGTTTTTGGTGTAAATGCTAAATGAAATAAATAAAATATATTGCCACCTACATTATATCCAAAAACAACTTCATTCCTTATTTGCAGACGTGAATTAAGCGATACATTACTGATGTATACAATTTTAATGTTAGTTAATATATTTATGTACTCGTAGGATTTTTTCCTTCAAATACATTCCAAACATACTATAAACCATTTCATATGACAACCAATGGAGAGTTCCTTCTAGAAGCTTTCTTTACCGTCTTACGTGTCATATGTACAGGTACCCGGGCAATGGATTTTAAGCATTTCATATATATATATATATGTGATACGCTATATTTTTTTTATAAAATGCTTAAAATCCATTCCCCGGGTACCTGTAGTCATATAAAGAGACAAATTACTTTTCACAATCAATCCAAACATTTAGTCAGGTACATTTGAACAGTGTGTGACGAAGCCTTTAAGAGGCGTTCTAATCATATAATTTGACAGACCACATGTTGTAATATTCATAATCAAATCTAAAAGTCGATTAAATGATTCGTAAAAGTTAAAAATTCTATGTGAGGACTTCAAATTATAAGGGGGTAGTTAAGGTATAGGTGACTGTAATACGTATACCTCGTGCTTATACCACACTTCCCAATAATTAAAATGAATTTTCTGAATATTTTAGAACTAACTTTATGTATGACGTACAGAGTTCAAATTTAAAACTGTATATTTTGAACAAAGTTAGTGATACACGTTTGCGGTGAAACAGTGTATACAATTGTAAATAGTTGTGATAATCGTATGCAATGTTATCTTTTCTCAACATGATTGTTTGCTATGTATTAATGAAAATCAGAGAAAGCTCAACTCATTTGGAGATCTGAAAAGTACTACATCGAAAAAATATTTGATGAAAAAAATCATATCATTACGTGCTGACATAAACTTGTATTATTATTATTATTATTATTATTATAAGCGACATTTAATTTCTTTGATTTCAAGCATATTTCATCTCATCTCAAACTGTCGAGTGGCCATTCATCGATTTTCATTATTTGCTCTTCTATATATGACCCAATGCATTTGTAAGAAAATAAGTTTTTAATAGATCAGTGTTTTTCTCGTTGCCGAAGGTTTAATAAATTGTTAATTTGTCCTGAAAATAATTATTAATTTAATTATTTTATCAAATGAAATCGGTCCGTTAGTTTTAAGGAAAATATAACAGCACGCATGGCTGTTCAGTCACTGGTCATGGCATTTACGACTGCATTTTTTACAGTAGCAATGATGTACGACAGCAGCATTTGATTACGTCATAATTATGCTATATTTACGTCATAATTTTTGTAATGACGTCACCCTCTGGCTGCCACGATACCATATATGTCCTCCCCCAGCCCGCTGCCAAGAGGACATATATGTCCTTTTTTCTATGATTCCAACCACAATACTTTAAACCCTATTTCTTATTATTCCACTTCATATCTTATTTTCATAATAACAAAGTAAGATGGTAATTAACTGACATAACGGTTACATGACGTCATTACAAAAATTATGACGTAAATATAGCATAATTATGACATAATCAAATGCTGCTGTCGTACATCATTGCTACTGTAGAAAATGCAATCGTAAATGCCATGACCAGTGACTGAACAGCAATGCGTGCTGTTATATTTTCCTTAAAACTAACGGACCGATCTCATTTGATAAAATAATTAAATTAATAATTATTTTCAGGACAAATTAACAATTAATTAAACCTTCGGCAACGAGAAAAACACTGATCTGTTAAAAACTTATTTTCTTACAAATGCATTGGGTCATATATAGAAGAGCAAATAAGTGTTAAATGGTTATCTTTTCGTAAAAATGAAAATCGATGAATGGCCGGCCACTCGACAGATTTGAGATGAGATGAAATATGTTTGAAATTAAATAAATTAAATGTTGCTTATAATAATAATAATAAAAATAATAATACAAGTTTATGTCAGTACGTTATGATATGATTTTTTCATTAAATATTTTTTCGATGTAGTACTTTTCAGATCTCAAAATGCGTTGAGCTTTCTCTGATTTTCATTAATATGTTGAGAAAAGATAACATTGTATACGATTATCACAACTATTTACAATTACACTGTTTCACCGCAGACGTGTATCACTAACTTTGTTTAAAATATACAGTTTTATATTTGAACTCTGTACGTCATACATAAAGTTAGTTCTAAAATATTCAGAAAATTCATTTTGATTATTGGGTACTGTGGTATAAGCACGAGGTATACGTATTACAGTTACCCATACCTTAACCACCCCCTTATAATTTGAATTCCTCGCATATAATTTTTAACTTTTACGAGTCATTTAATCGACTTTTAGATTTCATTATGAATATTACAACATGTGGTCTGTCAAATTATATGATTATAACGCCTCTTAAAGGCTTCGTCACACACTGTGCAAATGTACCTGACTAAATGTTTGGATTGATTGTGAAAAGTAATTTGTCTCTTTATATGACTACAGGTACCCGGGGAATGGACCTGTACATATGACACGTAAGACGGTAAAGAAAGCTTCTAGAAGGAACTCTCCATTGGTTGTCATATGAAATGGTTTATAGTATGTTTGGTATGAATTTGATGGGAAAAAAACCTACGAGTACATAAATATATTAACTAACATTAAAGTTGTATATCAGTAATGTATCGCTTAATTCACGTCTGCAATAAAAGAATGAAGTTGTTTTTGGATATAATGTAGGTGGCAATATATTCTATTTATTTTATTTAGCATTTACACCAAAAACAAGGTCAAGCTGATTACAATATACAACTGCGTTCCTGGGTCATAAGCGAAAAGGACCCTTATAACATCCAAATTGTCATGCAGAAAACACATTTTAAATGCAAGAAATATAGTATGTTACAAAAACATGACTGTGTGATTTCGCATTTTTTCCACAACAATTGGGGTTAATTCACTTTTATTGCTATTTTATATAACCTTTGTTAGTTTCCAAAGATTTTTCATCTGAATGCCTTTTTTTCATATGGACGGTCAAAAATATAATACGGAATATAGTAGACACAAAAATTTGAAGAATACATGCACACATTATTGTATAGATGAATACGTATTATACAGTGCACAACTGTCGAAAATTTAACACCGAGTTAATCAATGTTAATATAAAGTGGTCTAAGTTTGGCTGCTAAGTGGCAGAGATATGGATGGCTTAGTGACCATAAAAGTGGCCGAGAGATAAAGAAAACTTGGCGAAAATTATCGCTAAAAATGAACTGAGATGAGCTGCACATTGGCACTAATTCGTTTTCTTAGTGTTAAACTTTCGATAGACCTCTATTGTATATGGGCATGCTATCAAAAGGAAAAAGGGACTCGTTAGAGATCAGGGAGGGATCCGCTGCGCTATAGAAAAATGCCCCTTGTTGGTTTTCCTGTGCATCATCCTCCAAAAAATGCATTGTCACGGATTATGCTACCTCCGTATCGATCTACGCTGTAGCCATTACTAACAATGAGTTGTTTTTATCTGATTTGTGCTAGCTATATTTCGCAATCAGGATGCTTTTAGCACCTATTTATGTTGCAGTTCCCAACGGTCAGCGGCAGTGTGAATAAAAGTTATACATGTATATGTCTAAGGGTCAAAAAGTGTTCCCCAAGTATCATGTATGTTGAGGTATGCTATTGTCACTTTTTCAATTGTGTTCTTTTCATTACCGTTTACTTTACTTGAAAATAATTAATCACGGCTTTCATATTCAATAACTTAAAACATAAAACGTGTATACATGACCTCTGTAGATAGTTCATCGGATACTTTCGGGAAAGTCGCTGACGATAAAGAAACCTTGCTAAATACTAGTAGTGCACTTTACATTTCTAAATTTATGCATCTTTTATACCTGTTCTGGTAAGACTTCAATAATTTTACAAATATCACGTTATACGCAACATTATCAGTTAATTTAGAACATATACCAAATAGAAAACAAGTCTTTTAGGAAATTAATTCAAGAGAAATGTGCTAAAATGGTTTGTACGAACGGCCCTGACTGCCACTATTGTCGTTTCACGACTGCTGCTTGGTGTTTTCTTCAACAGTTGTTTGAACTTGATATCAAATTAAACAAACTTGAATCTTGAATGTAAATAAATAAACATCCATAAAAATTTATCTGTGTACCTGTTCTATTAACACTTAAGAAATATTTCATATCAAAACCATTGTTTAAGAAACTATTAGATGCGATTTTATTTTATCATTTTTTCCAACCCATCTTTAAAATTCTCTTTAATTAACTGACGGATTGTGCACAGAATTTCTTGTTTGATTATTTATTTCTTTTACAGGAGGATCTATTACTAACTCTCCTCCACTAATAGCATACACAATAGATATTAAATACTGCCCATCATGTGCAGATTTTATTTCACCGGTATTCTTGACTTTCATCAGGCGGCACAGGTGTCGGTAATGCTCCTTGTATAATGCGCATTTTAATATTGCATCATGGCCAACTTAATTTTTTTTAGTGAATTTTTAAATTAATTAAAACTGTTAGCTCAAAATTTGAGGATTTGATAGTATTTCACAATTCATGTTGCATGAACATTACTGTTTATTTAGCCTATTTCGGAGAAAGCAAGATCGCAAAATACTCTATAAATTTCAATACGACGGGTACAAATCAATGATTCTTTTACTTACATGAGCCGAGTCGTAACTGAAAATTTCTGTTTCGGTTCCATCCTTGCTTAAGGAGGCTCGAGTGAAAAAAAGTTTAATTACCATCATTGTGAATTTTATATATTTTGTAGAGCAAAATGTGAAGATTTGAAAAATAAAAAATTTAGTATAGGTCACCGGACTCCCTTTTTCTGTATCTGGCTTTAAAAGTAGTGGAAATTACACAGTTTTATGCCTTTTTAAAGGATTTTTAGTGGTCCTCATAAGTTTAAGAGTGAACAATATGTTGCAGTGTTTAAACTCTTAAATGGTGATAAATTTATTTATTTTCCAAGACAGTTGAAAACATAAATCTACTCTTTTGATTTAAGGAGATTTGAACAGTAACAAACTAAAACAAATACAAAATTTAATAACAATTGTGTGGGCATTAGAGATTTATCAGGATAATATTTAGCACTATTTTCAGATAAAAGTATGAACAAAAAATGGAATATTTTTAAGAAGCAAATTACCAAGAGTTTCAAAATCTCCATGAATATAGCTTGACATATATTTGATAAAATAAGATATTAAAAAATATGGGTCACCGGATTCGTTTACTGTACAGTCGCTATGGTAACAACCCTACCCCTATTTTTATTTAGTATTTTGGGGGATTTATTTAGTTGAATTTTAAAATAAGTGATACTTTTGGTGCAAACGGTAATAAAAACGATTATTTACATTATAAATTAACATTTTAGCCCAAGATGAATGAAAATCTACGGTAAATTATCAATATTTTAGCAAAACCGGCGACATATATTTGTAATATTGTATGTGTTGCTAACAGTTACTCAACTGCTCAAACGGTTTATCACATTTGTGTTGCAAGTTTGAAAAGATATCAATAAAATTTTGTTCATTACTTTTTAACTTGTACATTTAAAAATATTATTGTGAATTTAGATCTTCTTAATTCAATGCTAATGCTATCAAAAGTAAAATCTTGATGAAACCATGAATGATCCGGCGTTAACTTCCGGGATTCCGTTACGTGTCCAATTTGATTTTTATAACCTTTAACTTTATTCCGTGTCACATTTTTGCATTGAAGACACGGGAAACTATGCACAAAATTTTACAACAGAAACAAAGATGTTAAAAGATCGAATACAGTAGGTATATTATTTTCAATATGTTTATTAAAAAGCATATAGTTTTGTTTTGAACATCACGTGAATACACGGTATATTATTTAGACATTTCAACTTAGAACATGTTCAGTGCTGGAGTGTTCAAATAAATGTTTGTCCAGGCAGTTGGGTAGACCTGAAATTCATGGCTCCGAACGGCTTTTTATGATATTGATGTTGAACGGCAACATCAATATCATAAAAAAACCGTTCGGAGCCATGAATTTCAGGTCTCGGGAGTTGGGATGTTAAAATGTGTCCATGGGTGAGGGGGTTAGTTGGGTTAAAATACTGTAAAAGGAGATGGAAAAAATGCAACAGCCAAACCAGGACTCGAACCTGGTACCTTCCAAATGCTACCGGTAGCGTCTACCCACTAAGTTACCCGGCAAATGATCAAATCCTGTCTGCCACATTCCTACCTTCCCTTTTGGGATTCAACTCCATTGAATCGAAACCATGCACCAGGTTCCAACCTGTTTGTCTGCCACTTCCCAGGGTCGGATGAGCCCCCAAATGTAAGAGGAAAGGGGAAAATATAGCAGCCAAACCGAGACTGGAACCTAGGATCTTCCCAGTACTAGCGGAACGCTCCACCTATTGAGCTACCTGGCTACACATAGAGTCTGGTCTGCCACAATACTAAATAAACTGTTAATAGGTATAGAAAGATACGGTAATGGTCAGCAGTTAACAATGTTAGTCATTGTATATTATTTTAGGAAATTTACATGTGCATGTATTATGTAGCAGGACTGAGCAAGTCTTGTTGTTGTTGTGTTGTATATAGTAGATATAATCGAGTGATTTACTGCCAGGCTTTGCGGTTCAGACCTTTTAGCCTTGTGAAAAAGTGCCCGCTTTTCACTGGGGAGGGTAGGGTTCAATACTCAGTCAAGGCACTTGGTGAGGAAGTGGTTTTCAGGTGTGTCCTCCCTCCTGTGGTATGTAACTAAAAATAGGTAAGGTCCAAGAACAAGATTTTGACTTTTTGAGATGGATGGGTAAGTACTATCATACAAAGTGTAAATACTCATTTTTTTTCTCCCAGTACTAGTTTATTTTGATTATGATATGTTTTATATGTACCAGTATATTCAGTGTTCAGTTTTGTGGATTGACCCCAAAATAATATTTTTGTCTCATAATAATGCTGTCTGTTGACCAACACTGACCCATATTTTAGCCTAAGTTAAGTTTTGAATAAATCCAGTTTCAACTCTCTCTTGTTTATATATTTTGAAATAATTGAAAACATGGGCCCTTTTTTCAAGGGCTGGACCAGGATGACCTCACCCACTAGTAATGACTACAATACTGATATTTCTAATGTTAATTACCAGTACACATAATAGTATACTTACAATTCAATTAAGGGTACAATATATGTTTTAATTTGGGTGTGTGTGATCTTTTTACTTATATTTTGTCACAAATTGACACAATTCTTATAAAGTATTTTCTTTTATTTTTTAGGTACAACAGGATCTCATCTGCCATTTCATGGATACAGCAGACCAACTAGTTTCTGTAATAACTGGGCATCATATGAATGGACTTGTCACATATATATGATACTTTAATATGCGAATATATTACAATACAGGGATAGTTGATCTGGTTTATAGGAGTTTGATGACAATTTTTAATTGTCATACTTTCATTAATGTATAAACAATGTATGTGTGTTTATTTGAGGAGGTATGACAAGTGTATATTTTAGAATTACAACAATACATGTTAATAAGACTAAGAGATACACATATTTGTTTCAAAGCATTATACTTTACACATGTGTGGATAGTTAGAGATCATTTGTTAAAATGTAAAAACTGCAGTTGTGATTAAATATCAGATTTGCAATAAATATGTAAATTTGCTGTCATTTATTCAAAGTAATTAAGAAAGTTAAACCAGTTATTGCTTAGATTGGTCCAATTGGCCATCTGGGTTAGGTTATGTCACTTATATTGAGGTGTTGCCAGCTAAATAAGTTGTTGATTTTTAAACCCATGCAATATACATGTTGCAGTGACCGAGGGTTCTATATAATGGCACTGTGAGTCAGTGTTCATCTTCCGATTGCTTGGTTCAATTCACTACCTTCATTCAGTTCTTGATCATGCCTAGTCAGCATTTCAAGACCCCACCTACCCCGACCCCACCCCCATTGCTTATTGAGTGGGGAATTGTAATATTAACATTGCTTAGAGAAAACTGAGCTGTCATGTGACAATTAGATTATATAGTTAATTTTAAGTTACCAGTACAGGTATTACACTGTAATTTGGCTTTGAAGTCAAGATTATTTCTTTTTCATACAGAAATCAGCATCTGGTTACTTTGCTTTGCTTAACCTGAATTCCCTCGTCAAGGAATCACACTTTTTGTAGTCATCATCTTTGTAGACTTTTGTAGTTTATTGAAAAATCAGTTTTTAAAACATTCACTTATATAAAATAAATCATTTAGACAAAATCAAAAATTTAATTTTACTCAAGGCTTGTACTTTTATCACTTCCCTCTTATATCTGGAGCTAGTTTATCCTGTTCTGTGGTAGGGGGGGGGGCATTCATTCCATGCATTGGTCACGGGAAGTAGAACACAGATGTTCCTTATTTTCTGGTTATATTTGGCAAGCATGTCAACAGTAAGAACATTAAGAGAGTCAGAGAGGTATTTGATCTGGAGACCTCCTATACTCCCATTGCTCTACTAGTAGTGAGGTAACCACTAACCACATTTCTCCTATTTTTTAATTAATGTTAAGGTCTAGATTTATTATAAATTTTAAAACAAAATATCCATAAATTAATATATAAAAGGAGTTTAGATTCAGTACATTGTTTTTTAAAATGTGTTAATGAATTTGGTCCATTTATATTGAATTATTTTGAATGAACCAATCCATCCTTGTATCCACAGACTCATAAGTCAGCCACTTCCATTGATGTTGCAATAAAAATTTAAATAAATAAAACACACACGATGCAGGTGGAACTGGGCACATCTCGTAGTAACCCGTTCAGTACAAAACAGACACAAACATAACTGGCTGTGACCCAAAAATGTTAGACGTCATGGACACAAGTAAATATCCAATTAAACGGATGTATGCGACGTCTTACTAAATATTTGTTTGTCTGCATACCTCGTTCAGTGTTAGCTGACTGACTAGCGTAACACTCGGCCTATACTGAGCAAGATGACGGAGTTGTGACCTTCGACGGTCGGTGTGTTTTGATGTCACTGATGTCGGCATTACAAGGAAAATCGCGGTAGATAAATCCGATGTAGCATAAACGTATGATTAAATAGATTTTAAGTACCATTCCTTGTGATCTAAGACATTTTGGTTTTGTATTTAATTGTATTTTTCTTTCTCGTGTTTAGGTTGGCTGCTGTTTTGATGTATTAATGCCGTAAAACGTCATATGTCGTACACGTATGTGACGTTATCACCGTTATTTCAAATAAAGTTGTAATTACATTTTTACGTATGCTTTTGAACGTATATCAGAATATTAACACGCGTGTGTGTTTTATTTACTGATTAATATAGTAGATAACAAAAAACGTTTATTTAAGGAGGCTCGAGTGAAATAAATTTTAGGAGTGAGTCGCTAGACTGGCCCCCGTCACCAAACATGATGACGTAAAACGTTTTTTGTTATCTACTATTTTAATCAGTAAATAAATCACACATACGTGTTAATATTCTGATATATATTCAAAAGCATATGTAAAGATGTAATTACAACTTTATTTAAAATAACGATGATAACGTCACATGCGTGTACGACATATGACGTTTTACGGCATTCATACATCAAAGCAGCAGCTAACCTAAACATGAAAAAGAAAAATACAATTAAATACGAAACCAAAATCACAAGGAATGGTACTTAAAATCTATTTAATCATACGTTTATGCTACATCGGATTTATGTACCGCGATTTTCCTTGTAATGTCGACATCAGTGACATCAAAACGCACCGACCGTCGAAGGTCACAACTCCGTCATCGCCGAGTGTTAAACTTACGCTAGTCAGTCAGCTAACACTGAACTAGGTATGCAGACAAACAAATTTAGTAAGACATCCGTTTTATTGGATATTTACTTGTGTCTGTGACGTCTAACATTTTGGGGTCACAGCCAGTGATGTTTGTTGTTTTGTACTGAAATAGTTACTATGAGATGTGTCCTGTTTCACCTGCATCGTGTGTGTTTTTAAATTTTATTTTTATTGCAACATCAATGGAAGTTGGCTGACTTATGGGTGGATATGAGGATGGAGATTGGTTCATTCAAAGTCATTCAATATAAATGGACCAGATTCATTTAAAAAACAATGTATTGGATCTTAACTTCTTTTCTATATTTATTGATATTTTAATTGTTTTAAAATTTATAATAAATCTAGACCTTAACATTAATTAAAAAATAGGAGAAATGTGGCTAGTGATTACCTCACTACAAGTAGAACAATGGTTTATAGAGTATAGGAGGTCTCCAGATCAAATCCCCCTCTGACTCTCTTAAATGTTTTCACTGTTGACATGCTTGCCAAATATAACCAGAAAATAAGGAACATCTGTGTTCTACTTTTCGTGACCATTGCATGGAATGAATGGTTCCTCCTACCGCAGAACAGAATAAACTAGCCCCAGATATAAGAGGGAAGTGATTAAAGTACAAGCCTTGAGTAAAATCAAAATTTTGAATTTGTCTTAGTGATTTATTTCATATTAGTGAATGTTTTAAAAACTGATTTTTAATAAACTACAAAAGTCTACAAAGATGATGACTACAAAAAGTGTGATTTCTTGATGAGGGAATTCAGGGTAAGCAAAGCCAAGTAATTGGATGCTGATTTCTGTATGAAAAAGAAATAATCTTGACTGCGAAGCCAAGTTACAGAGTAATACATGTACATGTATTGGTAAATTAAAATTAACTATTATAATCACTGTGGTACAGCGTACACGGGATATTAAAGCATAAAATGAGCAAAACAGCCCATGTAAACAACACCAGCGGGAGTCGAAAGCCGATTTTTTACTTTTCTGTTCATTTTAACATGTGATGGTGTATTTGGGCATCAATCGGACACATAAACGTTTTTATTGAAATAGTTAACTGCATCTGATACACTGTTTAAACTTTAAAACAAATTGATAAAGCGCAAGTGCTCACCTGTGATTTTTGCCGTCGCCGGGAGTTTCTGTTAAATATTTCAATTTTCACTTCTTGATTAAAAATTCTGAAGCGTACAATTCCTCTAGGATGTTAAGAACTACATGTCGACCAAATTTCAGCTCAATGTATTGCGAAATAAAGGAGCAGGAGACGTTGAAAGATCGACGTGGTGTACTGGGAATTGATTCTCATTACCGGTTTAGTGTACTGGGAATTGCAAAATTAAGGTTGCCGGGAATCGTGTATAACATTATTTTCAAGTCCCAATTTTTAAAGAAATCGGGGATTGCGAATGTATGATACAGTTTGTATGCATGGTGCATACAATAATAAATAAGTTTCACTGTGCAAGTTTATATTAGGTGTTCATAGTAAAGGCTCTAACCTTGATTTCAAAATTGAATTAGGTAGATTGCCAATATTAAGAGACATAGAGTGATTCCATAGTTTCATTAAAATGTTTACCACTTAAGGATATCCAAACTAATATGGTATCCACACTAGGAAAATATGACCTTCGAATTTAAAAGTAAAAATGTGGGTTGTGGAATTTAAACGCAACAGAAAGGCCCTTGTTCTAGAAGGTCTGTCCTTGATGCAACCCCAGAAAAAGTCAATAAAGTTTATGATATTATTACGACTGACAAGCGAGTTACAGAATGATATGTAGCCAGTTGGTATTTCACAGGGAATACATGTATTACATTTAATTCTGACAGAAAATCTTGCAATGAGAAATGCTTTCAGTTGGGTACCAACTTACCAAGGCATCTGACAATTGGTCAGAAGCACATCAAGTGCACTTTGTTATGTGCTTTTTTCGGAGATAAGTTACTATGGATTAAACGTGGGTTTATCAATTCACCCCAGTGGCCAAAGTTTACACTTACTGTTACATCAGCTGGAGAGGGTATGACCTCGACTTCCAGTGATGCTGATCATAATCTGGTGGTAGGTTATCTCCAAAAGGGACAAACAATCAATGACATATACTATTTATCACTTATGATGCAGTTACGGAAAATTATTAAATTCAAGAAATGACGGAAAGTTCAGTAAAGATGTGCTGTTCCGCTAAAAGTAGCCTAATTAAATCAGACAAATCTTAGGAAATGATAGTGAAACTGCAGCCAGTTGGTGCTTGGTATATTATTATTAGTACTTGTTATTGTCTATAGAATGATTAAAAATTGTCGATTCAAGGTAAAATATATCACGTTTTAAACAGCATCACTTATGAGTGGTCGGAATTGTGCACCGTTATCAGTATGTAGGTTGCATTTACATAGAACATTCAATAAACAAGCTGTTCTTATTTAGAGGTGGTCTTTACGTTAATGCCACTAGACAATATAGGCATTATAGAAACATGTATGTAGAATGTGTAGAGTTTTTTTATATCTCATTTTACGAGGGACCATCCTAGTATCCCATTTCCGATTGAGAGGCCGCGGTTGCCTAATGAATAAGACATCAGTCTACAAAACAAATCCAGGGTCTCTCAGGCACCGCTGTGTGTTCGAGTCCCACTCAGACCACATACGGGAAAGTGATTTTTCCTTGCCGTTGGCCTTAAATTGTTTACCTGGTATCAGTATAATGTGCCTGGGGAGTGGTACGCTTGTCTGCAGGATACTGACTTTGTGAGCTAGCACGTTAAAGTCGCCATGAGTGTGCCCTAGTACAAAGCAGACCATAAAACACACTTGCACTTAACATGCATACACGAACTTGTTCATAGATTAATAAAATTAATAGTTCTCGTCGCGAATAGCTGAAAAATTGCTGATGCGACGTTAACCAACCAACCAACCCATTTCCGATTGTCCGACACGGCCATTATTTTTGTGCCTTGTTTCAATACCCGGATAAAAAATTACACGCGTATCGAGGTGTCAGTATAGTTTTAGGCACTTTTTTGCAGAGCGTAACGGAATACATATTTTTGAGTTGCACATCCGATTTTTAGGAATTAAAAAAATGTATATAATATTTTACCAAGTGCATTATTTCTGAAATGCTATGGTTATTATAAACTAACAGGCCAAAAATGACAGTGTCTAAAAACTGGAAATTTTAAATCCATGTAGATAAAACTTGAGCTTTCATCGTGGATTTGCAGAAAATCGAATCGGTTGACATTAGGATTTTTCTATATTATTTGATAAAACCATATTTGCTTTCTGAACACATTTATTTAAAAAATCTATCGAGCGGATTTTTGACTACCAAAGCATCAGTATACGGCGCCTTGTTGAAGCGTTTATGTCAAAAGATGATTTTCTTTTGCGTCTAAAGACTATATACGAGATTTTAGTACAATAATATGAGCTAGACAATAAAGCATAGAGTGGTCAGTGGATAGGGCCTGGGTCCCCTAGGCCAAAGAAGGTTAAAAAGCATTAGTCTACTGGCAAGGTGATGACCACAGTATTTTGGGACGCAAAAGGTGTTATTGTGTGTGACTTTTAACCAAAGAGAAGTACAATGATATACAACTGGAGTGCACTATGCAAACTTGCTAGACCACACGAGAACTGATATCTGTGAAACCGCCGCAACAGGACAACGCAAGAGTACACAGTTGCAGAGTTACAATGAAGGCTGTGGGGCGAAATACCACATTCTGCCTAGCTCGTAGCGACTTCTTCTTTTCCCAAAATTGAAAAATGATACCTGAGGGCGTCATTTCAGGTCTGACCAAGAAGTCATGAAAACAGTTGAGGAGTGTGTCAATGGAAATGACCCTGTCATTTTCAGATCTGGGGTGATGGATAAGTGCATCACACTAGAGGGCACTGGATTACATTAAAAAGAAGAGGTGGATCTAATCCGGAAAAAAGGTTAAGCTGGTTTCTTATTGATAGGCCCTCGTAAATGAAAATTCAAAATAAACACATGACACTATGAACTATGTTTAACATGTTAAAAATGAAAAAATGTGTTATATTGTTAAAACGTTTTATTTATAAATCAGTTTCAAGACGTTTGATTTTACTCTCGTCTCATTTGTGGATCTGTTTTACACCAGGTACCTCCTCTCGACGACTGTCTCATCTTGACCTTTGATATAAATAAGTTATATTTTAGCTGGTCGATTTGATCTAATGACATTAGGTTAAATATTTAAAAAGATTTCTCAAATTGTAATCTTCATGTTCCTGCTCAGTTCCAAACTACAAAGTTTTTTTCTTTACTTTCACTAGTTGCATTTGCTATGACACTGTCAAACTTTAACAATTTAAGAGCGGATTATATTTTGACATTACACATGGGCCTTTGTAATGGTTTAGTAAACACTTGGATCCCTCTCAATCTACATATATCGGGGAAATGTTTGTTAAAGATGTGGTCTATGTATGTTTCATCTTCATCTCGTCTATAATGCATTATTAATAATTACAGATGTTGAGGATTTTCACTAGATAATTAATTGTTTTGTTTGTCATTGAAAAAGAAGTATAAATTCTATATAAGTTCATTAAAACATGAAAATCGCACAGCTGGCAAGATATTTGAATCCTCAATTCCCAGTACACCTACTTCCTCCTTAATTGCCAATACCCAGTACACCTTTTTGCAATTCCCAGTACACCGCATGTTATCCTCCAACGTCTCCTGCTCCTTTATATCTTAATACATTGAGCTGAAATTTGGTCGACATGTAGTTCTTAACATCCTAGAGGAATTGTACGCTTCAGAATTTTTATTTATCGGGTGAAATTTGAAATATTGGAAAGAAACTCCCGGCGACGGCAAAATCACAGGTGAGCACTTGCGCTTTATCAATTTGTTTTAAAGTTTAAACGGTGTATCAGATGCAGTTAACTATTTCAATAGAATCGTTTATGTGTCCGATTGATGCCCAAATACACCATCACATGTTAAAATGAACAGAAAAGTAAAAAATCGGCTTTCGACTCCCGCTGGTGTTGTTTACATGGGCTGTTTTGCTCATTTTATGCTTTAATATCCCGTGTACGCTGTACCACAGTGATAATCTAATTTTCACATGACACCTCAGTTTTCTCTAAGCAATGTTAATATTATATTCCCCACTCTATAAGCAATGGGGGTGGGGTCAGGGTGGGTGGGGTCTTGAAATGCTGACTAGGCATGATCAAGAACTGAATGAAGGTAGTGAATTTAACCAAGCAATAAGAAGATGAACACTGACCCACAGTGACATTATATAGAACCCTCAGTCACTGCAACATGTATATTGCATGGGTTTAAAAATCAACAACTTATTTAGCTGGCAACACCTCAATATAAGTGACATAACCTAACCCAGATGGCCAATTGGATCAATCTAAGCAATAACTGGTTAAACTCTCTTAATTACTTTGAATAAATGGCAACAAATTTACATATTTATTGCAAATCTGATATTTAATCACAACTGCAGTTTTTACATTTTAACAAATGATCTCTCACTATCCACACATGTGTAAAGTATAATGCTTTGAAACGTATATGTGTATCTCTTATCCACATGCATTGCCTTATTTCTAAAATATACACTTGTCATGCCTACTCAAATAAACACACATAAATTGTCTATACATTAATGAAAGTATGACAATTAAAAATTGTCATCAAACTCCTACAAACACGATCAACTATCCCTTTATTGTAATATATTTGCATATCAAAGTATCATATATATAATATGTGACAAGTCCATTCATATGATGTGAAGTTATTACAGAAACTACAGTTGGTCTGCAGCTTTGTTTATATTCATAAAATGGCAGATGAAATCCTGTTATACCTAAAAAATAAAAGAAAATACTTTATAAGAATTGTGTCAATTTGTGACAAAATATAAGTAAAAAGATTACACACACCCAAATTAAAACATATATTTTACCGCTAAATTGAATTGTAAGTATACAATTATGTGTACTAGTAATTAACATAAGAAATATCAGTATTGTAGCCATTACTAGTGGGTGAGGTCATCCTGGTCCAGGCCTTGAAAAAGGACCCATGTTTTCAATTATTTCAAAATATATAAACAAGAAAGAGCTGAAATTGGATTTATTCAAAACTTAACTTAGGCTAAAATATGGGTCAGTGTTGGTCAACAGACAGTATTATTATGAGACAAAAATATTATTTTGGGGTCAATCCACAAGAACTGAACACTGAATATACTGGTACATATCAAACATATCATAATTGTCACCAAAATAAACTAGTACTGGGAGAAAAAAATGTACTTTATGCTGTCTTGAATGCATTGATGTACACATAGTTTAAAACATATACAATATTACATAAATTCACACATTTAGCAGAACTCTGTTTACATATTAAGTATTACATATTGAGTATTTACACTTTGTATGATAGCACTTATCCATGAATCTCAAAAAGTCAAAATCTTGTTCTTGGACCTTACTGATTTCTTAGTTACATACAACAGGAGGGAGGACACACCTGAAAAACAACTTCCTCACCAAGTGCCTTGACTGAGTATCGAACCCCACCCTCCCTGGTGAAAAGCGGGTACTTTTTCACAAGGCTAAAAGGTTCGAACCGCAAAGCCTGGCAGTAAATCACTCGATTATATCTACTATATGCAACACAACAACATCAAGACTTGCTCAGTCCTGCTACATAATACATGCACATGTAAATTTCCTAAAATAATATACAATGACTATTGACTAACATGGTTAACTGCTGACCATTATCTTTCTATACCTATTAACAGTTTATTTAGTATTGTGGCAGACCAGACTCTATATGTGGCCAGGTAGCTCAATGGGTAGAGCATTCCACTAGTACATGTATTGGGAAGATCCTAGGTTCCAGTCTCGGTTTGGCTGCTACATTTTCCCTTTTCAGCTTTCCTCTTGGAAGCGCGTGGCCTAGTGGTTAAGGCGTTGGACTCATGATTCGAAGGTCGTGGGTTCGATCCCTGGACCGGGCGATGTGTTGTGTCCTTGAGCAAGACACTTAATTTCACGTTGTTCCAGTTCACTCAGCTGAAAAATAAATGAGTACCAGCAAAATGCTGGGGGTTAACCCTGCGATGGACCGGCGTCCCATTCAGGGGAGAGTCCTGTACTCTCAGTCGCTTAACGCCACCGAAACCGGGATAAGCTCCGGCCTGATGAGCCTAATGGCTCGGGACAGACTTTAACTTTAACTAACTTACATTTGGGGGTTCGTCCGACCCCGGGAAGTGGCAGACAAACAGGTTGGAACCTGGTGCCTGGTTTCGATTCAATGGAGTTGAATCCCAAAAAGGAAGGTAGGAATGTGGCAGACAGGACTTGATAATTTGCCGGGTAGCTCAGTAGGTAGACGCTACCTCTAGTATTTGGAAGGTACCAGGTTCGAGTCCTGGTTTGGCTGTTGCATTTTTTCCATTTCCTTTTACAGTATTTTAACCAAACTAACCCCCCCCCCTCATCCATGGACTATTGGGTGAAAAGTATTCTATGCACAGCATAATCATTTTAAGTAATTTTAATTTCCTCTGATAGATTTAACAATGGAATTAAATCATCCCGGACACATTTTAACACCCAACTGCCTCATGTGCCTAGACCTGAAATTCATGGCTCCAAACGGTTTTTTATGATATTGATGTTGCCGTTCAACGTTCAACATCAATATCATAAAAAAGCCGTTCAGAGCCATTAATTTCAGGTCTACCCAACTGCCCGGACAAACATTTATTTTGAACACTCTGGTAGTCTGGACAGCACTGCACATGTTCCAAGTTGAAATGTCTAAATAATACCGTGTATCTATCATGTGATGTTCAAAACAAAACTATATGCTTTTAATAAACATATTGAAAATAATATACCTACTGTATTCGATCTTTTAACATCTTTGTTTCTGTTGTAAAGTTCTGTGCATAGTTCCCCATGTCTTCAGCAGCTGTTCAACGCAAAAATGTGACACGGAATAAAGCAAGCTCCGAACAGCGGCCAACATTCGTATCTCTTTTATGACCGCTGCAGACAGCCCTTCGGAACATTTCTGAAGTTTAGATTGCGGTACTATTTTCACAGATCAATACGCGATACCCTGTGTACATTCGATACAAAATGGCGGCGCCCTGTAAGGTCGTCTTCAAATTTATCCGGAGCCAAATTGCAGAGAAAGTAAACAGTTTCTTAACTTTTCTAGCAGTTTGCCATTATCCCAACCCGTCTATTATATAATCCATATGATATTAATGTAGCATTGCAGATAGAAACAACAGATAGCTTAACGGAGAGAATCGCTACATAATTTTGTCTTATGCCAGTTACGGTGCATCTGAAATTTTATCAGAAATAACCAAAAAATAAGAAATAGAGGCGAAACCCAATATACTGTTAACCAAATTTATATCTTCAATTAATTTAGACATTTCGATAACTGATCCAACAGTTTATTTTACCTTTTTCCCTTGGACGATAAATACTCATCAGGGACTAAAAAATAAATAATTTTTGAATTGAAGTATAACCCGCTTAGGATCACCGAAAGAGTGAGTTAAGTAATGATAAACGTCCCAGTCAAGAATATTTCACTTATATCGAGACGTCGCCAGCTATAGGCGAAAGTGCAGAAATTTTGCCTGTGCGTTGCGCCGATGGCATTATACAGCAGGGTTCTTTAGCGAGCCAAGCCCACCGTGACACGGGCCCTCGTTTCTTTTAAGTTCCCATCTGAAAGAACCGTGACTCATTTTGTAATGCTGAGTGCTTGTCGAAAGTCACTACTCACTTTCAAGTCATTTTGTGGTCTAGGCAGTCACGTTATATACACTAGCATACAGATTACACACACCTCTGCTCTCTTGGTAATCCCATTTTTCTGTATTGATGGTTTTCCCTAGAGGAACTGCAGTTTTCCCTACCATTCCAGAACTTGTTGTCTCAATATAAGTGAAAACATCTTGACTGGGATGTAATTTACTCTATTACTCCACTGTAACAACACTGTGCTGATATGCTATATGGCATTTTAAAACATTTGCATATAAATTTAACTCACAGGTTGCTGATGTTGTAATGTTGTATTAAGTTGCATGGGCATTTTTTCTGCTATTTGCAAACAAAGCAAGTTTATTAATCTAAGAACAAGTTCAAGCATGTGGAGATGTGTAAGACTGCAAGTGTATGTTATGATCTGCCTTGTGCTAGTACACACTCAGGGAAACTTTAAATAAGGTGCTAGATCACAGTCAGGACACCACAGACAAGCATTCCACTCCCCTAGTCACATTATCCTGACAACAGGTTGACCAGTCAATACTCTGTCTCTTAATACGAGCACCATTAAGAAAGCAGATACAATTTTGATAGTCCTATGTATGACATGACCAGGGTTCAAATCCACAACCTCCCTTTCTCAAGACAGACACTGCCACTGAACCACTGAAGTGATCATAGATTGTGGTGACTGAAACTAGGTCATTTTTAAATTCAAAACTTCTTGCTGTACTCTTTGTTGATTAAAGGCGAGTCATCAACTAACAGGTTAACT
The DNA here is from genome assembly GCA_021292105.1 of Anadara kagoshimensis. Taxonomy (NCBI): domain Eukaryota; kingdom Metazoa; phylum Mollusca; class Bivalvia; order Arcoida; family Arcidae; genus Anadara; species Anadara kagoshimensis. The sequence continues at coordinate 1,461,759 of CM037871.1, forward strand.
TGGCGTCAGCGTACTGTTACATTAATAAATGACATCACAGAACAGTTGGGCTTGTAGTAAACATAAGTGATGTTTTATATATATTTTTGTTTACTTTCATCAAGCTTTTTATCCATGTTGTACAAAGGTTTTAAACAAGACTTGCAGATCCAATATTGATGCATTGGCACCAGGGTGCACAAGTCAAATTGCAATTCCATATTTTATAAGATGTAAGATTCACATCCAAAATAAATAAAAGTCCATAGCCCATAATTTCATCAAAATCACTGAACCAGAATGAAACTCAAATTTTATATGTAACTCATGATGGTAGACTCGCATACCAAATATACATTCAATATCTGCAGTATTAGAAGTCCAGAAAACTGAATTAAACTCAAACTTTATCTGTTACTGATGATGGTAAACTCACATACCAAATATAAGTTTAATATCTGCAATGTTCAATCTAGTAATGTTATTGTTGGGGTCATCCTGGCCAGGTCTTTAAAAACAAGGGTCATATTTTAAAAATAAAATTGGGTCAACATTATAACATACTTGGTGTAAAGATCAGTATAGTCAAAGAAAATGAAAACAAAGAAAGAGGTTAAAGTGGATTAATTGAAATCTCACCTAAAACTAAAAAGATGGACCAGAGTTGGCCCAACAAGAGCATTTTTGTAGAACAAAGTTATTTTAGGGCTAATGGCACAAGGGTCCCTTCTAGATTGAGCACTGTATTGCCAGCAATTAGAAAAGTCCAGAAAGCTGCCATTTCAAAGAAATTTTCTAAGTCAACAGCCCATAATTTCATCAAAAAGAGGCCCATCTTTCATGCTCACCTGAGGCTGAGTACATATCCCATGCAGAGGTTCAATGGTCAATGACATTAACTGAAGAGAATTCCTATGTGCCTATACAAAAAGTTTTTGAGATAATTAACCTTTCTGTCTTCGTTTTGCATCTATGACCTTGACCTTTGAACTTATGACCTTCATTCATACATGTATATCAAAATGATTGTTGTGCAAATGCCTACAATATTCTAATATCCATGTCTATACAAAAAGTTTATAGTTTTTAAGATATATGACAAATACATTAATATTAGGAAATTTCCCCTTTTTTCCCATTTTGGCCCCTACAGCTACAATTTGTGCAAATCTGAAACCAGGTGTCCTAAGTATGTTTTACATGAAATATCTAAGCTATACCTCTTTTAAGTTCAGAGGAGATGGTTTTTAAAGATTTTCAATTTTACCCTTTTATAGGGCACCCAGGGGACACAATTGCTTTATTTGTGCAAATCTGAAAGTCCCTCACTTAGACATCATTACTGCCAAATATCATCCAATTTGGCTCAGTAGTTTTGGAGGAGTTGATTGAAATGTGAAAAGTTTACACACGATGCACGACGGACGAAGATACATGGCAATAGCTCATCTGAGCCACAGATAGCTAAAAATTACCTTTAGATGGGTCACACCTGTTGTACACATTTTAAGTGTGAAATCTTATTTGTAAAAAAGTCAAAAAGTTATAAAAACATATTAAAAGATGAAATTTAGATCACAGTGACCTACTTCAATACTTCATACCTTTAAGCTCTAAAAGTTCTATATAGATACAATGTATGAGGGCATTAAAGGAAAACTCATTCAACCATGACAAAGTAAGTCACTGTGACCTATTATCATACTCCATGTGTTACAACTCCAACAATTATACATACCAACCAAATTTAAACTGTCTTACTCTATGATCAAAATTCATAAAGCTTAAGAAACAGACAGACATGAAAGATTGGTCACAGTGACCTACTTTCTTACTTCATACATTACAGCCCCCCTGGGGCCTTGGTGGTGTACCACCTAAGTTTTAACCCAGGACATATCCATAGTGTGCAGAACAGTCTAGTGTGAGAGTTTATCAGTTCACTTGCCCAGGGCTGGTTACAGCACTCTACTTCTCCATAATTTCTGAACCTGCTGTCTCAATATAACTAAAAAATTCTTGACAGGAGTGTAAAAACCATTCAAATAAATAAACCTTACAACTGCAATAGTTATACATGCAAAATTTGTGAAGTTATCAGTTCCCATATCCACTAAGTTTGTCTTTACAAGCATATTCAACACCTGAATTATGCTAAACACAAAAAAGACTGGGAATGAAATGACATTTCATCAATAATTCTATGGTGAAAGTTACTGCATCCCATATGATCAACAATTTTACATTGCACATAGCCAAACCACTGAAACCAGTAATTTCCATTTGAATTAAAATGAACATGCTTTTCAAATAATTTTAATTTGAGTGGGGATTCTGTATATCTTAACTAAGTGTGGGATTTTTATAACAGCAGTCTCAAGACCATTTTTCAGGATTTTCATATCTGGATTTATGCACAGTGCATGTATCAGGCAAAAGTAACTGGTCTTGCACTCTGTGTTCAAACCCATAACCAATTTACAGAGAAAATGCTGCCTAAGGAACTACTGTACTATCTCTAGTGGTAATTTCATGCAAAATATTACCAGTATGTTTTACTTCACAGCTAAGTTTTATTCATTTTATATAATGTTCAAATACCACAAGTGTTCAGACATCATCATGTAATAAAACATGTACACAGTATATAAATACCATGAAAAGTTGACACATGTTTACATCTTTATGCACAAGTACATGTATGTACCAATAAGGGTGCATTTTATGTAATGTACATACTGACATACCAAAAAAGTCTGTAATACATGTTGTAGATATTAACTGTCCAGTATAAGTCTACATAAAAATGACTGGCAAGCCTATGTAAAAACTGATGGTCATTACAGATCAAGTATACCTTGGCTTTGACAAACCAGTTAAGTCTACAAGTATGTGTACAATTTAGCATTGAATGGCCATTGTAAGTCTACACAGATGTTGATGGGCCAGTATGAATACAACATAGCTTTTAAAGGCCATTGTAAGTCTACACAGATGTTGATGGGCCAGTATGAATACAGCATAGCTTTTAAAGGCCATTGTAAGTCTACACAGATGTTGACAGCCAGTATGAATACAGTAGCTTTGATAAGTCATTGTAAGTCCTACACAGATGTTGACGGCCAGTATGAATACAGCATAGCTTTGAAAGGCCATTGTAAGCCTACACAGATGTTGATGGGCCAGTATGAATACAGCATAGCTTTGAAAGCCATTGTAAGTCTTGCAGATGTTGAGGGCCAGTATGAATACAGCATAGCTTTGAAGGCCATTGTAAGCCTACACAGATGTTGACGGGCCAGTATGAATACAGCATAGCTTTGAAGGCCATTGTAAGTCTACACAGATGTTGACGGGCCAGTATGAATACAGCATAGCTTTGAATAGCCATTGTAAGTCTATGCAGATGTTGAGTGGCCAGTATGAATACACCAGATGATCCATAGGGACCAGATTCATTATAAAATTTTTAAAAAATACCCGATATATACTATGGAATTTTTTTAATTTTAATTCTGTAATGAATCCGTCCTCCATTAGACAAAACATCAAGTTTTGTAGGAAAAATACATTTATTTTACAAATAAGAACAGTCCATTAAAACTGTTAAATCCCCTTCAGTTTCATGAACCGAGGGCAATTTTATGGAGGGAGCACATTGATAGTCCAATGGGACTGGGTTGCAAGATATAAAAGGCTCATAGAGGATAGACCGAACCCCACGGCCCCATATCAATATTATAAACGTTCGTCGACGTAAGGAGTGCAACAAATACCGTGACAGTTGTACAAACTATAAATACCGTGTAAAACATGCATTATTGAAAGGCCACACTCGTTCATTATCCAACAGGAAGATTAGATTTCTCCATTTTCATTTATTGTCTGTAGTTGTTCCGATTTTAAGGCGAATTTGTTCAGCGCACTGCTTGATGGCATCCATTATATAGCAGTTTCTTTTGCAGTTTAGTTTCGCATTTCACTATTTCACTGCATTTGCGGAAGAAAAAATAATCCCTTCAAAACATATCCAATTTCATACAATTCAAATTACTAAATACAATTTTTGGTGTTTATTAAAATTCCAAGGTTAAAAGGCGCCGAAAAAATTATCAATTGCGTAAGATACAGAAATAGTAAACTTTTTGCAAAAATTGGTAACGAGACATTTCCCGAAATTTCAAGATTCTTGAAATTTGGTCGAGGGCTGTCTGCAGCGTCTACCTCGCGACATACGGAGCTAGGAGGTGGGCGCTGTTTCGGAGCTTGGGAATAAAGTTAAAGGTTATAAAAAACAAATTGGACACGTAACGGAATCCCGGAAGTTAACGCCGGATCATTCACGGTTTCATCAAGATTTTATTTTTGATAGCATTAGTATTGAATTAAGAAGATCTAAATACACAATAATACTTTTAAATGTACGAGTTGAAAAGTAATTAACAAAATTTGATTGATATCTTTTCAAACTTGCAACACAAATGTGATAAACCGTTTGAGCATTTGAGTAACTGTTAGCAACACATACTATATTACAAATATATGTGCCGGTTTTGCTAAAATATTGATAATTAACCGTGGATTTTCATTCATCTTGGGCTAAAATGTTAATTTATAATGTAAATAATCGTTTTTATTACCTATTGTACCAAAAGTATCACTTATTTTAAAATTCAACTAAATAAATCCCCCAAAATACTAAATAAAAATAGGGGTAGGGTTGTTACCATAGCGACTGTACAGTAAACGAATCCGGTGACCCATATTTTTTAATATCTTATTTTATCAAATATATGTCAAGCTATATTAATGGAGATTTTGAAACTCTTGGTAATTTGCTTATTAAAAATATTCCATTTTTTGTTCCTACTTTTATCTGAAAATAGTGCTAAATATTACTCTGATAAATCTCTAATGCCCACAGAATTATTATTAGTTTCTGTATTTGTTTTAGTTTGTCACTGTTCAAATCTCCTTAAATCAAAAGAGTAGATTTATGTCTTTCAACTGTCTTGGAAAATAAATTAATTTATCACCATTTAAGAGTTTAAACACTGCAACATATTGTTCACTCTTAAACTTATAAGGACCACTAAAAATCCTTTAAAAAGGCATAAAACTGTGTAATTTCCGCTACTTTTAAAGCCAGATACAGAAAAGGGGAGTCCGGTGACCTATACTATTTTTTTTATTTTTCAAATCTACACATTTTGCTCTACAAAATATATAAAATTCACAATGATGGTAATTAAACTTTTTTTCACTCGAGCCTCCTTAATATATCATTTTATGCGACAAAATATAACCTAGGTGGGTGTTTACAATGGTAATCTTTTTACGAAATGGCGGGGTTCTTTATGTTACGTAGTCATGACGAAAGAGTCGACTATTTACGTAGGTTAGTGCAGCTCAAGAACTGATTGATTTTTGCGTAACCGGGATGACCAAAATCGATTTAATAAAGTAATAAAGTTAACTAGACCTATTGCATTTTCAAACTTTTGAAAAAATTGACGTAAATTCAAACTTTTAAACTCAACCCGACCTTTGAACTACCCTTCATTGTACCCCTCGCGAACCTACGTAAATAATAAATTCTTCCGTCATCATTACGTCACACGAAAGGCTCCGCCATTTTGTCCAATTTTTTACCATTGTAAACACCCATCCAAAACACGTTTTGGTGCATTAAAGGAGTTATAATGCATGGATTAGATTGAAGTTAGGATTGTTAGTAACGACTCGGCTCATGTGAGTAAATGATTATTTGATTTTTAACCGTGCCATTCAAATCTTTGAGATATTAGCGTTATTCCTTTCTCTCCAGCCGAGTAAACGGACAGTAATAACTAAGCATCTCATTTAAATCACCTGGTTATTATCATTATACAATTTTGTTAAAACTAAATTTTACGAGGTCAAAAAAATTTAGGGATATATCTACTTGCCTAATAGAAATTCAACTCTATGTTCAACTTGGTTTTATGCTGGAGTTATACTTTTCACGATATGAACTTAATGAGAAAAATCTGCGAATAATGATGCGTAAAATATTGAAAATTTCATCAAAATCGGACAAATAATGACCTTGGAATGAATGTTTTACGACGCATGAAATCAGGTGAATGAAGAGAGGTTCTCCTTTTCTCTGAACGTCGTCATTTTTGATGACGCAATCATGATGACGTTTAACCCTCTGGCTGCCACGATACCATATATGTCCTCCCCCAGCCCGCTGCCAAGAGGACATATGAGCCAGTGCATGCGAAAACCTACAACTTGGCAAATACGTCACAATTGAGAAAAATCGCGACGAAGTTACGTCACAAACACGGAAGTCAACTGCAAGTATTGTGCGTCAATTTACAAGTTTGACGTTTTAACTTTTAGAACGAGTTAAAGTTAAAACTGATTTTAACGGAGTGATTTTAAGTGTTGGGGTGGTAAGATATGGTAACTGAAGGGAAGACAGATGAGGTTGAGTTTTTTAATTCATCCATATGTTTTTACAGCATTTATACGGGCTTAAAGTAGCTGTGGACGAGCACTCATTTTCGGTCATGTATCTTCGGAGTATGGAGATGGTTGTATTAAAAATATTTCGAAACTGATATTGGTCACGTTTTATAAATATTTATATCAATATTAATAATATAATACAAATTTATAAATTATAATAAATACAAACATTTTCCCAATTTTATCTAAATGAGAGAGAGAGATATGACCCGGGAAGATTATGTGTGTATCACCCGGGGTTTACTTGAGTTATTGAATAACATACATGTTTAATAATATGTGTCTTGCGATTTTATATGTCTATCAATTGCGATATAACAACTACATTAAATATTAGCCCATCGGTAACAAGATCCAGCAACAGTACCGTGGGTACGTCTGTGAATGTAAACAAATGAAGAGTTACTGGCCTTAGCGGTGACATAACAAAATTTTATACATTGTATAATTTTGCGTTGGATATGTGGTCGTCGTGGTGTAGTGGATACGACTTTGGATTCACAATTTTTATCTAACACGGGCTCCGGGAGTTCGAATCCCACTGACGTTTTTTTTTTTTTTTTTTTTTCACCATAGCGGGAAGATTGCATGATAGGGTCCATTAGTATGAAGTATAAGACAACCAAAGAATACAAACTAAACGAGGAGAGAGACAGAATTAGCACCATAATTTCACCTAAACGTACAGTAATTTGTCGAGTAGTATTTAAGATACGGTATGCCATCAGAGAAATTGTTTTAAGCTTCATCATCCGTCATGTGAAAATAATTTAAATCATCCAAGAACACATGGGAACAGGGTTCAAAAACCTCAAAATGACTTCAATATTAATAGCTTGGTTGGTTGAATGTTGCTTAACGTCGTATCAGCAATTTTCCAGCTATTTGCGACGAGAGCTATTTCATTAATCTCTATGGATTAATCTATGAACAATTTCATGTTTGCTTGTGAGTTGCGAGTGTGTTGTATGGTCTGCCTTGTACTAGCGCGCACGCAGGACGGCTTTTAAGGTGCTAGCGCGCCGAGTACGTCGCAGACAAGCGTACCATTCCCCCAGTCCATAAACTGATACCAGGTGAACCAGTAAAGGCCAGGAGCAAAGAAAACTTACTTTCCCACATGTGGTCTAAGCGGGACTCGAACTCAGAGCGGTTAGAGACCCTGGATTTGTAGACTGACGTCTTATCCATTAGGCCACCGCGGCCTCTTAATCAATATTAATGGCGTTGAAATAATTGTGAATTACATAATTAATTATGCAGATGAGAACGAGGTTCCATTTCCTTCCCCATTTAGAGGTCGAGATGATATTCCACCCTAATGAAAGTAGAAGGTCAATTCATGAAATATATCAGAAAACGTGTTTTGCTAAAGGATAAAGTGCCATTTGCCTATGTTATTCATATAGTTGTTGTTTAAACTTTATATATTTAATTTTAAACTATTTGTTTTAAATACCACATGTATGTACTTTGTATCGGCGGGGAAAAAAACTTGGTCACTTGCGCATGCTATGATAAGAAATGCATTAGGGCATTTTGAACATTCCTTGACCAAAAACCCAAAACGCCTACATCTGTATGTTTTGTTTTTAATTTTGGATATGATAGGCAAAACAGAAGGAATACAGCTTTTCTAAAAAAGAATTTCTGTTTCTTTTTCCCTCATTCTTGTAAAAAAAGAAAACGTGTTCTTAAGACCTGTCTTATAAAGACACAAGAAGAACTATCCAAAATCTCAATACTAAGTGTACCAGTTGCGCCTTTGTACCAAAACAAATGTTTCTTTTGACGTCGCACAGAATGTATGTATACAACGGATGCTTAGTTGGTGGAGTGCGCGCTTCTTATGTGAGAGGTCATGGGTTCGATTTCAGACAGGGTTTGACAAAAACTTGAAAAGTTCGCCAAGCATTCGGCATTTATAAATGAAAGTCACGGAGTCCTTCGGAAGAGACCTTAAATACCGATGCCCCGTGTCATCGCAGGCATCGTTAAAAATCCTCCTTGTTCATTGCACTTGGCAATTCAATTCAAACTTTTTTCAATCTAAACCAATGGAGATGGTACAAGGGGTATATTCGTCATATAACATAACACACTACAAAGGTAAGATAATAGTGTACTACTTCACTTATAGCTGGAGACGTCCTCAATATAAGTGTAATATTCTTGACTAGGACGTAGATCGCCTTTCAATCAATCAATTAATTAATCAATCGATCAATAAACCATATTTTTTAGACAGATGGGTGCACTTTATTTTCTGATACCCTGTAAAATCCAGGTTTTTTATGTACGATTATGTTTTCAATTGCATCTGAATCACTTAATGAACGAGAACCAGGCACTGGGTAAAAATGGCAAACAGTACCGAACTCGTCTGTATTTTTAATAAATGTATTAATTCTGATGTCTTACATTAATAAGGGCGAATTTCAAATATACAACAGTTTGTGTTTGCTATTACAGAAATTTAGAATATTTTACAAGACAGAACAAAAATATGTATACAATGACTTATTTCGAATGGTGCATTTTGGCAGGACTCAACACTGCAGTCACTTTTTTAATAAATGCAGATTGCAGGACATGCACAATGCTTCATAGACAGGAGTTCTATAGGATTTGCGCAATTAAAGCGTCAATGCTGTCGGATCAATGTTGGCACTTTTGGATACTAGTACTGTTACAAAATCGGCATATAACAATAAAAAGCATTGCATACAATCTTTATGGGCCCAGAAACTGGGAATTTAAAGATTGGAAAACATTTTAATCAGCTCATTTTTTATCAGTCCTGTATCATTTTGGGTCATTTTATCAGCACATTTATAAGATATAAAATTTAACTGAGATAAAATAGGTCAAAGTATCAAATCGATAGGATGTTTATTGGAATGCACAAGCACCAGAGCATTCAAGAAGTTTATTTATTTATTTATTTATTTATTTATTTTTAAATCTAGAATTATAATTCACTCGCTTCATTTAAATGACCGCTTAAGTCAAGAATTATAAAATACAATGGGTTTCAAAAATTGTAAACAAAATGTTTTTAATAATTGAAACTACTTTTCTTGTAAAATGACCAATCATAACTAAACTTTATGGTGGGTGTCGGCATGATATTGAGTTTGTAGGGATATTTAGAAATGTAATAACATTTATCAGTAATAAATATTCTGAATTTTTATACACAAATATCCAATACATTTAAGATTTTCAAAAACAGAACCCGGTAAAATTTTTGTGAAGATCAGGGGCAATATCGATGATTCTGAGACTACCTTTATACTTGTAAAGAGGTCTGTTGGTCATGTACCTTTATGGACCGACCAGATCAAGTCGCACCAAGTCTATACAGCAGAGACCGACAAGTAAACTCAGTTACACCATATCAGGTTAATGTATCAAGATATCATATGTCCAACACCGTCGGAAGAGTGACAATCATTTTGTTAAACGATGTTCGAGTATTGAAAATTGAATGCAAAATTGAGATCACTCATGAACACTTGACCAATAAATTGTGACGTCATCCAAGTTTTTATGACGTCATTTTTACATTTTAGGGTTTGTGTTTTACTTTAAAAATTTGTTTACACGTATAAAACATTATGGACTTTCATAATATGTAAAAATCTCAATTTTGAAAATTTTGACCAAGTTGTAGGTTTTCGCATGCACCGGCTCATATATGTCCTTTTTTCTATGATTTCAACCACAATACTTTAAACCCTATTTCTTAATGATCCACTTTATATCTTATTTTCATAATAACAAAGTAAGATGGTAATTAACTGATATAACGGTTGCATGACGTCATCACAAAAATTATGACGTAAATATAGCGTAATTATGACGTAATCAAATGCTGCTGTCGTACATCATTGCTACTGTAGAAAACGCAGTCGTAAATGCCACGACCAGTGACTGAACAGCCATGCGTGCTGTTATATTTTCCTTAAAACTAACGGACTGATCTCATTTGATAAAATAATTAAATTAATAATTATTTTCAGGACAAATTAACAATTAATTAAACCTTCGGCAACGAGAAAAACACTGATCTATTAAAAGCTTATTTTTTTTACAAATGCATTGGGCCATACATAGAAGAGTGAGTGAGTGAGTAATGGGGTTTAACGTCCCAGTCAAGAATATTTCACTTATATCGAGACGTCGCCACATATAGGCGAATGTGCAGAAATTTTGCCTGTGCGTTGCGCTGATGGTATTATACAACATGGTTCTTTATCGTGCCAAGCCTACCAAGACACGGGACCTCGGTTATTTTAAGTTCCCATCCGAAAGAACCGTGACTTTCATTTCGTAATGCCGAGTGCTTGGCGAAAGAACAGTCACTACCCACTTTTAAGTCTTGGGTCAGACGCGGCCGGGGTTCGAACCCACGACCTCCCACTTACGGAGCGAGCACTCTACCAACTGAGCTACCGCAGTGGTCCCATACATAGAAGAGCAAATAAGTGTTAAATGGTTATCTTTTCGGAAAAATGAAAATCGATGAACGGCCACTTGACAGTTTGAGATGAGATGAAATATGCTTGAAATTAAAGAAATTAAATGTTGCTTATAATAATAATAATAATAATAATAATAATAATACAAGTTTATGTCCGTAATGACATGATTTTTTTCATCAAACATTTTTTCGATGTAGTACTTTTCAGATCTCCAAATTAGTTGAGTTTTTTCTGATTTTCATTAATACATAGCAAACAATGTTAAAAAAAGATAACATTGTATACGATTATCACAACTATTTACAATTGTATACACTGTTTCACCGCAGACGTGTATCACTAACTTTGTTCAAAATATACAGTTTTATATTTGAACTCTGTACGTCATACATAAAGTTAGTTCTAAAATATTCAGAAAATTCATATTAATGTATTGGGAAGTGTGTTATAAGCACGAGGTATACGTATTACAATCACCTATACTTTAACCACCCCTTATAATTTGAAGTCCTTGCATATAATTTTATCTTTTACGAATCATTTAATCGACTTTTAGATTTCATTATGAATATTACAACATGTGGTCTGTCAAATTATATGATTAGAACGCCTCTTAAAGGCTTCGTCACACACTGTTCAAATGTACCTGACTAAATGTTTGGATTGATTGTGAAAAGTAATTTGTCTCTTCATATGACTACAGGTACCCGGGGAATGGATTTTAAGCATTTTATAAAAAAAAATATAGCGTATCATATATATATATATATATATATATATATATTATATATATATGAAATGCTTAAAATCCATTCCCCGGGTACCTGTACATATGACACGTAAGACGGTAAAGATACTTCTAGAAGGAACTCTCCATTGGTTGTCATATGAAATGGTTTATAGTATGTTTGGAATGTATTTGATAAAAAAACCTACGAGTACATAAATATATTAACTAACATTAAAATTGTATATCAGTAATGTATCGCTTAATTCACGTCTGCAATAAAAGAATGAAGTTGTTTTTGGATATAATGTAGGTGGCAATATATTTTATTTATTTTATTTAGCATTAACACCAAAAACATCTCAAGCTGATTACAATATACAACTGCGTTCCTCGGTCATAAGCGAAAAGGACCCTTATAACATTCCAGTTGTCATGCAGAAAACACATTTTGAATGCAATAAATATAGTATGTTACAAAAACATGACTGTGTGATTTTGCATTTTCTCCACAACTATTGGGGTTAATTCAATTTTATTGCTATTTCATATAACCTTTTGTTAGTTTCCAAAGATTTTTCATCTGAATGCCTTTTTTTCATATGGACGGTCAAATATAAAACACGGAATATAGAAGACACAAAAATTTGAAGAATACATGCACACATCATTGTATAGAGATGAATACATGATATAGAGTGCATAACTGTCGAAAGTTTAACACTAAGTTAATATAAAGTAGTCTAAGTTTGGCTGCTAAGTGGCAGAAATATGGATGGCTTAGTGACCCTAAAAGTGGCCGAGAGATAAAGAAAAGTTGGCAAAAAATCATCGCTAAAAATGAACTGAGATGAGCTGCACATTGGCACTAATTCGTTTTATTAGTGTTAAACTTTCGACAGGCCTGTATTGTATATGGGCATGCTATCAAAAGGAAAAAAGGACGCGTTAGAGATCAGGGAGGGATCCGCTGCGCTATAAGAAAATGCCCCTTGTTGGTTTTCCTGTGCATCATCATCCAAAAAATGCATTGTCACGGATTATGCTACCTCCTTATTGATCTACGCTGTAGCCATAACTAACAATGAGTTATGTTTTTATCTGATTTGTGCTAGCTATATTTCGCAATCAGGATGCTTTTAGCATCTAATTATGTTGCAGTTCCCAACGGTCAGCGGCAGTGTGAATAAAAGTTATATATGTCTAAGGGTCAGAAAATGTTCCCCAAATATCGTGTATGTTGAGGTATGCTATCGTCACTTTTGCAATTGTGTTTTTTCATTACCGTTTACTTTACTTGAAAATAATTAATCACGGCTTTCATATTCAATAACTTAAAACATAAAACGTGTATACATGAACTCTGTAGATAGTTAATCGGATACTTTCGGGAAAGTCGCTGACGATAAAGAAACCTTGCTAAATAATGCACTGTACATTTCTAAATTTGTGCATCTTTTATACCTGTTCTGGTAAGACTTCAATAATTTTAGAAATATCACGTTATACGCAACATTATCAGTTAATCTAGAACATATACCAAATAGAAAACAAGCCTCTTAGCTAGGAAATTAATTCAAGAGAATTGTGCTAAAATGGTTTGTACGAACGGCCCTGACTGCCACTATCATCATTTCACGACTGCTGCTTGGTGTTTTCTTCAACAGTTGTTTGAACTTGATATTAAATTAAACAAACTTGAATCTTGAATGTAAATAAATAAACATCCATAAAAATCTATCTGTGTACCTGTTCTATAAATACTTAAGAAATATTTCATATCAAAACCCATTGCATAACTTCTGTGTATTTAAGAAACTATTAGATGCGATTTTGGCGTTTATTTTATCATTTTTTCCAACCCATCTTTAAAATTCTCTTTAATTAACTGACGGATTGAGCACAGCATTTCTTGTTTGATTATTTATTTCTTTTACAGGAGGATCTATTACAAATATAACTCTCCTCCTCCACTATTAGCATACACAATAGAAATTAAATACTGCCCATCATGTGCAGATTTTATTTCACCGGTATTCTTGACTTTCATCAGGCGGCACAGGTGTCAGTAATGCTTTTTGTATAATGCGCATTTCAATATTGCATCATGACCAACTTCATGTTTTATAGTGAATTTTTAAATTAATTAAAACTGTTAGCTCAAAATTTGAGGATTCGATAGTATTTCAACATTCATATTGCATGAACATTAATAAGCATCTCATTTAAATCACCTGGTTATTATCATTATACAATTTTGTTAAAAATAAATTTTACGAGGTCAAAAAAAAAACATTTCGGGATAGACCTACTTGCCTAATAGAAATTCAACTCTATCTTCAACTTGGTTTTATGCTGGAGTTATACTTTTTAAGATATGAACTTAATGACAAAAATCTGCGAATAATGATGCGTAAAATATTGAAAATTTCATCAAAATCGGACAAATAATGACCTTGGAATGAATGTTTTACGACGTATGAAATCAGGTGAATGAAGACAGGTTCTCCTTTTCTCTGAACGTCGTCATTTTTGATGACGCAATCATGATGACGTTTTAACCTTGGCACAGCGCTGACGTAATTTCAACTGTCCCGTGGCAGCGAGAGGGTTAACCTTGGCACAGCGCTGACGTAATTTCAACTGTTCCGTGGCAGCGAGAGGGTTAAAGGGGAATGAGAATTATATCAATGCTAGATGCGAGCGCTGAAGGCGCGAGCTTCCAGAGACGATGGGTCTAGGGCCGATGGGGGCCAAGAAAATAATTTTAATCAGTCAATATCTCACTCTTTCTCTCTCTTTAAATTTTTCAAAGGGGGGGGGGTTGCAACCCCCGCAACCCCTCCCCTAAATCCGCCACTGGGACCTAGAACGGACTGCACAATGGAGTTCCCCAGTGTACCACGCGATACGTACCCCATAACGTTTGTGCCGCGAACTATAACGAATTGCACAATGGGTTCACCAGGGCACCACGCAATACGTACCCCATAACGTTTGGTCCGCAAATTATAACGGATTGCACAGTGGCTTCGCCAAGCCCGAAACTGTAACGGATTGCACAATGGGTTTACCAGGACACCACGCAATACGTACCCCATAACGTTTGCGCCAATAACCATAACGGATTGCACAATGGGTGCATCGGGGTACCACGCGATACGTAGCCAATAACGTTTGCGCGGACCTAGAAGGGATTGCACAATGGAGTTTACCCAGCGTACCACACGATACGTACTCCATAACGTTTTTGTCGCGAACTATAACGGATTGCACAAAGGGTTTACCAGACCCGGAATTATAATGGATTGCATAATCGGTTCAACAGGGTACCGCGCGATACGTACCCCATAACGTTTGTGTCGCGAACTATAACGGGGTGCACCATGGGTTCACCGGGGTACCGCGCGATATGTACCCCATAACGTTTGTGCCGCGAACTATAACGGGTTGTTTCCCTAGCGTACAATGCGATACGTATCCCCCTAACGATTGTGTTGCGAACTACTGAATGGATTGCACAATGGGTTCACCAGTGTACCACGCGATGCATACCCCAACAACGTTTGTGTCGCGAACTATAACGGATTGCACAATGGAGTTTCCCCAGAGTACCGCGCGATACGTACCCTATACGTTTGTGTCGCGAATTATAACGAACGGGTTCATCTGGGTACAGCGCGATACGTACCCCATCTTTGTGCCGCGAACAACACTGGATTGCACAATGAGTTCACCAGGGTACCACGCGATACGTACCCCATAACATTTGTTCCGCAAACTATAACAGATTGCACAATGGGTTCATCCATGATGGCGGGTACGGCGCGATACGTACCCCGTAACTTGCGTTTGTGCCGCAAACTACATGTACATGTATATCAAATTCCATAATGCGATCCTAGAAGTCTTTCGAATGCATTATTTTATTTAAAAAATCCAAAGTTGCACTGGTGTAACACCTGCAACAATCAGTTTGTGGAATTAAATTTTGTTCGCCAGCCGTACCACGTGTGACGCAGCTGATAATGGTTGGTGATGGCCAATATTACAGGCCGGATTCATAATTCATGTCGCTGGTTTAAATCAAAAATATTTATAGCTCTATAAAAACCAATTCAAGTTAAGACCATGCACAAAATCACTGTTCAGTAAGGGCGACCCCTTGTTCTATACTGTAAAAAAATATAATAACCAGTAAATAAATAAATAGATAAATAAATAACGGTTACTGAAATTATCATCATCGGATTTACATGCCGCAGTTAACTTGGTATGCTATAGACTTTTTAACTGTGTTAATCCTCTCTTTTTACCTTTTTTTTTAATTTTTTAAACGAAAAACAATATAAAAATTTTAAGAAGTCTTTGCCAGATCACTCGGATCCTGAAAAATAATCAGACTCGACATCCGATAAAAATCCCACGGTATAAACCGAGAAAAAATCAATTTGTCCTTCGTTTCATATTTCAAACAGCAAATTTCTACTTCAAATTAAATTTTAAAGTATTTTTCATTATCCTTGACCGTTCGGATTACTGCTGGTCTCACCGTGTTGAAACATGTTCGTTCCCGCCAAATATTTTAGGAATTTACCTTTCAATGTCGTAAAACAATTAGCATACAATATCGGGTTATATCAAAGTTTGGCTGATTTGTAGCAAACAGTCCATCATTAAAAGTGAGAACTTTATTATAATTTTGATTTTTTTTCAATATTTGATAAGGTTTACAATATATTTTTTACTTTGATTGTCACAAAATTCGTTGCGACAGGTTTCCGATAAGTTGTTTACATGTTTCAAAGATGGAGGGCGATGTAAGAGATTTTCGGTTCCCCGCTTTCGTTTAGCAATCAACAAAGGTAAATAATGCGGCTGATACAAGTAGTTACGATCTCGGAAAGCTATTTTTATACTTATCCGACGTTTGCATAAGTAAACAGTTTAAATATTTTTCAATGTTTGTTACAAACGTCGAAATAATGTTGATGAAATGCAGGTGCACAATTATGTAGGCAGATGGCCTGCTGCATAATTTATAGGGTAGCCCATATCATAGCATTTGAGATTATTCTACAGCTTCCATATTGTATTTCTAATTCAGGAGAGCAATGTACAATACATGAGTACGAAGTCATCATATATTAAAAGTGAAAATGCAAATTAATTGACTGGATTAATTACCTTTTTTAAGATTTTTATTTACAATGGGCATTCTTTCTTTATTCATTAATTGTGTTATATCATAAATTAAAGTAAGTAATAAGAAGTGCTCTGACCCGGGTTAGATTACACGTTTTTCCTGACTTTTGTTATGATGAACTTGAGTCTCTAGTGGTCTCTGTAATATGACATGTTCAGTTACAAATACTGTTGGAACCACTCTGTTTCAGACAGTGAAATACTCTTTATTTTCATATCCAATCAAATAGACTTGAATCAAGATTGATATTTTTCAGTTACTTGTACCTAGTCATACCTGAAAATCTGTGTTCACATCCATGATTGTCATAAAGTATTTCTGTAGAAAGGAAAATGCTGGCGTTATGGGGATTTTCCCCGGTGAAAATGGTGATGTTTACACTGGAAGTGATGTCTTTGGTGACATTTTACGTCATATGCAAACATGATCCGCCATTTTCCTGATTTTTCAACATGTTAAATCCCCATATCACTAATGTTTTACCCTGTGTAGATATAATCGAGGCTAATCGCGGATGCACATACAGATTTCCTGTTAAGATTAGGGACAAGTAAGTGAAAAAAATCAATCTTTTAATCCAGTTTATTTGATTTTCTATGGAAATGAAGAGTATTTCACTTTCACAAACAGAGTGGTTCCAACAGTAGTAAGCAACAAGCTTCCCTTGGTGGAGTGAATATTTTAAAGGGCTTTTAAAAAAGCTTTGCATTTTATTTCCTAACAGCAATATTATTTTATTATTTACTATGGTGTTCATTAATCATGAAAAAATGCATACATCACAAAAGTATATGACACAATACAAAATTGATTGATTTTCATATCCAAAACCTTATAAAAACCAGTTTCCCACCAGATCTGAATTAAACAGTAGTGATGTAGTATACTGAATTAATACTTGTACTTGTACTGATTGTGTTTTCAGAGATGCTGTGTTGAATTCAGATATATTGAAACATAAAAATGAGTAAACATTCACCAACCAAGAGGCCTCTAGGTAAATATTCATATAACATAAACATGTGCAGCATTATCCTTATTTAGATTGTCAAATTTTAATTTATTCATATTCAGATCACAATAATTTAATATTCATTTTGTCATTCAGGTACAATAAATTTGTTGATTTTGATACATTATCTTGCCACTTAAGCAGGTAAAGTCACTGTATTATTTTATTGGAATATATATACATATATATTGTAAATACATAGAAACTTGTGTACTTATTATAATATTTCTTTTTAAAATGAAAACTAAATTGTTAATGCAGCTAAAATTTGACAGAGATTTTTTTTTACCGGTAAGTTAATATTTTTCGTTTATTTATGCATTCAGATTTTAGACGTTCTGTGTTATTGTCTATTGTCAGGCTCTTCTCAAGAAGCCATGTATGGCTCTGTACCAGATATGACATCAGCTGGTTCACATCTAAGGGTAAATATTTCCTTGGTTTTGTCATGTCAACTCACGCATGCCATTTGATCATGAGTCATAGTCAATTGACTCTGTAACTAGGATTCAATGTACTGCATGGTTAAATTTACAGCACTAACATACATTTGCATAAATAAACTGAATCTAACAAAATGCTATAAGAGAAAGAACGTAATACCAAAAAAGAAAGTACAAACAGTTTCTCGCAATTTAAGAATGGATACATTTTTATTTAGGACCAACATTTACAATATTTTTAAAAAAAAACATGGTTGAAAACTTACTTCATTTATTTAGGGCTATGTGGATCTTTTTTTTCTTATAGCCTGATTTTTCTTTTATCAAAGAAGGTGCTGAAATACATTTTTGATTCAGAGACATCTTATGTGCAGTTGTTTTTATATTTATTGATGGTGAAGAAAAACATAGATCAGTTTTATAAATGATTTTATAGTTTGAATAACAATGTTTTGTACTTTCTCTTTTGAATATTTTTTCATTCTATTATAACTTTCATTTGCACTTTACATGCACCTTTAACACTTTTGAATCATAATCATTAAATGCTTTTAGAGTAGCAGCCATTTCATGCATTTAATATCATAATTCTGTTTCCAGTTCAAAAATATATAAATGAAGCAAACATTGCTTGATCTACAGTTTTCTAACAGACATATCATTTTATTATGATATTCACAGCCTATTAACTCCTAATAGATTTACACCCATTCTCAGAAAAATACCAAATTCATGCTTTTTGTGGTTTAATTGAAAAATATGTTATCAATTTTCATTTTGGTAAGTTTACTTAATAATAATAATAATAATAATAATAATGATAATTAACACCAACATACACACAGTGTAAATAAGTATTCATTGAACTCTAATACGAAAAAAAACTTTACACTGTAACAGACTTAATGGTAGTTTGTGGTAGTAAGAAAAAACGAGAAAATTTGTTTGAAATATTTTATTTTTGAAAAACTAAAACCAAGAAAGTTATCAACCACAAAAAGTTCAAATATTTGGTAATTTTCTATTTTGATGTTGTGGCTAGTGTCTAGTATATTAATTAACCTACATGTATATAGACAGAAACATCAGATAGTGAGACTGGCAACCCTGAACTACCTGTTGATCAGATGAGTGGTGCTCCTCTGACACAGAATCTTACAGAAACTACAAGTGAAGTACAAGCAGATACTGACACATCTGGCATACATGGAGTTGTTGCTAAAATGGCCACCGCTATGGTAGAACATGGAGATGATGATGGAGAGTTGGTTAAAACAACAGAGGGTGTGTCTGATAATGTCACTGTCTCAGAATACGCTGTGCAGGCTGATGAATCCCAGGGAAAAGAGGAATTAGCATCAGTTGACGGTGCATTTAACGAATTAGGTGTAACAGAATCTAAATCTGATTACGATACAGCTGACGAAGAAGATGATGATGATGAACCATTAGGGGATGATGAACAGCCATCATTCATTCCAGATTCAATTAAGACATCAACACCGATAAAAAATAAAGAACAAAAACCAGTGGAATTAAGTCCTAACATTTCAGATATACAGACACCCAACTGGAGACAAAAGCAGCTTCGGATGATGGGAAATTAAATACTTGTGTCAGACTGTATCTGAACAGTTAAATAGTATCGTACTGTGGAAATGTTGACAAACAAAAACATACCCATTCTGCTCCTGCTAGCATTATCAGCGTGATACCAAAGCAACCAACGTCTGTTGTGGAAAGTGAAACAAGTGCCAAACCAAAGCAACCGTATTCATCCCCTATGATTCCAACAAATGCTGGGGCTGAATCAAGTTTCCAACCTAAACAGATACATTCTGCTCCACTTAGTGTAATCAACACTAGTACAAAGACAAGTCAACTTCCCATCAAAAAGAAATCAACTCCATTTCCTCTTGGAACTAAAGATAGCATGTCTGGAGTTGCCACGGTTAAACCTAGTGACATCTTGAAGAGAAAACAGAAGGTCAAAACAGAGATAAAGTTGACATCTGAAAAAGTCAAGTCTCTGTTGGCGGCTGAAACCAGCTCTGGAAGATTACCTATGTCTCCCCTGGCAGCAGAAACCAGCATGGGAAGAATACCTAACTCTCCACTGGCTACAGAAAGTGATAACAAAATGTCTGACCAGGTCAAAGTATCGGATCAAAAACCAGATGAGGATATGCCATCTTCTAAACAAAAGGCAGAACCAGACCAAAAGGATGAATTATATACATATATAGACAACAGAGATCTGAATTACGATGAAGATGATAAAAAATCAGCACCAAAAATTACAACCAAAGAAAGTACTGAACATGTTGATGATGAAGATGATGATGCCTGTGATGTTTTCTCTTCAACTATGAGCTTTCTACCTGTTGACAGTTTAGAATCTGATCAAGTGTTAGATAAAAGTATTTGTGATACAGAAAGCAAGAATGTTGCTTCCTCTGAAATGAATACAGCAAATATATTGACATCAACTGAGAGCTTTCTACCATTTGTCAGTATTGATTCTGATCAAGAGTTGGATAAACTGAAAACAAAAGAAAGTGTTTGTGATGCAGAAGACCAGAAGGTTACCCCATCTGGAATGACACAGTCTAAGGCTTTGGCATCAACTGAGAGTTTTCTACCATTTGTCAGTTTAGATTCTGATCAAGAACTTGATAAATTGAGGGCAGGGGGAAGTGTTTGTGATACAGAAGGCAAGGATATAACTCCATCTGAAAAGACACAGTCTAAGGTCTTGGCATCGATTGAGAGCTTTCTACCATTTGTCAGTTTAGATTCTGATCAAGAATTAGATAAACTGAAGGCAGGAGAAAGCTTATATGATACAGAACGCAAGAACATCCCTCAATATGGAATGACACAGTCTAATTTACAATTGCTTTTTACCTTTTTGCAAAAACAAAGACAGTCATCAGAAACAGATTCTATTGAAGGAGCCTCCACTGCTTCACTGAAAAGTTATGAACTGACGCCTGGAGGGAGTGACACCAGTAGAAGTATTGTAGAAGGCAAACAGTCAGATGAAGCTGATGAAGAATTTGAAGGAAGAGTTATAGAACTTGATTATTGCACACCTTCAAAGCTAATGATGCAAAGGGAAAAACTTGATGGCAACCAGGAAATAGGTTCTACAAGTCAGTGTGGTTCCCAACAAACTGGCAATGGAAACCAACCAGAGAATTTATCAATGTATTCAACACCATCCAAATTATTACAAAAATGCTTAGATAGAGAGAAAGAAGAATATTCTTCAAAAGAGTTACCAGATTACACCCCTCCTTCCAGACTTGTAGTGATGAAAACTGATGAAAAAAAAGATTTAGAATACACAACTCCATCAGTACTCCTTGAAAGAACCATGGACAGAGAGAGCAAAGAACAAGATTTACAGTATACAACTCCATCAAGACTACTTCAAAAGTCTGAAGATAGAGAGAAAGCAGAAATGATGGACTCCAGATTACAGTATACAACTCCATCAAGGCTCTTACAAAAAACTGAGGATAGAGAGAAAACAGAAATGATGGACTCCAGATTTCAGTACACAACACCATCAAGGCTCTTACAAAAGTCTGATGATAGAGAGAAAGCAGAAATGATGGACTCCAGATTACAGTATACAACTCCCTCAAGGCTTTTACAGAAAACTGAAGATAGAGAGAAAACAGAATTGTTTGAGAGCAGATTGCAGTACACACCTCCATCACAGCTTCTGCATAAAACTGAGGATAGAGAGAAAAGAGAAATTTTAGAAAACAGACTACAGTACACACCTCCTTCACAGCTTCTGCAGAAAATTCAAGATAGAGAAAAGAAAATTCTGGAAAACAAGCTACAGTATACAACCCCATCACGGCTCCTGCAAAAAACTGAAGATAGAGAGAAAAAAGAAAATTTGGAAAGCAGATTACAATACACAACACCATCCCACCTTCTACAAAAAACTGAAGATAGAGAGAAAAAAGAAAATTTGGAAAGCAGATTACATTATACAACACCATCACGTCTTCTACAGAAAACTGAAGATAGAGAGAAAAAAGAAAATTTGGAAAGCAGATTACAATACACAACACCATCACGCCTTCTACAAAAAACTGAAGATAGAGAGAAAAAAGAAAATTTGGAAAGCAGATTACATTATACAACACCATCAGGCCTTCTACAGAAAACTGATGATAGAGAGAAAAAAGAAAATTTAGAAAGCAGATTACAATATACAACACCATCAGGCCTTCTACAGAAAACTGATGATAGAGAGAAAAAAGAAAATTTGGAAAGCAGATTACAATATACAACACCATCAGGCCTTCTACAGAAAACTGAAGATAGAGAGAAAAAAGAAAATTTGGAATACAGAATGCAATATACAACACCATCAAGACTTCTTCAGAAAAGTGAAAATAGAGAGAAAGTGGAATTAGCACAAGACAAATTACAATATACAACTCCATCACAGCTACTACAGAAATCTGAAGATAGAGAGAGAGCAGATGTGTGTCGAGACAAGTTACAGTACACAACACCATCCAGGCTTCTACAGAAAACTGAAGATAGAGAGAAAGTAGAAGCACTGCAAGACAAATTACAGTACACAACACCATCAAAACTTCTTCAGAAATCTGAAGATAGAGAGAAAAGAGAAATTCTAAAAAATAAATTACAATACACAACCCCATCTCAACTAATACAGAAATCTGAAGATAGAGAGAAAG
Organism: Anadara kagoshimensis; assembly: GCA_021292105.1. Lineage (NCBI taxonomy): Eukaryota > Metazoa > Mollusca > Bivalvia > Arcoida > Arcidae > Anadara > Anadara kagoshimensis. The sequence goes on from CM037871.1 coordinate 1,484,865, forward strand.
AAGAAACAGCTCAAGACAAATTACAGTACACAACACCATCTTGTCTTCTCACGAAAACTGAAGATAGAGAGAAAATGGAAACTGTTAAGGACCAAATTGATAGTGATGAATTTGGGCATGATGATAATTCTGTAACCAAGGAAATAGGAAGAGTAACATCAAAGAAGGATTCTGATTGGTGGTCGACACAGAGTGATGTATGTATGTATTTCATGAGTTTGTCAGACATTTTGCGTAACACTGCTATGCATATGAAAGCTTATAGTGATCCTACAGTGTATTTTACTAGAAGCAACCAATTTGATTCTGTCAGCAGCTTTCATGGGAAAGATGTTCTGAGAGACCCATCATCATTTTCCTCTTGGAAAGAAAGTGATTGTGATTTGGATTCTGTAAACAAAAGAAAGAAAAAGGTACTAAAGGGACTGTGAGATCAACCAATACTGCTGAAGACAAACTAAAGAGTTGTTTAGAATTGAAGGGAAGCTCACTTTCATTTACAGCAAATCCTTCATTTATTGAAATACCTAGTTCATCTGATGAGGAGACAGAGAGTTCTAAGGAGCAGGAGACAGATCTAGAGACTTCAGAAAAGCGCACCAGATCAGTAGCAACATCCGCTGCAGAGCCTGACTCCTGTGATGAACTGCTGGAAACCTTAGCATCTCTGAACGAGTTGTTCTGGTCACTCTATTCATGTAATCCTGAACTGACCAACAGTGTGATGTCATCATCTGACCTCTCTAACCTATCACTTGACCTACTAACACGCATGTCACAGCATAGTTATAGCACTGCTTTATTAGATGTAGCTTCTTCCCAGCATGCAGCACAACTTCCTGCTTCTGATATACTTCCTGTTAATGATGGTGATGAAGTATCTAAGAACACTGCTGGCCTTACTGAACAACCTGAAGTAAGTTCACACCTCTGTTATATATAGACCCCTACATTTTCACATATTAGATAACCAGTACTTTTCTTTGTCAAAATTAAAATTTTACATTTGTCATAGCTTGCATAATACTCAGCAATTTAAAAACAAAAAGTTAATAAAATTTGAAAGAATATTTTATCATATTTTGCGTAGTTTTCAGCAATTTAAAAACAAAAAGTTAATAAAATCTAAAAGAATATTTGTATATGATTGATCAATCTATATTGCATTGTGTATTTATAGTGATCTAAAGTGTGAAAATGAAGGGGTCTGTCATAATATCATTTAAAGTTGTTCAGAGATAAATTCAACAAAACAGGGACGTTGTCATTATGTAACAGTAACCCTCATAAGATATTGTGTTTATATTTTATAATTGGTTTTGAAAATGTTTTATATTTATTGGAATTTCCAATTTTCATTTGCATAAAATTATTTGTAAATTTGTAAATTTTAGACACAAGTTTGAATTGAAGTTCAAATATCACATAGTACATGGTTGAATCCAAATTTTATTTACCAACAAACAGCTTTATTTGACAACTTCCCTGTTTTGCTAATTGAGCTTGGCTTATAATAAAGTAAAACACAATTTATAGACTATCATTGATATATATGTACCTATGTATATAAAAGATGTAAACGTTTCAGACCATGAGGACTTGTAATCAAAGATCTGATAGATCGCCAAGGCTCAACTCCTCGTTATCGCCGAGGGTTAGTTACAGGGTAAGATCAGGTTATGGGGTTGAGTTTTTGGCAGATGATATACTAGTAGTTTTAGTTTTTCTTTCTGTTGTATAAAAGTTATCTCCCTTTATATATTCCTCTTTTGGCAGACATGTGACACTTAAGGTTTTTGAGAGCATACACCGGTATATTTTAAACAATGCTCTTCATCATAATTTTATGTAAAGACAAATATATTTTGTTGTTCTCTGTGTAGAACTACATACAGCTCCACAAAATAATTTATTTAGTTTGTCTACAACTGACTGAGGGGTATGGGTGCATGCTTGAAGATCACTGCTTCTCACCACCTAGGTATGAATCTTACTCAGGACAGATTCTAGTGTAAGAAACTTTGTCACTTTGCTTTCCTTAGGTTGACGGTTTTCTCCAGGGACTCTGGTTTCATCCTCCATCCATGAACTGAGGGCCTCAATATAAGTGTACAAATCTTGACTGGATAAATCTCCATTACTTAACTCTACTTATAACTAATTGATGTTATCATTGCATAATCTATATATTCCAACAGTCAAATTGTAGATTTAATAACTATGATAGCTCAATTGGTAGAGTGCTCAGTTCGTAAGTGGGAGGTTGTGGATTCGATCCCTGGACGGGTCTGACCCAAGACTTGAAAGTGGGTAGTGACGGTTATTTTGCCAAGCACTCGGCATTCCGAATTGAAAGTCACGGTTCTTTCGGATGAGAACTTAAAATAAACGAGGTCTTGTGTCACGGTAGGCTTGGCACGCTAAAGAACCCTGCTGTATAATGTCATCAGCGCAACGCACAGGCAAAATTTCTGCACCTTCGACTATAGCTGGTGACGTCTCAATATAAGTGAAATATTCTTGACTGGGACGTTAAACACCATTACTCAACTCAACTCAAATTGTAGATTTCAAATAGGTTTATTAACTTATTTAAAACTGTTATAAATGGCTGCCAAAGGGGGTTTTACTATGGAAATATGTTTGTTTCCTAGGTCTTGAAACTGGGTAGATGATGGTTTTAATACTTGATATAATATTGTAACAGTGGATAACCATTTGAAAAATTGTTGGTACCCTACATGACCCTTGTGTTACATACTATTCTTTGACTTGGTTTTAATGTTATATACATCTGTTTCTATGGTGACATTTTTGGCCTTTGATTGGTGGTTGTTTGTTGTGAGTGGATGAACTAGAAATGTAAACCTGTTGCCATAGTAACAATGCTAACAACATACCCATCTTAGTGAAATATTAACACTTGGTGGTAAACATATAAGTGTGGTATGATTTGTAATTAGATTTTAGATACATTGGTGACTCATTGGTGATATCATAAACTGTTACTTATTCTTTTCTTGATTTAACTTTTTTGCCATGAGTTTCCAACTTGGTGATGACAAACTAAGATCAGTGAAAAAGTTTAAAACTGTATTTTTAGCTCACTTGCACAAATTTCAGGAAAACTTGTATTATATTCTGATGTGAATTGAAATGTGAATTCAGCATCCAGTGTTAACATTTATCAGTAGGTCAAATATATTTGATTGCCAAGATCATGAAAATGTACAAATTATTTATACTTAATGGCAGCTCTTGTTTTCTTATATTGTCATTATTGTGAATTCAGGCAGTTTTGAACTGCGTATACAAGACAAAGTACCAGTAGGGTTATAAGATTGGGTATTGTAATAGTATAGAAATACCAAATATACTTTGTTTTAACATTTATTTTATAATTATGATGTATAGATCTTCATATTCATTTCATATAAGTGTCTCACTTGCTCTGTCAGGGGTTTATCATTTTATTTTTAATTTGACCTGGTATTTCAGGGACGATCTGATATTGGCGCCCAGAAGAAGAGAATGTTACCCCATACCTCAGGATCCAGAAGTATAACACCGGATGCTCGGAGCTTTATGATGGAGAAGGTTTGTATACTCTAAAATCGTTTTTACATACAATGTAAAATGGGCTACGATGGGATTCAAAATTAGTTGATACAAGATGCTGTGATCTATTAACCAACATGTTAGAAATCTTGGCCGTTGAGACTGACTGTCAAGATTAAAAGAATCATATTTTAAGTCAGTTTAAATTCATGACAGGAGGAATTTAATGTACATTCATCTTGGCTAGATGTGGTGATATTTTGATCTGAATGTCACATCATTATATTGGTATGTTAACTATTTATTATCTATCTGTAATCTTGTCATATGTTAACTTTGGCCCAGTTGAAACAAGCTTGATTAATTAATTCAGTTGATTAGTCAACCTATAGTTTGTGAATTGTGTGTCAAAAAGTGAAGAAAAATGAAAAAAAAAAATCATTTAACTTTAATACATAGTTCTAAAACTTTTGATTTATTGATGATATGTTTCAGTATTTATTCATGTTATAAATTTATGTTAATCATTGATAAAACGAATGAAACGAATGGGCCAAATATTTACAAATTTTGATTTATATTGTTTAATAATCTGCATGGTCTTTCTGGCATTTGTTATTGAGATTTTAGTTCCCAAACAATTTACTGGGTATTTAAACATTGATATAAGTTTTCAGTTGTTTTCTCCCTATTTAATTGATGTGATTTATGATATATATGTTTCAGGAGGTGATGGAGAGTCAGAACAGAAAGTTACAGATGGAGATATCAACCTTACAGACAGAGAACAAACTACTGAAAGAAAAATATAACAGAGTTACTGGTATTGTACTTAAATCATCATAGCTGACATTTAGTTCCATTGTAAACATGTAATTTATGAAAGCAATATCAACTTTTACCTTATGTTTTTGGGGTTCTTGTCAACAGTGTGGTCAAAATCATGCAACCTCTTTTTGCCTGGGTTTAAATCCCTTTTATGTGACCAAGTGGTCTAAAGTGCATGCTTGTGGATCACAGCTCCACTCACCGCCAAGGTTCATACTCCACTCACCGCCAAGGTTATACTCCACTTGTGGCAGATATCCTAGTATGATGCAGTTTGTAAGTTTGTTTACTAAAGGTTGGTTTTTGGGCACTCCAGTTTCCTCCACCATCCCTGAACTGACCACCTCAATATCAGTGGAAATGTTTTTTGACTGGGGCCTAAAACTCACATTACTCAACTCTACTCTTACATTGCTTTTGGACAGATTCTAGTTTGTGAAAGTTTGTCAGTTGGCTTTCCAAAGGTGTATGGGTGTTTTTTGGGGTACTCTACCATATTATTTTGTCTTCATAAATCACTATTTTAGAGTCTTATCATTTCAAAATTTAGGTAAAGAAGAGTTTAATACAGAAATTTTGGGGTTTCCCATCAGAATACATCCTTTAGTTGGAGATAGTTTTTAAAGGAGAAATAAGCAAAACTGGATTTCTTCAAAACTCAACAAAGAATGAAAAGATAGGCTATGGTTGTCTCACACTGACACACAGTATTTTTGTGAGATGAAATTAATATTTTGGGACACCTTCTAGATTTAACACTGGTTTATCAGGCATGTGGCTTTTATGCCTGCAGTGATGTTTATCATTTTGCATTTGATAGTTGATTTTAATTATAAATTCTTACTTCTTGATGTAATTTTAAATATTTGTTTACTTATACAGTGAGAGTAAATGAGGTTGAAGATCAGCTCGCAGCCACACAAGAAGAACTTGAGTCATTACAAGATAGCCTGAGTCAGGAATTATCTCAGGTGGAAAGGAAGAATAAGTCTGAGGTTGCCAAGGATATGGACCAGCTTCAGTCTAGAGTTATCTCCCTTACAAGAGAGAACGAATCACTGAAAGCCGAGGTATAAATTAAACACACATAGTTATCTCTCGTGTACTACATGATAGTCACTAAGGTTTGTGAAGAACTATAACTTCTGAGTTGTCTTGCTTCTAGAAAACACTAACAACAATGCATATTCCAGGATTAACCTCAATTTTATGAGGAATTGAGTTTTTAATTTTGTATTAACAAGAACAATGGAAATGATACTGATCAAATATTAAGGAATATCAGTATCATATGTTAATTGTTCATCACTGTTACACATAGATTTCATGTACATATACCAGCCATTCTGTCACATAGTATGATATGGTTAGAAACTTGGAGACAGTCTCACTCATATTTATCGGAAATGTATTGCATGTATACACGTATATATGTGACAGTAATTTAAAATAGTTACAGAAAAAAGGAAAGGACAGTTATTTATTTATCGATTCAATTCATACATTAATGTAGTACAGACATTTGATTTAACTTTTAGACTGAAAAAGTCTGAAAGTAAAATATTCATAATACATGTAATAAGTACTTCACGTGACACAAGAGAAGTCATAATATGTTTCCTTGGTTACATAGGGACAAAAAATCATCAGTTACTACTATTGGCAAATCATTATCATAATTGTTGTCAAAGAAAAGAAACTAGATGTATACATAAGTATCAAATAAGATGTCCAAGCTATAGTCCAACCTGCCTCAAAGGCCACTTGCTTATCAAGGACAGTAGATTTACAGTCAAACCTGCCTTAAGGTAGTTCCATACCATAGTGACGTCGTCTTTTTGTGCGTACGGTCGAAATGTCCGATTTGACGTCTTTTTTATCTATGACGTCACGAATGTGTGGTCTTCGGCGCCAACAGAATTATGGCGGGAACGCTGTTATGCTATTATGCAGTAGAATAATTTTCTGCATTCACAAAAGATTAGAATTCAGAATATTAATTATGTGCACTATTTTTAAGAAGAAAATGTATATTGTACATGACGGAAATTAGGTAGATCTACACTTTTGAGAGTTAAAAGATTTGGGTAGGCCTACATTGTTTAAATTTTGAAGACGGTATTTTAAATGCTGGTTTATGTTTGTTTTTTCTTCGGTGATTTTAAATACAAACAGTAGGATACAAACTGACGATTCTTCAATAAACATACTGTATAATAATTTTTCTCGGTGTAAAATTTTAGCAGTTTGACTATGCTCTTGTATTTGCGTTTCATTCAGCGGCCTAGAATCAAGAACGCTTCATCAATGTATACGAATCCCCTTTCCACTTTAACTGAGCTGTGTTGTGTAACGGTTGCTATGGGTTTCTATGGGTGACAGACCATATTATGATTTTCAATTTTTTTTTTTTTTTTTTTGCACAACCAAATAGCTCACAATCAGTGTTTTGTTTATTTGTTGATACCAAACGAAAAACATTGAATTCATAATAGTATACTAGGACATTATTAGTAGCTTCTTACGTAAGGAATGGGGCTTTTTTCTTGTTTCAGGATTTTGATGCAATATTATGAAAAAAGTAGCTTGACGACCCCCTATTTTTTGTTTCCGAAAATCAAACTTATATATTCATGTGCAATATATGTGAAAATCAGGGGTCGTATTCGACTTAGTTTTTTTAAAATCTACAAATTAACGAAAGGGTGTTACTTTCAGTTTTCCGGAATTTTAATGTTCTTCTTGATAGGTGGCGCTGTAGAAAAATACCACGTGACCGGAAGTAAAATTTCATTGGTACAAATAATCTCCATGACATAATGGTTAATTTAAATGCAAGACACTTTTGGTTTCTAAGCATGACAAAAAATATTAAAGCTTGTTTATTGATAACAGTAGTTAAAATTTGATCATTTATGTCGTGAAAATGGCCACCAGGTGGCGCTTCAGAACTTCTTAAGGAAGTCGAATACCTGCCCTGAAATTTTGGCATGTTGAATGATTTATGCCCATGTACAAGATATCAAAATTTCAATATGTGTTTTCAGGCGATTTGTAAAGTATGGAACTACCTTAAAGGCCACCTCTATATAAGGACTACCTGCTTATAAAGGCCAGTAGAATTGTATCCCAATTGTTCTTTATTCATATTACATGTATTTGAAACTGTGTATAAAGGCCACTTTTACTGGTTTCCTTAGGTGGCCTTTATAGACAGGTTTGACTGTATATCCTACAATTTATCTTGTGATATTTATTTTACCTATAAGAATTATGAGAGTTTATTATGATGAGAGAACAAAGAGTGTATATATATATTAAGTTATTTATTGTTGTTTTTGTTTGATTGTTTTAGGTGAGCAGTTTAGAGAAGCAGTTAGAATCAGCTCATAAGATGACTGGATTATCTCGTCAGAATGCTGAAAAATCAAAAACCATGGAAGCATTTAAAATAGAAGTAACAGCATTAAAGGTAAGACCCTCTTTATTTATTCTACCATTTTAATTTTTGTAGATTGAATTTGATCAGTGAGACTTTTTATCAGATTTTATTCAGGGTTCGAAATTAAGCGTGCAATTGTGCTAAAGATGACCTAAATTTTGATAATTAGGACCTAGAGGTCAATCCCAGGTGATAAATTTTGCAAATAGTTCTTCTTTTGTGTGAAAAATAAAAACTTTGATTTAATATTGGAGCTGTAGGTGTTGGTCTACATGGTCTCCACATATGCTGAGTAACAGAATCATTAGACACAGGAATTTATAAATAAAAATAAAAAATAGCTTGTATTTTGTTTATTATTTTGAACGTGATCACCTGTGTCCTGTAAAGTAATGTAAAATATGTCATTGCTATAATAGTTATGGTAAAAGTTGCACGGGTTCCAGTTGATTTAGCACCTAAGATTTAAAAGCCTTTGCAGTTTTTAGCATCTGGCCAAAAAAGTTAGTTGTGACCCCTGTTATTCTAGGCTTGTTGGTTGCTGTAAGCAAATTTGTTTATAATTTTATGCTTTTGTCTGGAACTACAATGTACTTTTTATGTTTTCTCCTCATGTTGTTCCAAAATACCTTCTGTATTAAACAATTCCCGTATAGATTGGAAACTTAGGACCCGTGAACACCAGCTATACACCTGCTAGTTTCAGGTATTCTTTATCATGTACAAAAATTAAACATGTTGAAGGTAAAGACATTAGCCAACTCTATCCTTTGGCTTTTGCCTTTTTTATCAATTTAATGTACTAAGTATTTATTGACAGATTTACTCCTGATATTTTTACATTTACAGGATGAAGTAACAAAACTAAAATCTCTGCTGGATCAGAGTGAGCGCCATCTACAGGAGGAAGAACTCCGAAGTAGAGAGTCAAGTCAACAAGTTATCAAACTAACGGAAATGAAAAACCTACTTCAACAACAGTTAGAGGGAGGTGTTGGAGGGGGAACATTCTCGGAAAAACAGGTATGAATTATAAAAATGATATCTACACAAACATATTATAACAGAAATGGGAAGACATTTCAAATTTTTCCCCCAAAGAACCCCATTGTAGCTCTTTGAGCCCTAAGCATGTGCATGCTCAAAATACAAATAGCAAATGGTGCATCTACTCCACCCAAAAATTAATCCAGTGAAGTAAAGATCTGTTAAATAGTTATGAAAAGTAATGGACAAAATATTGGCATCAGTAAACACTGTTTGCCCCAGCTTCATTTTTTTTTGGGGGGGCGGGGTTTATAAAAAAAACATACTTCAATTTGATGTATTACAAATATGTATAATGTATGTCAATTAGTTGCACCATGGTATTTTTTAAATATTTTCAACAACAACAACTCTATATTTTTAAAGACAAAATTTGATAATTATAGGGGTAGATAAGACTTATTTTCTTATTTTGAAAAATTAATTTATTTGTAACTAAAATTTTTATCTTTCAATATTTATAACAGGTAAAGTCTTTGGAGAAAAGATTGAAAATAACAGAAGAACGACTTCATCAAGAGCGAGCTGATCGTGCCAACAATCTGTCACAGGTAGAAGACAAGCTGTTAACAGAAAACGCCAGGTTACAGGTAAGACGAGAAAATCGAGCCTTATGGATCTAGAGGAGTTTAAAGGTTGTCTTTTTGTTGGCCTGTACAATGTGATGAGGACTGGTTTAATGATTGAGTGGGGTTTTACATCCCAGTCATCATGGTCAAGAATATTTCACTTATATTGATATGCTACCAGCTATGGGTGAATTGGCAGAAAATTTTACCTTTGCAGTGCACTCTGGGCAGTGTGCAGAGATGGTTCTTTTATGTACCATGCCTGCTGTGTCACATGGGCATAAGTTTATAAGGTCTCTTTCAAAGGCCAAGACTTTCATTTTCTAATGTAAGGTGCTTGCTGAAAAAAGTCCCTATCTGTTTTCAAGGTTGGTCCATGTTACAGCTTTGCTCTTCATGCAATTTGTACTTGGAACACCCGGTATCATACTAGCATGAAGTGACCCCAAAACAATGTCATTTCTTGAGTTCAACTCTGACTGTTGTATTTGTAAAATACAAACCAATTAGGGCAACCCTTCTTGGAACTTACTTATGGATTACAGTGCCTTTCACGGTCTAGATTCAGAACCTGCTTTGGACAGATCCTGCTCTGATAAAGTTTTTCAGTTTATATGCCAAAGTTCGGTGGTTTTCTCCAGACACTCCATTTTCTTCCACCATACATGAACTTCAGTCTCTATATGAGTGAAAGAATCTTAATTTGGGTGTAAAACCCCATTACTCCACCCCACTCCTTCTTGGATCTGACAAATACTCTATTCTTATGTAGTTTATGGATAAAGCTTTATTATCCCCTGCCTTTCAAAGAAAGAGGAGAATATTAAATTTAAGTTTCCGTCCATCCTTTCTTCCTTCCGACCTTCATTCCGCCTGTCTGAAATTTTGTCTGTGCAAATTCTCCAAATCTGAAGCACTATTTCATAAAACTTGGTGCAAAACATCAACATTGATAGGAGATGCGCATATCTTAAACCTGAGTTGGTTTGCTCAATTACCTGGGAGTTATTGCCCTTTAAACATAAAAGCTAATCACAAAAAAGAACCTGCTGGCAGGGGATCCTAATTTACTGAATCGACTTGTTGATGTGGTTTAATTTGACTCATTTTAGGCAGCAGAAAAAGAACTCAATAGACAGTTACAGAGAGAAAAAGACAAAAATCGAAACCTAGAGAACAAGATCAGAGATGTAAAAGATGAAAATGAAAAGATGCGATTGGCTCTTCCATTTGACGAGTCGTCATTGACAACACAGAAGGGGTCCTATGATATCCCATACAGTGTTCATACCAGTCAGCGAGTAGAATCAGTCAAAGTAAGTTGGTATAGTACAAAATGTTTGTGAAGGAGGACTGATTTTTAAAAGCTATATTTCTTTATTTTCTGAAGATTAAAATTTAAGAAAAATTAATGCAAGCTATACAAGGTCACTACATTTGTAAAGTATCTTAAATTTTTTTTTCAAAATTACATACAAAATTGCACCTTTCATCTTATAAAAATAAATCCTTAATTATTGAATTTTGTTGATACATGGATGTTCAAAATGACACATAATATGCATGAATTAATTTTTTTTCCAGTTTTGAATGTTTTTTTGGTATCATTTTCACAACATTCACTGCCATATTTTAAGTCACTTATTGATTGAACATTTTTGTTCTTCCTATGTTCTAATTACTTAAATCATACAGTATGGTCTGCTTTATGATTTATATATCCACTGATTTCACATTTAGTTTGAAATTTAAAATAATTCAATTGTATTGTGCCATATTTAAATTTTTATACTTTTGGTAATGTGCCACATTATAATTTTATACTTTTGGTAAAGCATCACATTATAATATTATACTTTTGGAAGTGCGCTATATTATAATTTTACACTTTTGGAAATGTGGCACATTATAAATTTACACTTTTGGTAATACACTGCATTATATTTTTATACTATCAATTGGTAATGGGATATACAATTTATATTTTTTTTAATTTTCAATATTTTGCACTTTCATCACCACTAGCTGTTGGACTATAAGCACATTTTAGCACAGATAGAGCGGGAGTACGGACTTAAAGGCGGACAAGAACAGGATATAATCTGTCAGTTATGGGATACGAGAGATAAATCGTTTAAACAACTACGGCAGTTAGAAGTTCTTATACAACAGCTTAATCTACGGGATAACAATATAGCTGAAGGTTTAAAGGTGAAAACTAGATATGAATATTATAATTGTTTATATTTTGAAATGGAATTCAAAGTATTTATATCTAGACATGTGTGAGTCGATGGATGTGTGAAACTGAAAAATTGCATCTTTTAAAATTCTAAATTGTACTTAAAAATTAAATTTTGTTGTTGCATTTTCAGTTTTCTTATTATTACAAAGAGGTGCATTTAACCATGGCTGTATGAAGTAATAATCTGAAGAGAAGAGCTAAATGTCATAGATTTTATTAGAGAGTTGTAGATCTATGTCAAATATTTTAAGTTTTTCGAGTCCAAATATTTTGATAGACTAGATTTCTAGTTAGTTACACTAGTCTCATAACACTCCTGTCTTCAATACATGTATATCCATAGAGCTATTTATTATCTCTGTCTCATTTAGAAAAAAAATCAGACTTTGAAGTACATTCATGTACATGTATTTCATATTTCAATTTCAGAATTTACGAGATCTGAAAGGTCAGTTTGAAACAAAAACCAAACAGTTAGAGGAAAAACTTGAGAATTCTATCTCGGAGAAGGCAACCCTAGAAACTACATACAAAGAGTAAGTACCTGTTATAGTTTATTTTGAAGGAAATGTTTTAAGAACTGGTGTTTCGAGTTATGTGTCTCTTAAATTGTTTTATAAATATCTTCCTGTTTTTGTATATCACACACAGCGAGTGTAGCTAGCTAAACTTGAGGTGCTTACCTTTCAAGAATACCCGGCTTCAAGTTTATGTGTTACACTGAATTTGTCAGATTTCAAAGTTTTTACTTTGCTTTTGGGATTGTGATTTGAACATAGACTGGTGTGTTTGTGTTTGATCTAGAAGTGAAATTAATTTTTCTTCTTGTTATGGAAAATGAAAAAAAAAAGAACATTCTGCATAAATATAATTTGCATACTTATGGAATGAATAATTTAAAGATTTTTTTTAAACAAACAATCAGTGAACACAGTACTTTTACTGCTGTATTTAGTAAAAACAAAAATTATTGCTATGGCACAGAAATACACATGTTGATGTGTTTCATTCATAAAAATACAGCAAGAACCCATTCTTTCATACAAAAATAACGGAAAAGTTCTGACCAATCAGTGAACACAGGAGAATTGAATTATTTTGAAAATATCTTTACTGTAATTTTTTGTTTTCAAGGCAACTGTCAACTCTAGTAACAGAACGACACGATGCTTTTGCAAGGTTAAAAACATTGGAAGATTTGATGGAGGCTACGAAGAAGGAAAATGAAATTTTACGTAATGTCAGTTCTGTACCTATAACAGCTGAGATGTCACAAACAACAAATGCAGGTATGTCATATGTGGTTTTTGATTCAAATGACCAGGTGTAGCTTTGATTGGTACTGGGCATTGTTTCTTCTGAAGAATCTAGTGGCAAAAAAAAAATAAAATAAAAGCAACCACAAGTTATTTATTTCTAACTATTTGGTTTGACCTTGTATGAAATCTGAAATGTTACTCCAACCTCCAACACTCTTCAAACAACTATATACAGAAAATCCATTTTATATTGACTGTCATAACATCAACATTGTACATGCCTACAATGAAGTAAGAAAGTTGTACATTTATCTGTTCTCTGATTGGATGAACATTTTTTAGCTCACCTGAGCCAAAGGCTCAGATGAGCTATTGCAATCTATCACCGTCCGTCGTCCGTCGTGCGTCGTGCGTTGTCCGTCGTGCGTAAACTTTACATTTTAATCTTCTCCTCCAAGACTACTTGGCCAAATTTGATGAAACTTGGTGATTATCATGCCTAGGTAACAGCCTTTCAAAATTGTGTTCGGGGTTTGGCCACGCCCAACAAGATGGCCGCTGATACTAAAAATAGCAAAAAGACAAAAAAATCTTCTTCTCTGAAACCAAAAGGTGCAGGCAAATTTTGATTGGATATTTGGATTCAGCATACCTGGGAACATTAAAATTGTGTTTTTCATAAAAATCAGATGAAAAATAGGTTACGCGTTTTTTGCGTAAAATTACGTAATTTTTAAAATGAGACATTTATTGTTATAACTTCATAACCGCTGAAGATAATTGTATGGAGTTTTCACTGTTGATCTTGTCTTGCAATTTTCTTCCACTTGATGTCAAGGTCGAAGGTCAAGGTCATGTCCCAGTTTTTGACCTTTGATAAAAAATGCTATTTTTTCAACATTTCTTGTGATAATGGCGTAGGATTTTCAGTTATTTGTAGGTATTGACATGACGATCATTTTGATACATAGATCAGGGTCATGGGTTCAAAGGTCAACGTCACAGATGTCCAAGAATACCAAAATAGTTAATTATCTGCAAAACTATGAATTTTTTGTATAGGCATGTATATCAGAATATTGTAGGTAATGGCACAATGGTCATTTTGATATATGAATAAAGGTCATGGGTTCAAAGGTCAAGGTCACAGATGTAAACAAGTACTGAAATGGTTAATTATCTCAAAAACTATAAACTTTTTGTATAGGCATGTATATTGGAATATTGTAGGTATTGGCCTAATGATCATTTTGATATATGAATGAAGGTCATAGGTTCAAAGGTCAAGGTCATAGCTGCGAACGAATATTTAAATGGTTAATTATCTCAAAAACTATAAACTTTTTGTATAGGCATGTATATTAGAATATTGTAGGCATTTGCACAACGATCATTTTGATATATGAATGAAGTTCATAGGTTCAAAGGTCAAGGTCATAGATGCAAACTAATACTTAAATGATTAATTATCTCAGAAACTATACACTTTTGGTATAGGCATGTATATTAGAATATTGTAGGTATTGGCCTAACAATCATTTTGATATATGAATGAAGGTCATAGGTTCAAAGGTCAAGGTCATAGATGCAAATGAATACTTAAATGGTTAATTATCTCAAAAACTATAAACTTTTTGTATAGTCATGTATATTGGAATAAGGTACGTATTGGCCTATCGATCATTTTGATAAATGAATGAAGGTCATAGGTTCAAAGGTCAAGGTTATAAACGCGAACGAATATTTAAATGGTTAATTATCTCAAAAACTATAAACATTTTGTATAGGCATGTATATTGGAATATTGTAGGCATTTGCACAACAATCATTTTGATATATGAATGAAGGTCATAGGTTTAAAGGTCAAGGTCATAGATGCAAACGAATACTTAAATGGTTAATTATCTCAAAAACTATAAACTCTTTGTATAGGCATGTATATTGGAATATTGTAGGTATTGGCCTAATGCACATTTTAATATACAGATGTTTTAGCTGTTTATAAATAATATATTGTAGCTAGACTTTAGATATGTTATATATAGCATACTTATATAATAATTATTATAATTAATTTGCAAAAATACTTGCATATTATTGGCCCTTACTGCTGCAAATTTTGATATTCTCTTTTATTAATGTCATTGACCATTGAACCTCTGCATAAGATATGTACTCTTCCTCAGGTGAGCGTTAAGGCCCATGGGCCTCTTGTTAAATGCTTAACACACATGTTGCACAAGGATGAAATAATTAATATCATACTTAAGTATTTAAAAACAACCTTTATTTCTGGAAGTACTGTATTTCATTTAAAAAAATTAATTGTTCTGATTACCACTTATATTTGACAAGACAGTCCTTATTAAAATAGACGAATTACTGTTGTTTATATGTATCAATAGCAAATGTGGAAGGTCTCAACACAGAAATTCGTAATCTGGAGAGTAAGAACACACAGCTGTTACGGAGTAGTAAGATGATGGAAGGAGAACTGTCCACGCTCAAAGCTCAATTAGAGGCTCGGAATAAAGCTCTAGAAGATACCCAGAATGACCTTGACCTGGCATACAACCGCCTCGCCAGTGACGAATCTAGTGATTGGAAACAGCAGAAAATTGACAAGCTCTCCTCACAGGTAATGAATAAACATTATACAGTTAAGTGATGTATGAAAGTTAAGTGATGTATGAAAGTCAAGTGATGTATGAAAGTCAAGTGATGTATGAAAATTCTGTTCAGACTAGATTAATTTTCAGCAGCCTGGTCATGCATCAAATAATTATCACCATTACTGTAAATAACAACAAAACTATGATGATAAATTCAGATTTTATGAAGATATAATCATAATCTACCCCATGGTATATGATTGAGTAATACACAGGCCGGAGTTGTCATTCAAAATAATATATTAAGAGGTGGCTTCTTCTTTCTTTTCTATTAACGGCCATGTCTATTATGTTCCAACACTGGCTGCCATCATGTTACCAAAGCAGCGTCACAGCAACTAATGACGTACTAATGTCAGTCACTTCATCAAATGGCACACTTCAGGCTGAGTTTTTATTCTTTTCTGTGTGTAACTCAAGCATGCTAGTTTTTTGTTAGAACATTGTGGGCGTGGCCAGCGACCTGTCAATTATTTTTCTGCCAGTATTTATATAGTTTGTCTGTTATTTGATTTACAGGTTAATGGTCTACAGACTGAGATCAAGTTGATCACAGATAAATATAATATAATTACTGTCGAGAAGAATAAACTAGAGAATGAACTACAGACCCTACGACATGATATCACTGTGTCTAAATCCCGTCATAAAGATAAATTTTCTGATGCTCCGGATAGCAAGGTAATTATATATAACAGACCCTACGACACGATATCACTGTGTCTAAATCCCGCCATAAAGATAAATTTTCTGATGCTCCGGATAGCAAGGTAATTATATATAACAGACCCTACGACACAATATCACTGTGTCTAAATCCCGTCATAAAGATAAATTTTCTGATGCTCTGGATAACAAGGTATGTATATAAATAATCTGAAGATATTCTTTTATAAGTTTAAATTCATGTAATCTACATTGGTCAAGAGCTAAAATGCTGGAAATATTATATGTATTCTTTTTAGATCCAATTTTCTGTTAAAACTTATGAACAAGTAAATGATTTTCTGACACCAAAGGGTGTTTTTTTGGTCTTTAAGAAAATAATAATTTAGATTTATATTCCTTCAGTTAAGTACACATGGAGCTTGTTAAGGGGCCAGTACATAATATACAAAATATAACCTGTGTGATGACTGAGAGAATCAAAATGATGCCGAGAATAGTTTGAAGTTGAAGTGTAATCTCAACTGCTAAATGTATTAGAATGGTTATTTACTTATACAAATGTACATGTTTCCATTCCTGGTAGCCAAAATCGCCATTGGCTCATATTTTCTGAGAATTTCTCTAAAAAAGTAACCTATTTTAGCAAATTTGTGAAAATGCTTTAAAAGGACTATATTATCACAAATTTTGGAAACTCAGCTTCTGATAATTTAAAATTATAGAACCTAACATGTAGTAGACATCAGTCTGTGATACATATTGTACCAGTGTTAATTTTACAGCAATAAACAGCCGCTGTGGAATACAATTCCTCATCAGTAGTGCTTGGACCAAAATTATGAAACCAAAACTTTTTCAAGGGGTTGAGAAAATATCCATAAGACCAAAATATATTTAACCAAATTTAGCTAAGGAAATCCTTTGCTTGCTTTAATACCTTAGTTTTTGGAATTTTCAGATTTTAACTAGCAACAAATTTAAACAATTATAGTATATTTCTGAAATTACAAAGTATTGTCTACTGAGTTTATGATATCCTCAGGGCTGCTTATTGTAGCAGTAGGGAGTTAATATGGTTATTACATGAGTTTATATGTGGTTGCAGGTTGTTCATGCTTTGAAGGAGGATCTTGATGAGAGGTCACGACGTATCACGAAGCTGAATGAGGCCTACAATGAAATGGAGTCACATTTCCAACAGGCCAAGCAGGAACTGTACATGGAACAGGCCCGATCTAATGATTTAGATGCCCAGGTATGTTGAAGGAGAGAGATAGAAAGAGAGAAGAAAGAGATAGATACATAACTTATAATGCTTATATTTTGCTGTGGTTTTATTTTCACTATATTCGCAGACAAGTGTATTCTGCGAAAATAAAACAACTGCGAAAATACATGGGTATAACCAGCTCAATATTCTTGTTAGAGTGGTTTTCCTTTAATCTGATAAAACTGCGGAAATTTGAAGAAGCAAATACGCTAGTCATCACCAAACTGTGAAAATGGAACACCGTCAAAATAAAGCAATATATAATAATGAATAAAACAATTGTAAAATTACTTTTTTATATTCACAGAAACATATCAAATATATTCTTGAATATGAACATAATGCAACACATTAGTTTATTATATGGCCTATGATTTTGCCCTTTTCTGATTGGATGAGAATACGCTTGGCAAGCCTGATAAATGGATTTGTCCATTGCTCCTACGACCTCACTGAATATCATATTTTTTAAGTTGATAAATCCTTGTGTCAACCTCATTTAAAGTCGATAATTGTTTATTGCCAGTAAAACATAACAGCAGGGCTCTACAATGCGAGTAAAACACTCGCATTTGCGAGTAATTATTTGTAAATGCGAGTGGATATGTAAAATTCACTCGCCCATGTGCGATTAAAAAGTAGAAAGTTGAATCCGGGTTTTCCTTTCCGTTTTTTGACAGCGAAATTACTCTCATCAAGCTTAATCTTTAAAGCGCTTTAAATCATATAGCTCCAATCTGTTAAGTTGTTAAGCGTTTGTGTGATCACGTTTTCAAGCTATAAGTCGTAAACAAAATCGGCAAATATATTTTTCAAGCAACGAGTACGAATAAAAATCCAGAAGCTTCGAGAATTCTAATGTTATCAATGACCAGGAAGAAACGACCTCGTCTATGACTCGGTGCCAGTGATCACTCGATGGATAAAACAAACGTAATCCTCTAAACTGAATAAAGCGTTGACGGAAAGCCGGGTCCAGAATTGGCCTGGAAAACAGTTTTAAACCGGCAAAAGTATGTTTAAAAGATACACTGTTAAATTTTACATGAGGCAGATGTATCTAGCTAGACAGGAATTGCTTTCATTCCTGGGGCGACTCGCCTCACACCTCTGAATTACGTTCACGTGTTTTTAACTTAATTTGCCGTTTTTCAAAGTTTTTGCTTTGCTTTTGGACATGCACTGCAATTTCTGTGTTTGATACCACAATAAAAGTAAATTGAATGAAAAATATTTTTTAACAACATTGGGCCCATCTGCTGTGCCTGCATCTTCAAAATTACGCAATAATGGGAAATGTTTCCAGTCTAATAGAATCCCAGTTAAATTGTATTTATAAAACAAATATGTGGCGAGTAACATTTTTGCTCTGGCTAGTAAACATCTCGGGTTTACTAGCCAGGAGGCTAGTGAAAAAAATTGCAATCGTAGAGCCTTGAACAGTCATGGGTATATCATGTGTTGTACCACTGCTGGCTCTCCTAATGTTTTATATTAAGGAAAAGCACATGTCATTTTAGAATTTGATTGAATTTTACTTGTTTGATATTTCTAGGTGGAAGTTTTGCAACTTCAGTACAGAAGTCAGATATTGGATACACTAACTTACAGAGAAAGAACAGCTACAGTTCAGATCCTTAAAGAAACACTTGATACAGTTAGTCAGGAACTCAATCAGAAACAAGAGGTACTTATATACTGGTACAGAGAAAGAACAGCTAGCCTCAGTTCCAGATCCTAAAGAAACACTTGATACAGTTAGTCAGGAACTGAATCAGAACAAGCACAGGTATGTTATATACTGGTACAGAGAAAGAACAGTTAGCTCAGTTCCAGATCCTTAAAGAAACACTTGATACAGTTAGTCAGGAACAATCAGAAACAAGCACAGGTATGTTATATACTGGTACAGAGAAAGAACAGCTAGCTCAGTTCCAGATCCTCAAGAAACACTTGATACAGTTAGTCAGGAACTGAATCAGAAACAAGCACAGGTATGTTATATACTGGTACAGAGAAAGAACAGTTAGCTCAGTTCCAGATCCTTAAAGAAACACTTGATACAGTTAGTCAGGAACTGAATCAGAAACAAGCACAGGTATGTTATATACTGGTACAGAGAAAGAACAGTTCAGCTCAGTTCCAGATCCTTAAAGAAACACTTGATACAGTTAGTCAGGAACTGAATCAGAAACAAGCACAGGTATGTTATATACTGGTACAGAGAAAGAACAGTTAGCTCAGTTCCAGATCCTTAAAGAAACACTTGATACAGTTAGTCAGGAACTCAATCAGAAACAAGCACAGGTATGTTATATACTGGTACAGAGAAAGAACAGTTAGCTCAGTTCCAGATCCTCAAAGAAACACTTGATACAGTTAGTCAGGAACTCAATCAGAAACAGGCACAGGTATGTTATATACTGGTACAGAGAAAGAACAGTTAGCTCAGTTCCAGATCCTCAAAGAAACACTTGATACAGTTAGTCAGGAATGAATCAGAAACAAGCACAGGTATGTTATATACTGGTACAGAGAAGAACAGTTAGCCCAGTTCCAGATCCTCAAAGAAACACTTGATACAGTTAGTCAGGAACTGAATCAGAAACAGGCACAGGTATGTTATATACTGGTACAGAGAAAGAACAGTTAGCTCAGTTCCAGATCCTTAAAGAAACACTTGATACAGTTAGTCAGGAACTGAATAAACAAGCACAGGTATGTTATATACTGGTACAGAGAAAGAACAGTTAGCCAGTTCCAGATCCTTCAAAGAAACACTTGATACAGTTAGTCAGGAACTCAATCAGAAACAGCACAGGTATGTTATATACTGGTACAGAGAAAGAACAGTTAGCCCAGTTCCAGATCCTCAAAGAAACACTTGATACAGTTAGTCAGGAACTGAATCAGAAACAGGCACAGGTATGTTATATACTGGTACAGAGAAAGAACAGTTAGCCCAGTTCCAGATCCTCAAAGAAACACTTGATACAGTTAGTCAGGAACTGAATCAGAAACAGGCACAGGTATGTTATATACTGGTACAGAGAAAGAACAGTTAGCTCAGTTCCAGATCCTTAAAGAAACACTTGATACAGTTAGTCAGGAACTGAATCAGAAACAGGCACAGGTATGTTATATACTGGTACAGAGAAAGAACAGTTAGCTCAGTTCCAGATCCTTAAAGAAACACTTGATACAGTTAGTCAGGAACTGAATCAGAAACAAGCACAGGTATGTTATATACTGGTACAGAGAAAGAACAGTTAGCCCAGTTCCAGATCCCAAAGAAACACTTGATACAGTTAGTCAGGAACTCAATCAGAAACAGCACAGGTATGTTATATACTGGTACAAGAAAGAACAGCTAGCCCAGTTCCAGATCCTCAAAGAAACACTTGATACAGTAGTCAGGAACTCAATCAGAAACAGGCACAGGTATGTTATATACTGGTACAGAGAAAAGAACAGCTAGCCTCAGTTCCAGATCCTAAAGAAACACTTGATACAGTTAGTCAGGAACTGAATCAGAAACAGGCACAGGTATGTTATATACTGGTACAGAGAAAGAACAGCTAGCTCAGTTCCAGATCCTTAAAGAAACACTTGATACAGTTAGTCAGGAACTGAATCAGAAACAGGCACAGGTATGTTATATACTGGTACAGAGAAAGAACAGCTAGCTCAGTTCCAGATCCTTAAAGAAACACTTGATACAGTAGTCAGGAACTGAATCAGAAACAGGCACAGGTATGTTATATACTGGTACAGAGAAAGAACAGCTAGCTCAGTTCCAGATCCTTAAAGAAACACTTGATACAGTTAGTCAGGAACTGAATCAGAAACAGGCACAGGTATGTTATATACTGATACAGAGAAAGAACAGTTAGCTCAGTTCCAGATCCTCAAAGAAACACTTGATACAGTTAGTCAGGAACTGAATCAGAAACAGGCACAGGTATGTTATATACTGGTACAGAGAAAGAACAGTTAGCCCAGTTCCAGATCCTCAAAGAAACACTTGATACAGTTAGTCAGGAACTCAATCAGAAACAAGCACAGGTATGTTATATACTGGTACAGAGAAAGAACAGTTAGCTCAGTTCCAGATCCTTAAAGAAACACTTGATACAGTTAGTCAGGAACTCAATCAGAAACAGGCACAGGTATGTTATATACTGGTACAGAGAAAGAACAGCTAGCTCAGTTCCAGATCCTCAAAGAAACACTTGATACAGTTAGTCAGGAACTGAATCAGAAACAGGCACAGGTATGTTATATACTGGTACAGAGAAAGAACAGCTAGCCCAGTTCCAGATCCTCAAAGAAACACTTGATACAGTTAGTCAGGAACTGAATCAGAAACAGGCACAGGTATGTTATATACTGGTACAGAGAAAGAACAGCTAGCTCAGTTCCAGATCCTCAAAAAAACACTGATACAGTTAGTCAGGAACTCAATCAGAAACAGCACAGGTATGTTATATACTGATACAGAGAAAGAACAGTTAGCTCAGTTCCAGATCCTCAAAGAAACACTTGATACAGTTAGTCAGGAACTGAATCAGAAACAGGCACAGGTATGTTATATACTGGTACAGAGAAAGAACAGTTAGCCAGTTCCAGATCCTCAAAGAAACACTTGATACAGTTAGTCAGGAACTCAATCAGAAACAAGCACAGGTATGTTATATACTGGTACAGAGAAAGAACAGTTAGCTCAGTTCCAGATCCTTAAGAAACACTTGATACAGTTAGTCAGGAACTCAATCAGAAACAGGCACAGGTATGTTATATACTGGTACAGAGAAAGAACAGCTAGCTCAGTTCCAGATCCTCAAAGAAACACTTGATACAGTTAGTCAGGAACTGAATCAGAAACAGGCACAGGTATGTTATATACTGGTACAGAGAAAGAACAGCTAGCTCAGTTCCAGATCCTCAAAGAAACACTTGATACAGTTAGTCAGGAACTGAATCAGAAAACAGGCACAGGTATGTTATATACTGGTACAGAGAAAGAACAGCTAGCTCAGTTCCAGATCTCAAAGAAACACTTGATACAGTTAGTCAGGAACTGAATCAGAAACAGGCACAGGTATGTTATATACTGGTACAGAGAAAGAACAGTTAGCTCAGTTCCAGATCCTTAAAGAAACACTTGATACAGTTAGTCAGGAACTGAATCAGAAACAAGCACAGGTATGTTATATACTGGTACAGAGAAAGAACAGTTAGCCCAGTTCCAGATCCTCAAAGAAACACTTGATACAGTTAGTCAGGAACTGAATCAGAAACAGGCACAGGTATGTTATATACTGGTACAGAGAAAGAACAGTTAGCTCAGTTCCAGATCCTTAAAGAAACACTTGATACAGTTAGTCAGGAACTGAATCAGAAACAGGCACAGGTATGTTATATACTGTACAGAGAAAGAACAGTTAGCTCAGTTCCAGATCCTCAAAGAAACACTTGATACAGTTAGTCAGGAACTCATCAGAAACAGGCACAGGTATGTTATATACTGGTACAGAGAAAGAACAGTTAGCTCAGTTCCAGATCCTTAAAGAAACACTTGATACAGTTAGTCAGGAACTGAATCAGAAACAGGCACAGGTATGTTATATACTGGTACAGAGAAAGAACAGCTAGCTCAGTTCCAGATCCTCAAAGAAACACTTGATACAGTTAGTCAGGAACTGAATCAGAAACAGGCACAGGTATGTTATATACTGGTACAGAGAAAGAACAGTTAGCTCAGTTCCAGATCCTCAAAGAAACACTTGATACAGTTAGTCAGGAACTGAATCAGAAACAAGCACAGGTATGTTATATACTGGTACAGAGAAAGAACAGTCAGCTCAGTTCCAGATCCTTAAAGAAACACTTGATACAGTTAGTCAGGAACTGAATCAGAAACAAGCACAGGTATGTTATATACTGGTACAGAGAAAGAACAGTCAGCTCAGTTCCAGATCCTTAAAGAAACACTTGATACAGTTAGTCAGGAACTGAATCAGAAACAGCACAGGTATGTATATATACTGGTACAGAGAAAGAACAGCTAGCTCAGTTCCAGATCCTCAAAGAAACACTTGATACAGTTAGTCAGGAACTGAATCAGAAACAGGCACAGGTATGTTATATACTGGTACAGAGAAAGAACAGTTAGCTCAGTTCCAGATCCTCAAAGAAACACTTGATACAGTTAGTCAGGAAACTGAATCAGAAACAGCACAGGTATGTTATATACTGGTACAGAGAAAGAACAGTCAGCTCAGTTCCAGATCCTAAAGAAACACTTGATACAGTTAGTCAGGAACTGAATCAGAAACAAGCACAGGTATGTTATATACTGGTACAGAGAAAGAACAGTTAGCTCAGTTCCAGATCCTTAAAGAAACACTTGATACAGTTAGTCAGGAACTGAATCAGAAACAAGCACAGGTATGTTATATACTGGTACAGAGAAAGAACAGTTAGCCCAGTTCCAGATCCTCAAAGAAACACTTGATACAGTTAGTCAGGAACTGAATCAGAAACAGGCACAGGTATGTTATATACTGGTACAGAGAAAGAACAGTTAGCCCAGTTCCAGATCCTCAAAGAAACACTTGATACAGTTAGTCAGAAACTGAATCAGAAACAGGCACAGGTATGTTATATACTGGTACAGAGAAAGAACAGTTAGCCCAGTTCCAGATCCTTAAAGAAACACTTGATACAGTTAGTCAGGAACTGAATCAGAAACAGGCACAGGTATGTTATATACTGATACAGAGAAAGAACAGTTAGCTCAGTTCCAGATCCTTAAAGAAACACTTGATACAGTTAGTCAGGAACTGAATCAGAAACAAGCACAGGTATGTATATACTGGTACAGAGAAAGAACAGTTAGCCAGTTCCAGATCCTTAAAGAAACACTTGATACAGTTAGTCAGGAACTGAATCAGAAAAAGCACAGGTATGTTATATACTGGTACAGAGAAAGAACAGTTAGCTCAGTTCCAGATCCTTAAAGAAACACTTGATACAGTTAGTCAGGAACTGAATCAGAAACAAGCACAGGTATGTTATATACTGGTACAGAGAAAAGAACAGTTAGCTCAGTTCCAGATCTCAAAGAAACACTTGATACAGTTAGTCAGGAACTCAATCAGAAACAGGCACAGGTATGTTATATACTGGTACAGAGAAAGAACAGCTAGCTCAGTTCCAGATCCTCAAGAAACACTTGATACAGTTAGTCAGAAACTGAATCAGAAACAGGCACAGGTATGTTATATACTGGTACAGAGAAAGAACAGCTAGCTCAGTTCCAGATCCTTAAAGAAACACTTGATACAGTTAGTCAGGAACTGAATCAGAAACAAGCACAGGTATGTTATATACTGTACAGAGGAAGAACAGCTAGCCCAGTTCCAGATCCTCAAAGAAACACTTGATACAGTTAGTCAGGAACTGAATCAGAAACAAGCACAGGTATGTTATATACTGGTACAGAGAAAGAACAGTTAGCCCAGTTCCAGATCCTTAAAGAAACACTTGATACAGTTAGTCAGGAACTCAATCAGAAACAGGCACAGGTATGTTATATACTGGTACAGAGAAAGAACAGTTAGCTCAGTTCCAGATCCTTAAAGAAACACTTGATACAGTTAGTCAGGAACTGAATCAGAAACAAGCACAGGTATGTTATATACTGGTACAGAGAAAGAACAGTTAGCCCAGTTCCAGATCCTTAAAGAAACACTTGATACAGTTAGTCAGGAACTGAATCAGAAACAAGCACAGGTATGTTATATACTGGTACAGAGAAAGAACAGTTAGCTCAGTTCCAGATCCTTAAAGAAACACTTGATACAGTTAGTCAGGAACTGAATCAGAAATAAGCACAGGTATGGGGCAGATACACTCATTAAATTTTATGTCGAATGTATGGTGAGTGGACATAATTTGTAAAAAATTTTCAGTTCATATACATGTATATGTACTATATTCTAAAATTGTTTTTAGAATACTGTAAACTTACTTATTTTCACATTGTATTAATTTTCGCTTATTTCGCGGTCATTTGTTTTGCACAGAAATTAACACCAAGCGAAAATTACATTATGCTCATTGTGTTATATAGTGCATATTTAAAAATCATGAAAATTTAACTACGAGGATTTGTCTAAATTTTACATACCACAAAAATAAATACATGCAAAATTAAATACATTTACAGTAATACTCTGGTTGGTATACAGTTAAAAATATGTATTATTTCTCTCAGTACAAAAACAGTTCATTTAAAAAATCATTAGTTTTATCAAATACTTGACTTATTTGATATATTTTTAACTCCTTGTTCAGCATTAGTTTGCAATAATCAAATACCCTCCTCCATATGTGTCGGTCAGTTTTATCAAAGATTTTTCTGTAACAGTAATTTGAGTTAGGTTCTTGTTGTAAAATGTAATTTCATCTGTTATTAAATGCATGTATACATATTTGCTTTCAGAAAGGCTACACTAGCTATTTTACCATTTTATTTAGTGTGTGGTGTTTAACCTCATTGATGACTAATTTATTCTTATAATTTTTTAAAAAAAATTTCAGATGAAACTGATACAAGTAGAACTTAGTAAAGAAAAAGACAAAACAGATTATCTGAATACTCAGCTACAAGAGGAGAGGCGGGGTAAACCTGAAGGGGAGAAAAGTCTGGTGGGAGTAGAACTACAGCTGAGGGAACTACAGAATGAACGAGAACAGTTAAAGACGGAACTTATTGTGAGTAATAATATACTATCCTGAATGGAGCATGGGGTTTGCCACTATACCATGTGATACCCCCTAAACGTTTGTGCAGAACTTTTATTTTCATTGTGTATAGAATCATAGTAAAAACGATGTTATTTCAGGAATTTTCGACATAAACATTTTCCTAGATATTTCACACAAATTTTAAGGGGTATTGATCACATGGTACAGCAGGGAACCTCATCGGTAGGAAAAATACATCAGCTATATTTAAACACCACAAGTCTTGAATCTGCAAAAATTTAACATGCAAAAAATGACATTACCGGTAATTTTTTTTTTCAAAAATGAGCAAAATTTGTACACTGCAAAAATAATCCAAATTACATTATTTGTTTTGTTAGATAAATATACTCATCTGTTTTGTAATTTTTCAGCTTAATTATTCAAAGAAATTTTGATATGAATGTCAGTTTGTATTAATGCTAACAACTTAGTAGAAAAGTTTAAATATTTCATGGTCATTATTGATACTGTAGACAAAGAAGTTTTGATATGAATGTCAGTTTGTATTAATGCTAACAACTTAGTAGAAAAGTTTAAATATTTCATGGTCATTATTGATACTGTAGACAAAGAAATTTTGATATGAACGTCAGTTTGTATTAATGCTAACAACTTAGTAGAAAAGTTTAAATATTTCATGGTCATTATTGATACTGTAGACAAAGAAATTTTGATATGAATGTCAGTTTGTATTAATGCTAACAACTTTGTAGAAAAGTTTAAATATTTCATGGTCATTATTGATACTGTAGACAAAGAAATTTTAGCAGCAGATTTATTAAACAGTTTTTCGCAATTTGACTTTTAATCTAAAATTTAGCATAGGTGACTTGGTGGGCAGACAAAAAGATGATGTGCTGAAATAAAACTGTTTATTCCTCCTGTGAAATAAAATAGCTAGAATAAGTTTACACCAATATAAAGCAATAACAAGATTTTGACAAAAAAAATAAAGATATACAAATATAGTAGTAAGTAACAAAAAATAAAATTGTAACTGATCTAACTTGCCTACTATAGGAAGCCCACACTGACTTAACCAAAGCAGCAGAAGATTTTGCAGCAATAGAAAATGAAGTAAAGAAGCTGAACCAGGAACTTGTTACAGAGAAAGCAACTCAGTTACAGCTAGCTTCTGAGAAAGGAGAGCTAGAACAGCATCTTGAGGTAGTAATCTTTGACAGTACTTTGAAGACTTTGAAGAAATGCCATTCTTTTTTGGCATTTTTCTTGCAAGAATGAATAACAATGAATTGTTGAATTGAAATACAGTACTGTTGATTTCAGCTATTTATCAGATTGATGTTAGAAATTTTACAGATGATCCGAAGACATGTTTTTGAGAATTGCAATTAAATTATGAAATAAACATATCTTTAAAGAGAATGTATTGTATTATGAAACAGCATTTAAACAATTCTAGCACTCCATATCACCACCAGTTGAGATTTTGCCGGCCATGCCTATTATGTTCTGACACTGGCAGCCATCATGGTACCAAAGCAGCATCACGGCAATTAATAACATACTAAAGTCCATTTACGATCCTTTAGTCTCTCGGTTTTTCGTAAAATTCTCTAAAACGAAACTTTTTATTGTAAAAGTAAAATCGTACATTTATTATACAATTCATGTCGTAATTAATTCTTAGTATTTCTATTCTTAAACTTTTCTCAGTTTTGCCCCATACTCCGTAAATTTTGGTCAATTTTGAGCAACGGCTATTTTGTCTAAGTCCTACATTTCGGTCAAAACCATTTCGGACAGGGAAATACTGAGCTAATTTGCATACGAAATACTTATCAACAATATGTTGATACGCAACACTACACATGATTGACAAGGACGGATATTGTTTTCATAAACTTGTTTATAAAATTACTCAAAATTGTTTAAATTTATCAATAGTTATCAATATACATATGGTATTATAATGCTGCACGTACGAGTACGTCATGCACTAATTTTTTTTGTTTACAAGATTTTTGTACAAAATAGCATTCTTGCCACAATTCACGTTCAAATCATTATTTGAGACTATAAGAATCCATTATGAGTATCCATGTAGGATAGGGAAATCTCACCCGAGGGGTTGAACATTTCAGTCAGAGACGAGGCTTGCCGAGTCTCTGACCAGAAATGTTCAACCCCGAGGGTGAGATTTCCCTATCCTTCATGGATCAACTCATAATGGATTATTTTTCTTCCATTTTAGTGCCATTATTTGGCTTCAGGTACGATGAACATAGACATCGACGCCATGTTTGTAAAATCTAACTTTGTAATTCGACATTTTACTTTAAAATAAATATGACCATTGGATAGATCGTACCGGATTTTGGTTTATACAACATGTATAAACTACAAAACAAAGTGGTTCATTAAAAAATCCAATATTTATCATTTGAAACGCACTCAAAATTTCTAAATTGTAAAGAATTTGATGTCATTTTCCCGCAAGATGACGTCATGTTCTCCATATGTTGACGTCATGTAATTGTCTTTTGATTGTGACGTCACTAAAGGTCACGTGGTCATGTGAGATACGCGTATCTCACATAGGGAAAAACCCTATCTTACATAAGCAGATATGGAAGAAAACGCTCTCTCTCTCTCTCGTTGTACCATAATTCTTACTGAATTTCATATAAGAACGGTCATTCTTAACCTTGACAAACTTACAACAATTCACGTGCAAATCATTATTTGAGACAATGTTCTCTCTCTCTCTCTCTGTTGTACCATTATTCTTAAATGGTAAATTATGGTAACTAATTAAACTTATAAATCTTGTGTACAGATAATTAGAAAGACTACAAAAACTTTGTCAAATCTACTTGGTAGTTGTGTACACGTGTTGTAAAAGTCAGTCAACTTTGACTCTAGCAATTTGGTAACCGGATTATAATTAGAAGCGTATGCATGTTAACAAATATTTTTAATCATTGTGGCAGAAAATATGAATTAAATAATAACAATAAATCAACAACTTTGTAGATTTTTAGAGACATTAATTTTAAAAAAGTTTCAGGAAAACTGGTTGTGATATTAATATACACGTGGTTGGGGGTGACTATCTTCGTAGAATCGAAGAAGATTGTGTAAATGACCCGTAACAGAAACTGATTAGCATATGAAAAACCCCCTCTCGCTCCTGTTTTTGGTATCGCCGCAAAGGTTAGGAAAATGGCGCTAAAACAATTTACATGGCGATATCGAAGGCGATATTAAAAAGTTTTAATATGAAGTCAAAAGAGTAGATTAGACACCGGTTACATCAGGCCATATTACGGCATAGGCTTGTTTTCACGATGCAAAAAGCTATGATTTTTATTCACACATTAACCACATGAAAAGGGACAAAAACCAAGAGACTAATTGGTTGTAAACAGACTTTAGTGTCCATGACATCATTAGACGGCACAATTCAGGTCAAGTTTTCATTCTTATTGCATCTAATTCGAGCATGCAAGGCCTTTGTCGGCACAATGTGGGTGTGGCTGATGATACATCAATTGTTTAGACAAATGATAAAAGGATTTAGTTATATGGAGGAAGACAAAGTAGGAAGAAATGAAAACAAATTGAATCTGGGACTCTCAAAAATGTAGGAAAAAAACTGTTGACATAAAGAATTGGCAAAGTAAATGTTGTGTCATCTAATATTCTTTCACTGTACGTATGATGCAAGTATATTTGTGTGTTTTACAGGAAATAGCAGAGGAGCATGATGCTTTGGTGCAAGAAAAAACGCAGGCAGAAGAGGACATGGTTAAACTTGAAAATAAATTACAGGAAATACTTCAGACGTTTGAAATAGAGGCTCAACATCAACATAACAACTTCTCCTCTAGATATCAAAATATACCACCTGAAGCTAGAGAGGTACTGGTTGTTTCAGTTGATTTTATTTAGCTTGTCCTTAATCTGGTTCAACAAGTAAGAATGTCCTGAATTAAAATTACAGAGTTTGTTAGAAGTCATGACCACAGTTGAGTCATTCATTGTTATCCTAGCTATCATTGTGCTATTTTAACTTCAATATTTTGGTGTTGTTGCAGATGCTGTTTCTCAGAATTAAATGTTATTATTAGCAACAAGGTGCTTGCATAGGCACAACTGATTACATGTTTCGATCAAAACGCTGAGAGAATCCAGTTAAACTTTCGGGAAGGGAGGCAACCGAAACAAAATACTGTCACATAGTCACACGCAGACCTATGTGATGGTATATATTAAATAATAATTTCTGATAGGGCAACAATACAGACTGTCACCCTATCAGAAATCTTATATTTATTTTATTATACCAAGTGTTGGTGTTTCTTATACTGTGCAACCAAAGTATACTGGATTTAAAATCATGACAGTCAGCTGTTGACTGTAAGCAACTTGTGAGATGCTTGTATTTAACATTGCTCTAGAAAAGCATTTTACTGATTTAGAAGAATGCTTTCAAACTGCATACAAAGTTTTCTGCGCATGTGACATTTTTCATAATGTCAACTGTTTTTCATAATTTCAACTGCTCATGTAATGTCACCCTGTGATGTCAGACTTTCTGAAATTCGAGAGTGACAAAATTTACCCAACCGCTTATTAACTAATCAAATTTCAAGAATTTTGCAAGAGGTATAATAATACAAATTGTTACATGGCTCTTATGAAATTGCTAGATTTTTACATAAGGTGTTATATTATGTTTTGTTTGTAGTTGGTGTCTGAAGTGGAATCTCTCAGAACATTACTGGAAGCTAAAGCCAAAGAACATGAAGTCCTAACAGACAAACTCAGGTATGAAGGGTGTGTTTTGTATACATAATTGACGGATCGCCGGCCATGCCCACAATGTTCTGACAAAGGCCCAGCATGTTGAATTACGTACAAAAAGAATGAAAACTTGGCCTGAATTGTGCCATTTAATGACGTCACTGACACTAGTATGTCATTAGTTGCTGTGACACTGCTTTGGTGCCTTGATGGCGGCCAGTGTCCGAACGTAAAATGCATGGCTGGTGATACGTCAATTATGTATAGGCAAACAACATTGACCTGTCCGCCTGACCTTTCATCAGGAATATTCATATAGGAGGATCCATCCAATAAATAGGAAGTAGTAGGATTCACTGTTAATAGTATGTAGTCAATGTACATGATTAATGCTCGCATTCTATAGACAAAATAAACCCATGTAATTCCTAAACACAAATTCACTCGTCCACAATAAATATTTAGATTAAAGGTCAAGCAGAAAGGTCAAAGTTGTTTACCAATTCATTGTTAAAATTTGTCTTTTTCTATATTATATACACATCAAATTCCTATTTTAAAATATTTTACTGCTTCAAGTGCTTGTTGATGTTAAAAAATTACTGTCATTCTAATTTTATTTCAGTCGTCAACAAAGAGAAATTGAATTTTTTCAGAGGAGAGTAGAACTGCTACACAATGAGAATCAAAGCAATAGAGATGACATAGCTCGTATGACTAATGAACTAGCTACAAAGGTGAGTATACCTATGTAACTTGATGAAGTAATCTTTTTATATCGATCTTGTAGCGTCTAGAAATTTGGTTCGCCTCTGTACCACGTGATACCCTCTAATGTTTATGCAGAACACTTATTTCCAATGGATATAGAATAACATGAGATGATGTATTCCCACAAAAAATTAAATCATTTTGGGAATCTGTGATGTCCACGTTTTCCAAAACGTTTCACACAAACGTTAAGAGGTGTTGATCATGTGGGACAACGGCGATCCCCATTTATATATTTTTTATGCTTTGAGAAATTTAATAACTTTAGAGGCTATCAGTATCATCACTAACATTTGTAAAATATTTTGGTGGAATTATCTTTCGCATACTGGGATATTTTTTTTTGATATGATTTTATTGCACTTTCATTGTCTGTGTTATGTCAATATTTAATGACACAAAATTTCCCAATATACGGAAAACTACATCTGAAAAAAATACCCATTTTTAAAAGCACAGTAAACTAGTGAAAGCTAAAAAGGGATGTTGTTTCAAAAGTGTCCCCCCAATGGAGAATCCCCAAGAATGTGCATGGTTAAAATATAAATAGTCAATGGCACATCTTCTCCACTCAAGATTGTTCAAACACTTGAAATTGTGTCTGTAAATTCAGTATAAAGTCCCATACTGCAAGTACCGACTTCAAGTTTGTTGGACATCTACTTCTTGTTTCCTGTCTTAGTTCATTTTTCAATATTTTTGGTCAATGATTGAAAATTTTTGTAAAAGTTTTCTCAGCAACAACTAATCACAGTCACTTGAAATTTCGTATTTGACTTCAGTATGAGGTCCCATACTGCAAGTATTGATTTCAGGTCTGCCAGACATCTACTTCACATTTTCTTTCTATTCTTCTATTCTAACAAGTTAAAAGTAGGGGTATACTGAGTGAGCAGTAGCTCACAGATTTCTTGTTCATATAATTTGAACCTGTATAAAGGCCACCTTCCACGAAAGGCCACTTTTACTGGTTTCCTTTGGTGGCCTTTATCATAGACAGATTTGACTGTATGTGTTCAATAGTTTTCAAGAAAAGTGGATGATAAAATGCTGGTAGAATAAAAGGAGTAAATACCATATGCTCTCTCTCTCTCCCCCCCCTTCATCTTGGAGACAAAATATTTTAAGATATATTCACTAAATGTACATTTTCATTTATTCAGATGAAGGACAGTGTGTCAACAAGGGAGGTAAATCAGTTCCTGGTTAGTGAAAGAGCAAAACTTCAGTCAGAGAAGTCACAGATAGAGAGGGAATTTGACAAGGAAAAAACTTATAATGAAAGGAGGAAAGCTGATATTGAGGATGTCATTAGAAAGGTATGATCACCTATCATCTCTCTCTCTCTCTCTCTCTCTCTCTCTCTCTCTCTCTCTCTCTCTCTCTCTCTCTCTCTCTCTCTCTCTCTCTCTCTCAAGGTTCATTCTAGAAGGGCCCATGGGGTCATTGCTCCCTTATTTTGGCAAATGTTCCCATTGTTAAGGCCTTATTGGACTATTTAACATAATGTGAATGCAAAAATATTGATGTGATGGCATTTCAGATGAAAGTTTTTCCAAAATTACCCTCTTTTAAAAACCCTTGATTGAAGAAACAACATGCTTATCATGACAGTGATTTTGAATTTTTTATATAATAGTATCATAATCATAAGGATTAGGATATCTGAAAACTCCATGTGATGGAATTATATGTGTGTTGAAAGACTTTTCAAATTAGATATTTAACTGATGATACAAATTCATGTGCCTCAATTTGAGCATTAAATTCACATTAAATCTTTCTTTTCTGCAAATGTCATTTTCATGTTTTGAAAAACTGTATTAAATATCTTCTAAAAAAAGTAATGATTACTTGACTGTGGATCTTTATAGCATGTACATGTGTATATCAACTTTGAATAGAAGAAAAAAATCAATATTTGACCTTTGACCTTTGTATTTGTTTCATTATAACATGCAAGATACATTGATATTTTCTGACCTTTGACCTTTGTACTTACTTTATGAGATAGAGTTATCAATTATGTAAACGTGAACAGTAAGATCAGTGCTTTCTGTGATATATTGATTGGTTTTTGATGTCTTGATTTGGTGTAAGGCATTTGTTCAGTTTGACCGAGAGATAGTCATTAAATGTTAAAATGTGTTTCTCTGCGTCGTTAATTGTTGATATCGTACTGGTATATATGTATGTGTGATGTTAGTAGTACCTACAGTGGTTTATGCATGTACATGTATGTTTAATTCAAACCATCTGTTTAATTTCTGGTATTTAGTACTTAAATAAGAAGGTGTTAATACTTATATAATTTATTGTTTTGATGTTTATACTCTTTATAGTATTGGCAATACTGGAAATTTTTAGGTGCCAAATTTACAAGAGTAGAAGAAGCTTTTTTAACAAAAATTTGCCAGAAAATCACCTGTGTAAATTACACGGGTGCACAAATTGCATGGGTTTTTACCTTACATTATTAGTGGAGGTTCATTCTCAAAATGGAATACAGAAAGATTGTTTTAGGAATTTAATCACAAGTCGGTAAAGTGCAGGCTTAAACTTCACCATCATTTCTCAGCTAAGATTTTTCTTAACTTAAACTTTGCAAATTTTGTTAATTATTTTTAGAACTACAAAAAAAAAACATTTTGGAAAAATATAAATATTTAAAGTGATCTACAAAATGACACCTTAAATCCCTGAATATCTTAAAAATTAACAAAATGATTACGATTTCAAATTTGACAGATTTTAGTCAATAAGGAAAATCATAGTTAACAGATGATTGTGAGACTGGGGGCAGCAGGTTACTTAATAAATAAATTTTCTGAAATTGTATAAAAAGTGAAATGCGGGTGATTATATGTAAAATGGCATAAACAACAAAACTTATAGTACAGTATAACGATTCTGTTAATGTAGACTTTATTTCTTTGTTTCATTTATTAAGGTGGAACAATCTGAGAATTCCTACAAATCATCCGTGAAGGAGGTCAGTCAGAAGGATCTCATGATTGTAAACCTGGAAGGTGACATTAAAGATGCACAGAGAACAATTCAACACCTGGAAAACGATAATACACAACTTAAAAACAAGATAGAGAGAATGAATGAAGACATGAAGAACTTAACTGCTGTTAAAGAATCACTAGAGAAGATGATTGAAATGGAGAAGAATCAGGTATGTATGATTATATATTTACAATACTACTTGCTGTGGTAGCTCAGTTGGTAGAGATCTTGCTCTGTAAGTGGGAGGTTGTGAGTTTGATTTCCAGCCAGGTCTAATCCAAAGACTT
The DNA here is from genome assembly GCA_021292105.1 of Anadara kagoshimensis. Lineage (NCBI taxonomy): Eukaryota > Metazoa > Mollusca > Bivalvia > Arcoida > Arcidae > Anadara > Anadara kagoshimensis. Next base: position 1,520,081 of record CM037871.1, read on the forward strand.
GAAAATGGGTAATGACTGTTCTGTGGCCAAGCGCTCGATAATACGAATTGAAAGTCACACTTCTTTTGGATGGGAACTTAAAATGAATGAGGTCTCATGTCATGGAGGCGTGGCACTTAAAAGAACCCTGTTGTATAATGCCATCAGCACAATGCAGAGGCAAGATTTCTGCACCTTTGTCTATAGCTGTCCCGATATAAGTGAAATATTCTTGAATGGGATGTTAAACACCAATACTCATCAACTTTCCACTCTACAGTAATACTGGATTCTCTTCAATAAACCTTTTGAGAGCAACTCAAGATATTTATACCAATAATTTTAGTTGGCCATGATGTCACTAGTTTGTTTCTTTTGATGTTGACTAATAAGTGTGGCTTACTGACATTAGCATCTTTGAGGCATCTTTGACTGCTCAATTTGAAATATTGACTAAATTGATGTAATGTTTTTAGTACTAATTCTTCTTAAATAGTTTCTGTCTTCCCAGCAGTTTATTACATGTACCGTATATTGTGTTTAGAAGAAATTAAGAATGTAAACTTTATTTTATTTGATCTTTTATAATACTGCAGCACTGGGGGAACCAACTAAGTTGTGGTAAAGGACAATTTGTGCCATATTGAAAACTTCATCATGGTTGACCAATTAAATCAGATGTGATCAAAGTTTTGTTTGACAGTTTTTGTGTCAAGTTCTGCTAAGCTAATTATACTCCCCACAAACTAGCTTGAGAGGGGCACCATGTCTGTCTGTCTGTCCATGTAAAATAGTGTCAGGCCATATCTCATAATTGTTTTGATTGACTGGCATAAAACTTCACATGAATAATCTTCATGGTTCAAATGGGTGTCATGACCTTGAACCAAGGTCATATTAAAAAAGTCAAGGTCACAGGAAAACATTAAACCCTTGTAGATGTTGGAGGTTGGGGTATTTGGCTCTTAACAGACAGTTCTATTTTTTTCAGAACCCTTCCTCATATACTTTATATACATGTATTAGAAATGTTGCTTACAAAATTGGATTTTCAAAATATGTATAATGCATGTTTGTCAGTGTTTCCATTCTGACATTGTACTTATTTATGTATAACATGGATAATCTCCCCTTTACAGACTACTGAAGAAAAAATGGTGTCTTCACAAAGAAAAGATGAACTGTCCTCCATAAACCACAAGTATGAAATGTTGAGACAGGAGCAGACAATTATGCTGAATAAACTTAACGCTGAAAAACAGGCAGTAGAAAGTCTGAAGGTTTGTATACATACTTCTGATTAAATGCTGAATAAACTTAACGCTGAAAAACAGGCAGTAGAAAGTCTGAAGGTTTGTATACATACTTCTGATTAAATGCTGAATAAACTTAACGCTGAAAAACAGGCAGTAGAAAGTCTGAAGGTTTGTATACATACTTCTGATTAAACACTGAATAAACTTAACGCTGAAAAACAGGCAGTAGAAAGTCTGAAGGTTTGTATACATACTGCTTATTAAACACTGAATAAACTTAACGCTGAAAAACAGGCAGTGGAAAGTCTGATGGTTTGTATACATACTGCTTATTAAACACTGAATAAACTTAACGCTGAAAAACAGGCAGTAGAAAGTCTGAAGGTTTGTATACATACTTCTGATTAAACACTGAATAAACTTAACGCTGAAAAACAGGCAGTAGAAAGTCTGAAGGTTTGTATACATACTGCTTATTAAACACTGAATAAACTTAACGCTGAAAAACAGGCAGTGGAAAGTCTGATGGTTTGTATACATACTGCTTATTAAACACTGAATAAACTTAACGCTGAAAAACAGGCAGTAGAAAGTCTGAAGGTTTGTATACATACTGCTTATTAAACACTGAATAAACTTAACACTGAAAAACAGGCAGTGGAAAGTCTGATGGTTTGTATACATGACTTACTTGACCTATTTCCATCTCTCCGTGAGGAGAGTCAGGCCGTTTACAAGTTCTCTCCATTTTCCTCTGTCTGTTGCTACTAAGGTTTGTATACATACTGCTTATTAAACAACTTGTTTCATAATTGGTCGTTTCAATGATGTTAAAACAAACTGAATACATGTTATTGGGGTTCTATGAAATTTTGTATAAGTCATTGTGTCGCTGTCAGTGATCCTGCTAGTAATTCTATTTATATCTTACTTTGACCATGTTGATGTTTACTCATTATATTAAGTCTGACCATACATTATCACCAATACTTGTACAGTGAGGCTGAGTTATATTGGTTGTAATGTTTAATGTCACATTAGCAATTTTTAGCCAGCTATTTCAAGGAGATAAAATCTCCAAGGATTAATCTAAGAACAAGTTTGTGTATATGTGAGATATGCTAGTGTGTTTTATGGTCTGTTTTGTATTATCACACACTACTAAATAAAGGTAGTTTCCTCTAGGGAAACATGACTAAAATTTCCCAACTTTTCCACTAAATTTCTCTAAAATAACAGTAATATACTGAAAAATTAAATCTAGTTGTCCTTACCCAAAGAATATCAGATATTACAGCACTATAGTCTTTGAAATGAATATACTAGCTTATGTCAGTATCATGAGTATATCATAATGCAATTTGCTAGATCTCGGAACCTCAATTTTCCCAATTTTAAAGGAAGAAGGTAGTTTTCAAAAAAAAAAAAAAAAAAAAAAAATGTAACAAAATCACTGATATCTGTAAGGTACAGAAATTTTTTATATACATACAAATATTAACAGGAGCGGTTACAGAGTCGGGAGGAAGAAAACGACAAACTAATGCAGCAAGTACATACTTCAACCATAGAACTGGAATCTACTCGCAGTCAGTTATACGTCAGTCAAGAAAATCTTAAAGATCTCAAACACGATAAAGACAAGTTATATAATGGTAAGATAAACTAGTTAACTACTAGCACTGGTACTAGGCAAAATCTTGTCAGCTGACAAGGAATATTGACAGATCGTCGACCACGCCCAATATGTTCCAACAAAGGCCTGGCATGCTTGAATTACACACAAAAAGAATGAAAACTCTGCCTGAATTTTGGTATTTTATGACTTCACTGACACCAGTACATCATTAGTTGCTGTAACGCTGCTTTGGTACCATGATTGCGGCCAGTGACAGAACATAAAAGGCATGGCTGGCGATACGTCAATTATCACCAAATGTTAATAATGATAAACATGTTCAAGCTTGAAATACCATTTATAAACTGTATAAATTTAAAAGATGTAGAATGGATTGGAGTGGAATATTGGATTTTTTCACCTCAGTCAAGATTCCTGTATATATAATGATACTGTCAGTTTATGGATGAGGAGGAAACCGAAGTGTTCAAACAAAACAACCAGTCCTTAGCTTGGGCAAACTGACAAACTTTCTCACACTAAGATCTGCCTTGAGTGGGATTCCAATCTGGATTGTGAGAGGCACTCTGATTTGTGAGTATGAACTTTAGAACATTCAGCCACCGAGTTTAAGATGTGATGACTTAGATGAGAATTTATAATTTGATCCACAGAACATGACAGTTTATGTCGAAGTATAACAGAGAAGGAGAAGAAGATAACAGAACTAGAAGAGAAATGTGAAGCTACAATACAGAATTTACAACGAGAGATAGCATTCCAGAGACATAACATGGAAAAAGATAAAACATCCTCGGAAAGAGAACTGGAATCTGCAAAGTTAGTATACTTCATATTGGAAGGATTTTTGAATATTTTATAGTGATTGATTTTAATTTTATGTTTATTTATGTTTTTCTGTGATAGCAAGAAAAGAGTAAATAAATTACTTTATTGCTTTATTTTCAAGGTGTCAAATTTTCGCAGTTTGACGATAACTAGTGTATTCATGATGTCATATTTTCACGTCGTATCTGATAAAAGGAAAACTACTCTAGTGAGGATAATGTGCTGGTAATACCAATGTATTTTCACAGCAGGAATACACTGGACCGCAAATATAGCGAAAATAAAACCACAGCGAAATATAAGCATTATACAGTAGTCTAATATTCTCGCTTTGAGCGAATTTCATTAATACCACAAATGCAATAACATCATCCCCGACAATAGCTTATTATCACAGTTCATTTATGTAATGTACCAAAACATGCAGTCAAATGATATCTGCTCACTTCTGGAGATTCTGAGAATACCAAGTCAAATTTAAAGACTTTTCATGTGGATGTCTGTCCATAATCATTAAAAATATATTAATTTAGTCCAATGATACAAATGGTCAATTAATTTCTGTTTTTAATGCATTTAACTTTCAATTTTAACAGAGAGGAGATAAATGCTCTCAATGAAGAAATCAAACAAAAGGAGTCTCAGCTGTCAACATTTGGTAAAACACTGAAAGAACTAGAAGATGTAACAAGGTATGTTTACTCATATGAATGATACCTTTAAATCTCTCTCTCTCTCTCTCTCTCTCTCTCTCTCGCTCTCTCTCTCTCTCTCTCTCTCTCTCTCTCTCTCTCTCTCTCTCTCTCTCTCTCCCTCTCCTCTCTCTCGCAACAGTACTGGCTTTTGACATTGTGAAATAAAACAAGAACTATTATTCACTATTACCAGTATCTAGCAATGTTTAATATTTTTGAAGAACCTTGATGTAAAAGTGAGCTAACTGTACTCATTTTTGTCCAGGAGCTCTCATTACTTTAACTGATATAAATATTTGTTTGATAATTTTCTCTTTTAAAAAGGCAGGTCCAGGTCAAGTTCTCAATATTCAAATTTTAAGGGACATGCTATTTATAGTATACATAAATCTGTTGTTAAAACTTAATCTTTGTAAATTTATAGAGAGAAGTCAGAATTAGAACTTCATTTAAAACAGATAGAAGCATCACATGGAGATTCTCAGGTGTTACTGGAAAGTCACAGAAAGGAAATAATGTCACTACAAAGTACATTATCCAGACAACAGGTTAGTGTTATACATGTATTATTATAATATATTCTTTATTATGGAAATTTGGAAGGGCCAAGTGAAAAAAAATTAATATGTTATTTGTTTAAAGGAAAAAACAATTTGTCTGAAGAATAGACTTATTTGCCCAAAAGGAAATTCTATTCATATGGCCCTTCGACACCGTCATAGTATGCAGATATGAAAGATTTGTCAATATACGGATTGAGAATTGTTAGTTGGATGAGCACTTTGTAGCTCAGTTGGTAGAGCGTCATGCTAATATTGAATAAAAATGGCAATACCTTGGCAATTTTTCCCTTCCCATTCTACAACAGTAAACAGATAGAATTCAGAACAATGTTCACCTATATATAAGGTTATACATTAAATGAAAATGGACTTTTTAGAATAGAGATGCAGAAAATTCAGTGGCCTGTGAATATTTGCAATAGAATAACTAATTAAAACATTTCAATGAAATCATTTAACGGAAGCTCTGTTCACGACGCGCTTGATGATATGCATGTGCTAGAGTTAAGATTTAAAGTCGGAGGTTTATTTCTGAATGCTTTATTTACAGGAAACCCTATCCAAACTTGAAATGGAGAAAACCATTGCTAATGAAAAACTCCGAGAACATAAGGAAAATTCTGAAAGACAGCTTCAAGATTTGAATAGTTCCTTGTCACAGGTGAAAAATCAAAATGAAGGAGAAAGAATTTTCCTGAAGGACAATATTACCCAGGTATGAATTCAAACTTGATACATTTGTATGAAATTATGAATTTTGAAATTTCAATAATTTCAAAGTTTGATTTATGGAAAAATTATAAGTTTAAGTGAAAAAAATTGATGAAAATGAGAGCAAACTACATTTTCTAAGTTACATACATTCCTTTTTAGCCAAGTTGTAACAAAGTTGAAATCAGCTATTAATTTGGTGATGCAGGCCTGCCTGTGGGCCACAGGGGCTTTTCTATATGTCTTTAGATATTTAACTTATATGTGATATGTGAGTCCACCATAGTGAGTTACAGATCAAGTCTTGAGTTTTGATATGGTTCATTGACTTTTGACAAAATTATGAGCCATGGACTATGAATTTGACCAAACTTTTTTGTTGATGTCTAATTCCCACCTGCCTGAACTCATCATATAGAATAAAAAATAATAGCTTGGCTTGTGGACCTTTATGCCTGTTTATATTTTTGTACATTTTCAGATTGCAACAGATAAATCAAATTTGTACGGCTCATTATTGGCATTACTTTTCATATACATGTACAGCAGTTGAATAGTCTTGCAGGTAATTCTTTGTTTATATTTTTAACAGATGCAGTCTCGAGTTGAGTCCTTGGAATCAAGTCTTAGTTCAGCTATACAAGCCAGAGATAAACTACAAGTCTCATCTCGTATGACCGAGAGATCACTGGATGAAACAAAAGAACAATTACAAGGGGAGACAACTGGAAGAAAAATCGCAGAACAGAGAGCAGAAGCTTTACAAACACAACTGAATGAAGCAAGAAAAGACAGGGTATTTATGTTTATTATTGATACCTGTCATATATTTGTGTGTTTAAGTTACTTTTCATTTATTCATAGAAGTTTTGAGTTGGTTTATAATAGGTGACAACTTCCCTGAATCAGAAGTCAGATAATCTCCTACATTCAGTCATAAAATGTAATGATTTTCACGGTTATTTTTATGACCAGAACTATACACCCTTCCGATAAATCGCGACAGGCGTGCGGGAGTGCCATGATTGATAGTAGAATGTTACGTCATACAGGGAGTTATGAAAAGGAAATACTAGCATTTCGTATTTTCCCTCAATATAATATTGTTTTAAAATTAAATATTAAATTTCAATTTTAATTACATATCGCTGGTATTTTATTCCATGACTTCTTGAAAAATAGTTTGAAATTAATTATATTTTTTCATTAAAAATTTTAAAAATTCATTTTAATTGTTAGATAATAACTGTTCCATGACATATTTGATATTGTAATACCAAGTCATGGGCAGTCATTCGGAACTAATTAGGGCACTGATTTTGATTACCTGATTTACAGGAGAGAAAATGCTTCGGTCCAACCTAAGTACAATTTGCTTATGCATGAATGAATCCAGGTGTGTCAGAAGTAGCCTAATCTTTTCGTTAATCTCGTAAGATTCTCAGTCGGTAGAATTATTTAAACGGCAACTTAGTGAATAATTATATAAACGAACAAATTATCTATCCGAAAAATTTATAACGTGTCATGGGTAATTATTTATCCAACATTTTGAAACTTAGCATATTTGTGTTACAGTTTAAAGATGATAAATAATAATAAACATCGCATAATTAGTATTAAAAGTTATTTATTTATTTATTTATTTATTTTCATTTTTATACTTTTTGATTTTTTGACAAATAAGTATAATACAGCCAAAGCAGTGATACGACAATACATGAGAATAAATCAGATATTTATTACTGTGTATTATAATCAGGTGTTGCCTTGGTCGTCTGTTCAGCTCGTAATCAGGTAATCTAGAGAGGTACGCGTACTTGTATTTTCCTGTTAATTGCAAATTTGATTAATGAAACCAATTAAAAGTCCTATTTTTTAAGTCAACATAGGTAAGGATGCCATCATTTCTACTTAGAATCAGTTGTTATTTATATAAATATAACCGAAATTTTAACCATACAATCAAAATTTCAATGTTGTTGTTTTTTGTTTTTGTTTTTTTTAAAATATTTTTATTAATAATTTTGAGAAAAAAAAATTCAGAACCTTTAACATTTTTTGCAATAACGAATCTTTCTTTAATTAAAGTTTAATCCGCTGAACAATAATTTTTAAATACAACTTTAAGATGTCGCTAATTTGTAATCACAGGAAAATTTTAGTTTTCAAATTATTTTGACTATCAATTATGTATCTGAATTGTTTAATTTATATCAATATTTTGTAAATAAGTTTTATGAAAGTTCCGATTTTATAAAGTAAATAAAAATAAATAATAAAAAAGTGGAAGGTGAACGTTTGTAGTAATTTGATTAAAAATTAATATATTTCCAGTCGGATAAAAATATGAATTCCAAATGTCCTTGAGGGTAATTAAATGGTCCAAAATGTTAATAAATATACGTACATGTATTTTATATTTTTCAAATTTGAACATTTACAAATTGCAATTTTCTAGTAAAAATAAAACTTGTTATTTAGTTGAAGAAATTACAACAAATTCTACACAATCCTTTACAATGTTAAGTGTCTTTTCAGATGATCATCTATGTGTTTAAAATTTGTTTAATTAGCCCATTCATAATTTGTAATTTCTTTAAAGTAATATTCGCTTTGTCGGTTTATCTTCTCACCTGTAGCTTACATATCTGCATATGACACCTAACAGATACTCGAACTGAGTGAATATACTGTACATGATGATGGGATCGATAGATAGCCTTCCCGGTGTGACGTCATATCAAGAGCGATAACCAGTTTCCGGCTATTTCTGGAAGGGTGTATACTGTATATTGCTTTAGTTTTGCAGCATTAAAGTTTTGTTGTGTGATGATGCTAAGTGTAATTGCGATGTCATATTTTTGCGTACTAATCTGATTAAGGAAAAAGGTTATATTTTTGGTGGGAATACCCCAGACAACGAATATAGCGAAAACAAAACTACAGTGAAATATAAGCATTATACAGTAAAACAACATATCTATTAGTGTTGATTTTGTTACTTAGACAGTACTACAGTAGCAAGGTCTTGAGGAAGATGTGATAATATAATCAGAGCCACACAAGTAATTGTCGGTTATGTTGATACAATATAAGTTATACTGTGCTTTGGCAGGTTACACGGCCCCATGTACCCCTTCAAAGATTTATGTACCCTGAGCCGCAGACGAAGGGTGCATTCATCTTTGACGGGGTACATGGGGCCGTGTAACCTGCCAAATCACTGTATAACGTTTTTGCCACCCTTCAAAGCGTAACCAGTTGGATCTTTTTAACTTCCATTTCGTATTTTGTGCGACTTGCGTATGTTGTCGCCATGTTTGTTTACTGTAACTAGATGTCAGCGATGTACAAGTTACTTCCCTTTTACCGCTAAATGTCGCATGCATTCATGTACCCCGGCAGATTTCCGAACATAGTTCCATGTACCCCGGCAAGTTAACCAATCGCTATGCGAGAAATTTCTTTGAAGGGTGACAAGATAGTATAATTTTGCCTTGGAAAAACTGTAGTACAGTGTCATCAAATTTACATTGTTGTCAGTGAAAAGGTAGAAATTATAATGTGCATGTAAAATAGAACCCTTTTTTGTCAAATCAATGTTCTACAACTTTTCATGTGATGTGCTCTCTTAGTAGTACAACAAAATAACATCTGATAGAAAATTAAATTGAATAGAAAAAATAATATTTCCTTGTTGAAAACTTGAGACATAACAATATGTGATTAATATCTTTTTGCACTTTTTTTCAGTTTTTGACTGAAGAGAAATTGTCAGATGCAAGGACAAAACTTAATAAGTTGGAGAAAGACCATAAAAGTGACAAGGATAAACTGAAGCGTTTGTCAGATCAGTACCAGGAATTAGAGGCTACTTCTTATAACTATGAAACAAGTTCCAAATCAAAGACAGAACAAGTTGATATATTACAGGTAAATTATGTTTAATTATATCGGGCCTCAGTGGCTGAGTTGTCTAAAGGATCAGTGCTTCTCACTGCCTAGGTTCAAATTGACATTTCGCTGGCAATTCTTTTTATGTTCTGACACTGGCCACCATCATGGTACCAAAGCAGTATCACGGCAACTTATGACATACTAGTATCAGTGACTGGCCTTTGTCGGAACATTGTGGGCGTGGCTGGCAATCCGTCAATTCCACTCAGGACAAAGTCTAATGTTAAAAATAGGTTAATTTGCTGGTTTACTCTGGGTGCTCCCATTTTCTCGACCATTCCTGCCTGAACTGAATGCCTCAATATAAGTGTAGCAATCTAGATTAGGGTGCAAAATCCATTACTCTCTCTCTCTCTCTTTGTTTAATAACATGCATACACTTGTTATTGTAATAGTTCACAATAAGTCACTTTTGTTTTGTGATACTTAGGGAGTTCTTAAACAATTATTAATAACCTTTGTTAAATTTTTTGTTCTTATGAAAAAGTTGGCAAAAATCTACATATTTACTGACTTACTTGACTTATTTCTGTCTCTCCACAAGGAGAATCGGACCGTTCACAAGTCCTCTCCATTTGCCTCTGTCTGCCGCTACTTTGGTTGCCTCAGTCCATGAATTTTACCCCAGCTCTTTTCACTCTCTTTCGATGGTTCTTTTCCAAGTCTCTTTGGGTGGTCCTCTTTTCCTCTTCCCCTCTGGTGTCAAGGTAAGTGCCAGTTTTGTGTGCCTGTTGTTTCCCATTCTCAAAATGTGGCCCAGCTATTTCCACCTTCTTCTTTTAATTGTGATACTGATATTTTTTGTCCCAGCTCTTATCCTAACTTCTTCATTTGAAACCTTCTGTGACCAGTAGATTTTCAAAATTCTTCCGAGACATTTGTGAAGGAATGTGTCTACCATGATGTCTTCGGCTTTCGCCATTTTTCATGATTCACAAGAGGACTGAGAGAACATTAGAGTGTAACAACCATATATTTGCTACTGTAACAGTGACTTTATTTATCAGAATACAAATCTTACTTGTATCTAGAAGGTTTTATGATTTATTGTTGTTAGGATGAGCTAAACAAACTAAAACAGATATTGGAGACCCAGAAACAGCAGCTGAATGGTAAACTGAAGAAAACATCACTAGAATACAAACAACAAGTGTAAGTTATAATAATAATAATTTTAATAATAAATTTTATTATGCAAACCCCAAATTATGTACATGTAGTATAAAGTATATATTTACAAATAAAAGTTAAATCTTATACTAACAAATCCAGGTAAGTCTAACAAATCCAGGTTGTGATACAGTAGATATTCTCAGGACTATATCCTTTCTGGACGATATAATTAGTTCAGATTAGATAGGTACATGTATTTGGTTTACCCCAAAAAAATTTGATAGCATATCTTTGTAAGCCATCTCAAATTATACAGGTATTTGGTTTTCCTGTGTTCAGTTTACACAGGTTGCAATGTAAAAGACCCAAGATATGTTGCATATACCTCACTTGTATCAATGTGGTAGAACCATGGTCCTACCCATTGACATGATGGAATGACAAGAGCATCTGAATCCATTGCAAAATATTTTATTCTAAAATTTGTTGATGGAATAGATTTGTTAGGTCAGCTTTGTTATTCTTCAAACAATTCTTGTTTTTTCTGTATAATTTTAAAATTTTAATTTATACGTTTAAGTTTATTTCAAATTGATATATAATTTATGTTGGTAACTGGAATGTGTTTTATTTTTACAGAGAGACTCTGGAACAAGAAAGATCAAAATTAACTCAACAGAATCAACAACTAGCACAAGACTTGGAACATACCAGAGAACAGGTGGCTGCCAAGAACAAAGATAATCTAAAGGTAAATGTCCAGTTGTGTATTTAGTCTAGTCTACCTGAAATGTTTATAGTTTCTATAACATCCATATCACACACATGGCACACATCTATTGTAAATTTAATCCCCAGTCAGTGTTTTTCATAAGAGGCGGCAACAAGCAGATTTGACTGCCTAAAATTTCAAATTGTCCGGTTAGAATTTATAAAATTGCCTTAAGAAAACCTTATAATTGTATTTGGCCTAGGTGTCTCCCTTGACCCCATGGCCTGTTGGATTAGTCAATCTACCTCCTGCATACAAACTTTAGTGAAATCACTGCCCAGTAATAATTCATTTGTCAGCTTTTAAAACTAGAGAAATGTGAAATTTAATGACAATGTGAAAATAAAAATATGTCAATTTGAAATTTCTTGGAAATATTTAATTTTGCAAAAATTTTCCTGACTTGCAGTGATTGTTGTATGCATTGTATTTTTAAAGCTGGATTTAAAATGGTTTTTTTTTTCTTAAATCTACATAGTTACAAGAAGAAATCATGTCTTTAGAGGATCAGAACAGAGAGAATTCTTCCAAACTTAGACAAGCAGAAGACACACTGAAAGCAGAAGAACATTTACAAACACAACTCTCCTCTAGGTATGTAGACCTGTATTACTTGAAGTTTGATTTACCTGGTAATCAGATCATCTGATTTAATAAATCATCAACTACCTTTGACATGCTTAGAGGAGTAATTGCCTTTCATTTGAATTGATGGATATCCGGCCATGCCCACAATGTTCCGAGAAAGGCCTGGCATGCTTGAATATCACACAGTAAGAATGAAAACTTGGCCCAAATTGTGCCATTTAATGATGTCACTGACATTAGTACATCATTTGCTGCTGTGACGCTGCTTTCAAATTGGTACTGTAATGGCAGCCAGTGTTGGAACATAAATGGCATGGCCGGAGACATGTCAATTATACATCAGTATGTCTGTGGTGTGAAAACTGATCAATGTACTGGATACAGTTGTATCTAAATTGTAATTATCTCCCCTTGGCCGTATGTCCTTTTAGAAAAATTCAGCAAAGTCTTCAATTATTACATTGTACATGTAATACAGAGACGTGCAAGAAGTATTCGGACACTTTGTAAAATCCTTCTTTGTTTTATGTAAAACCAGGAGAATATTTTAAAAACCTTGCACTTTTTAGGTGCAAACACCAAGTGTTGATGATCTTATGTTATTTTTTATTATCTTGCATCAACCTGATCATTCTCAATTTTTGTTGTTGTTTTTTTTGGCTCGTTGACCAGATGTACAGTTGAGCTGTGTCATCTTTTCGATTCTTGTGCAGTTCAAGCCATAACCATCACAAAGTACCACTTGTATCATATGTATGGTAATGGCACCAAAATTAATAGTAAAATCTAAAATCTGTCAATACATTAATTATTTGTTTATTTTTTATAGGTTTTATGCCCAGGAAGAAGAATTAAAACAATTAAAATCATTCTTTGCCAGAAAAGTAGAAGAGTCTGGAGATGCAGATAAATCTATGTGGTATGACATTTCCTCTGTTTTGTTTTTTGATACATGTACAGTGATTTGCATGTTTTTTTTTATCTTCAACAGAATTTCTGTGTATGCAGAATTTGAAAAATTTAAATCATTTGTTTTTTTTATAGTTATTAGCTATTTTGAACACAGTTGCGTGTAACATTTTTTTAGATATTGTGTACCAAACCTACACCTAGATAGATGTTTTTCCTACTTTGAACTTTGTTCCCCTATTTATTTAATACACAAACACTAAAACTATCCAATACCACATTAATTTCTTTGATTAAATTCACTTATTCATATTTGGCAAATCATGATCATAGTTTTTAGGACCTGCAAGAACTTTAGGTTCTTACATGTGCTATTGGGCCAATAATCATGGTAAATTTGATAAATTTTGTTCTAGTTAAAGTAAATTGAATTGTATATTATAGGCAGGAGATGAGCCAGTTGATTCAGAACATGAGCCGTCAGATGCAACAGCATATACAATCACAGAGCATAACAGACAAAGAGAAGAAAGAAATGGAGGCTAAACAGTTGAACAAGTGTAAAAAACAACTGAATGAGGTGGAATCTGAGCTGAACACAGAGAAAGCATTACATCAGATTACAAAGAGCTCACTGCAGGCTCTAGAGGAGGACAATAAAAGGCTCCGACATCAACTACATACACTACGGAAACGAGATACGTCTGGGGGTGATAAGTAAGTGATGAAGCCCATAAATTTATGTAATTTTTGAATGAATTGATTAATTAATTAATTGAATAGTATTTTATGTCTTTTGTTGGGACGTGTTCAATCATATCATGATATCACCAGTAATATTGAAGCTGTAGATATTTCTACCATATGTATTGTGTTGATAGCAGTAAAACCCAATTACTTCAATTCCCACCACAAGATAATTTACAATTATAATGGATTTCTCTTTGTATTTCTAGGAAACAAAAGTCTCGTATGGAAGCCATAAATGAAATCATTGCCAGATCTCAGAGTCAGGCTCAGGCCATGTTAGCGGCTGGTGGTTACTTTGACGACACCCTGAGAAGTATAGGCAGTCCTCGGTATGACTATCATGCATCACCTGACAACTCCCTAGCGGAAGATTTCTCATTTAGCAGCACTGCACCAGCAATGTACCAACCATCATCTCCACCGTCAAAAGTACGCAAGGGTCAGGCTGGATCACCTGGTCGCAAGTCTTCGCCATAAATAATTTTTTGTGACTAATTCACCACTGGTTTACTTAAACATTTACGTATTAATACATGAGTCTGTGATTCGGTTCAGTATTTTGTGATATCAATTATTTATGTTATTTATTATTATTATTATTACATATTTTATGATTCCAGTTTTATATTTATTATTTTAGATATAATGTATTTTTACACATACATGTACAACATTTTTACATAATTTTTCTCCATTTTAGTTGAAGGAGCATTCCGTTTTACATTTATTCCATGTTTACATTCATTCCATTTTAAATCATGTCTCAAAATACAGATTAACTTCTTTTTAAAACTCTGGGACCCAGTTGCAAAAAGTGTAATTTATGTTAACCATTACTTAACCCATCATAAACAAACCAATTAGTGGTGTGTTTATTATGGACTAATTAATACAAAATCTAATTAGGCTTTGTGCAACTTGGAACTGTAAATTGTATAATTAGTGAATTTTCATGTGATTTTTAATTGATACTCAAGATTACAGTATCTCATGATAACAAAAGGTTTTTTTGTTTTTTTTCCACAAAATTTGAGATTACAATAAATTTCTGATTTTAAAATATTTTACCATAGCAAATTTGAGATTTGATTATATTTTACATGGAGAAATTTTGACCAGAGAAAGATGTTTATTCTGAGTTGTTAAACTTCAAATAAATGATCAATTACAATTTATTTTGCCCAAAACCATGCATCATTATAACGGTAGTATCGTTTAGAAAAAACATATCTAGATCGATAGATCCTCAATCTTACTTGTTGACCACCAGATAAATGAGACAATACTATTTAGCCAAAAATCATGTATCATATATTGAAGTATCATTTAGAAAAAAAATATATAGATTTTAAAGAAATTCAGAGAGATATGATATCTTTGTTGTTGACCACTGGGTAAATTAGCCGTTACTATTAATTTAGCCAAAATAATGCATCATATATTGAAGTATCATATAGAAAAAAAATCTAAATTTGTAGAAATTCAGAGAGATAATATCTTTGTTGTTGACCACCAAATAAATTAGCCAAAATCATGAATCATATATCATAGCATCAATTAGAAAAAAAATACACGTATTTAGATTTTATAGAATTAGTTTTTATAAGTTTTATATATATAAAAATTCAATCATATAAAACAATCTTGTCTGTATCATGGATTGTTATATTTATACAATTTTTACATTCACTTACATGAGTGTTGAGAAATCATCCAAGTTATTTTTGAAAGAGACAGTCGTGTGCCATTTTTGAGAATAAGAATTTCAACTGTCCAATCATTTTGATTCATCATGTGCAAAAATGGGTGCAAAATTTGAATTCATACATTTGAAGTTTAAGTTTATTTGACTCTTGGAATACCCAAAGCAAATGTTTCACATTGTATATTTTTGACAATTGGATTTTCATATATCACCATTTTCCCACCATTTTTTAATGAACAGTATTTCAATACATGTATTGAATTTCTGTTGTTATCATGCTAGTATCTGCAATGATGTATTACGTAACTGCTGTGTTTCAGAAGAGTACATACTACTGCAGGTTTTGACAGAATTGTACCATAACCTTTGACAATTCACAAGACAGAAACACTGTCCAGAGTAAATGTATTCCGTCCAATATGAATTTTTGTGAATTTACCAGTTTCTGTACGTGATGAATTTGTATACATTTATTTGGTATTTAAATCTGCAATATCATACTGATCTTGGTTTTTGATTGTTCATTTCTCCAATATTTACCTGATATTAATTTTAGTACTTTTTTCATAGAAAACCTATCCTAATTTTACATATATTATATATATTAATTAATCATTTTGTCCATGAAATAAAAAATAATCATATGCAATCTCTATTCTTTAGCAATAAAATATATCCCAAATATTTCATATAACAACTAATCATTCATTTTGTCCGTGAAAAAAACCCTATTCATTTGCAATTTGATTCTTTAGCAATAAAATTTTTCATATATTATAAACTGATATTTTTCCATAAAATTAGAAATATTCATATACATTTTCGTCCTTTAGCAATAACATAAACACTTGTATATTGAAATAACAAAAATCAAAATTATTCAAAAATTTAGAATTTAGAATTGATAAAAAAATTTAGTGTTTTACTATCTCCCCTTTCATTTGTTGTATAACATGTCACCACTATATTTTGTAGCTTCATTTACAAGTCATATCAATCAAATTCAATATTATCTTTAAATTTTTTTGTCAAATCCCATCATTTAAAGTTTCTAATCAATTGATGTAATGCCAGCCACGCCCACAGTGTTCCGACAAAGGGTCGACATGCTTGAATTACATGCAAAAAGAATGAAAACTAGGCCTGAATTGTTCGGTTTAATGACGTCACTGACACTAGAACGTCATTAGTTGCAGTGATGTTGGTTTGGTACCATGATGGCGGCTTGTGTCGGAACATTGTGGGCGTGGACGGTGAGACGTCAGTTGTGTAAAATGCCTATATATATTCATTTAGAAGTTTTAACGTTATCACACAACAGATTCTGTCAATCACATGCAATTATGGATCTTTATTACCAGTACTTGTCAAGTTTTAAGTTGTCACAGAAACTTTTTAACTCAATTACAATCTGAATATTTTTGAGTAATCCTTTGGTTTTCAGTAAGGACAATCTCCCCATATTCTCTTGAGTTTTCTTCCTGTGTGCAGAGGTTAATTTCAAATTAATCGGAATTATAACAGAGAAGTAATATCTAAATTTTCTTTTAAGTATTGGATCATAAATTTTAGAATTCTGAAAATGTCTGGTACATTTGGAAATGTTATCTTATTATGATAATTCTTCAAGAGATTTCTTATGTGCAATATCTTTTCTTTCTAATGTGCAACATTTGTAATTGTACAACATTTTTAAAGGTCTTTTCATCCAGCCAATTTTGAAGCTGTTATCACCATGACCTTTATAGCAATTTCTGTGGTGAAAATGTGATAATTGTTTCTGTTTTCCAAACAATTTTGTTTCTTTTCTTTTTTTTTTTTTTGTGAATTATTCACTTTCACATGTACCAATATGTATTTCATGTTTCCACTTCATTGTTTACATTATTTGTAAATTTACAACTTTTATATCTGTCACTCTTAAATGTTATATTGAATTGATACTTGCCCGTCAGTAATTTTAGATTTTGTATTTCTATAATCAAAACATAAATTTTCACACGTAAAATAAAACACTTTCAATCACAATAGATGTTTTTGACGATGCCATCAGTTATATATTAGATGGCTCATTTAGTTTTAAGACATGAATGGATATTGAATTTATATCTGTTACAAATCACTTTAGTAAAATAAGAAGACTCAAGTATTTCCTATAAAGTGATAATATGGTCGGTAGTATCACATCTAGGATTCAGCCACAGTGGCATCTTATAAAAATATACTTGGTAGTATCACATTTAGCAGTCCCTCTTAGTGGTGTTTTATAAATTGGCCCACAATTGCCAGATTGCAAATAATGTCACAGCAGTGTTGTATGAAGTTTTAACATGGTCAGTAGTTTAATATTTAGGATTCCCCACTGTGGCCAAATTGCAATATTTTTGTTTAATGGGTTCAAGAATGAGATTAACAGACTTGATATTTTTTAAAAGCCAAAATTGTAGCTTTAATTCATTTTTTCTCCATCTTTATTTTTTATATCACCTTTTCTATGTCTCGCCATTACATTATCATCATGTCATCTTCTGGATTAACTACTAGTCATTTCATTTTAAAATTAGAAAAACATTCTTTTCAGGCACATTGCTCATTTACCATTTCCTCACAGTTAGTGTAAAATTTTCCATCTTTTTGTCATTTCACAAAAACCTAAATTATCCAGTATCAACAGGCTGGGTTTGTCCAAAATTAAGTAATTGTGATTTCCATTAAAGTTTCATATAGTCATATTTTCATAGTCCTACCTTTTCAGGTTTCATTTTCGATGTGTGTGTACTGTTCTAAATATACAATACATATACTGTAAAATCACTAATTTTAAATTTCTTTGTTTTGAAATTTAAAAATATTTTGTTTGGAGAAAATTTTGTGGATTTTTTTTTTTTTTTTTTTTGTGAAAATTAATCCCATAGGGGGCCTTGTTAAGTAAAAAAAAAGTTTCCTTGACATTAAATTTTGTGGTATTCACTTACCTGTGATAATAGCGAAATTTAATCCCTGCCACAATTGTGATTGTGTAGTACACAGGGGCCAGTTTCATAATAAAATTTAAAAAAAACGTAAGTATATAAAAAAGTACTCTTTTTTTTATATACTAAGGGGTATTTTTTAAATTTTATTATGAAACTGGCTCCTGTGGTGCAGTAGCTTGATTGTTGGTTGCCAATAATGTATGCTAAATTCAAATAATTTGATTGAATGACTCGATTCATTTTCAAATTATTTTTCATCTTTTATAACTACTGACTACTTATTTCATCATCAGTATATAGACTATCATACTGATATATTACAAAGGACAATAGTTCCCCAGGCTGACTAATTCAACTTATTTATTTGTCCAAATCAGTACATTTTTAGTGTGCAAGATTGCCATTTATCATTGTGTTTGATTTTGGTACAATTTCCATGCAAAAAGTCCGAATTTTGAGTATCTGTACATTTATTTAAAAAAAAAAAGCAAAAAAATAGTCAAAATGGGAAAAATCTGTCTAATTTGACTTCCTTTTATCCATCCATTTATCAGTTTTTATGGTACAAATCCGTCAAAAACAGATGAATCCGTCAAATTGGTCAGCCTGGTTCCTCAACAAAGCTGATGTATGTCAGGTTTAATGTGAAGTTTTTATAGCAATCAAATATATCATATATTATACAACATGTATTAGCCGTCTTCCATTTAAACTGCAAAATAACTGCAGAATACAGTAGCTATTCCAGTTGTTAGTACATACATATAGTCTATAGTCTTGAAAATGACAGTAAACTCAAAAGGTTTTATTCATGTGAAATGAAATGATTTAGATGACATGCTTTGTAAAATTCAGAAAGTTGAAATTGATTTGATTCCAAGTTTTTCTATAATGACTTCAACCAGAAAATAAGACAGAGCTAAATCATAAAGAATTTATTTTAGAAGTCTTTGATAAACCTTCAAAACCTCAAGTAATGGGAGTAATAAAAGCAGCTATAGTAACTTAATTTTAATGAATATTATCTATTTGATAGTGAAATTTTGTAACTAGACATCTTAAACAAATATTTGGAAGCTGTCTATTGTATAAATCAGATGAATGCATGCACACAGACCTTTTTTTTAATAAACATAATGCTCTTGTTTGTTATATTTTAGGTATTGGTATTTTAAGGGGGTATTTTTTTTAGTTGATTAATAAATCTATATAATGATCATATACTTTTCAGGGTTACCTGTATTATTTACCTTTGTGCAGGGTATTGATAGGTAATTAGATTTTTGTTTGCACATTGAACCTCATTCTTGTTTCTGGGTCCTCACAATCTCAGGTTTTTAGCTCACCTGACCGAAGGTCATGTGAGCTTATGGCATAGCGCAGCGTGTGTATGTGCGTGTGTGCGTGAGTGCGTGTGTGCGTGCGTGTGTGCGTCGTTAACACCTATTTTCGACTTCTCCTCTGAAACTACTGGACAATTTTTAATGAAACTTTGTCAGAAGTATATATGGGCCGGTGCAATTCAGATTTGTTCTTGGCATTGCCATGGCTACCATAACTAGGTCAAGTTGACCTAGGGGTGCAAAAATCTTAAAAAATCTTCTTCTCCGAAAGTACTGATTGGAGAAAAAATCTGATGTGATATTTGGCCTCTCTAGGGTCTTAAGCCTATAGTTTGTTCATTTTGTGAAATTCGGATAAAAAATAGGTTACGCATTTTTGCGTTTAATTTTGAAAAAATCGTAAAATAGCTTCAAATTGTTATAACTTGACTATTTGACCAGATAATGACATGGGGTTTTCAGTTTTAACATCTTCTTGTTAGTATCTTCAAAATGAGGTCAAGGTCAATTGTGAAGGTCGTGACCTAATTTTTTTTTACCTCTGATTATAATTATTATCTCCAAAACTATAAACTTTTTGTATAGGCATGTATATTAGAATGTTGTAGGTATTGATACAACGATCATTTTGATGTATAGAAAAAAGTTATGGGTTCAAAGGTCAAGGTCACAGATGCGAAACAATACCGAAATGGTTAATTATCTCGAAAACTATAAACTTTTTGTATAGGCATGTATATTAGAATGTTGTAGGTATTGATACAACGATAATTTTGATGTATAGAAAAAGGTCATGGGTTCAAAGGTCAAGGTCACAGATGTGAAACAATACCGAAATGGTTAATTATCTCGAAAACTATAAACTTTTTGTATTGGCATGTATATTAGAATGTTGTAGGTATTGATACAACGATCATTTTGATGTTTAGAAAAAGGTCATGGGTTCAAAGGTCAAGGTCACAGATGTGAAACAATACCGAAATGGTTAATTATCTCGAAAACTATAAACTTTTTGTATAGGCATGTATATTAGAATGTTGTAGGTATTGATACAACGATCATTTTGATGTATAGAAAAAGGTCATGGGTTCAAAGGTCAAGGTCACAGATGTGAAACAAAACCGAAATGGTTAATTATCTCGAAAACTATAACTTTTTTGTATAGGCATGTATATTAGAATGTTGTAGGTATTGATACAACGATCATTTTGATGTATAGAAAAAGGTTATGGGTTCAAAGGTCAAGGTCACAGATGTGAAACAATACCGAAATGTTTAATTATCTCGAAAACTATAAACTTTTTGTATAGGCATGTATATAAGAATGTTGTAGGTATTAATACAACGATCATTTTGATGTATAGAAAAAAGTCATGGGTTCAAAGGTCAAGGTCACAGATGTGAAACAATACTGAAATGGTTTTATCTCGAAAACTATAAACTTTTTGTATAGGCATGTATATTAGAATGTTGTAGGTATTGATACAACGATAATTTTGATGTATAGAAAAAGGTCATGGGTTCAAAGGTCAAGGTCACAGATGTGAAACAATACCGAAATGGTTAATTATCTCGAAAACTATAAACTTTTTGTATTGGCATGTATATTAGAATGTTGTAGGTATTGATACAACGATCATTTTGATGTTTAGAAAAAGGTCATGGGTTCAAAGGTCAAGGTCACAGATGTGAAACAATACCGAAATGGTTAATTATCTCGAAAACTATAAACTTTTTGTATAGGCATGTATATTAGAATGTTGTAGGTATTGATACAACGATCATTTTGATGTATAGAAAAAGGTCATGGGTTCAAAGGTCAAGGTCACAGATGTGAAACAAAACCGAAATGGTTAATTATCTCGAAAACTATAACTTTTTTGTATAGGCATGTATATTAGAATGTTGTAGGTATTGATACAACGATCATTTTGATGTATAGAAAAAGGTTATGGGTTCAAAGGTCAAGGTCACAGATGTGAAACAATACCGAAATGTTTAATTATCTCGAAAACTATAAACTTTTTGTATAGGCATGTATATAAGAATGTTGTAGGTATTAATACAACGATCATTTTGATGTATAGAAAAAAGTCATGGGTTCAAAGGTCAAGGTCACAGATGTGAAACAATACTGAAATGGTTAATTATCTCAAAAACTATCAACTTTTTGTATAGGCTTGTATATTAGAATGTTGTAGGTATTGATACAACGATCATTCTGATGTATAGAAAAAGGTCATGGGTTCAAAGGTCAAGGTCACAGATGCAAAACAATACCAAAATGGTTAATTATCTCGAAAACTTTAAACATTTTGTATAGGCATTTATATTAGAATGTTGTAGGTATTGATACAACGATCATTTTGGTGTATAGAAAACGGTTATGGGTTTAAAGGTCAAGGTCACATATGCGAAACAATACCAAAATGGTTAATTATCTCGAAAACTATAAACTTTTTATATAGGCATGTATATTAGAATGTTGTAGGTATTGATACAACGATCATTTTGATGTATAGAAAAAGGTTATGGGTTCAAAGGTCAAGGTCACATGTGTGAAACAATACCGAAATGTTTAATTATCTCGAAAACTATAAACTTTTTTTATAGGCATGTATATTAGAATGTTGTAGGTATCGATACAACGATCATTTTGATGTATAGAAAAAGGTCATGGGTTCAAAGGTCAAGGTCACAGATGTGAAACAATACTGAAATAGTTAATTATCTCGAAAACTATAAACTTTTTGTATAGGCATGTATATTAGAATGTTGTAGGTATTGATACAATGATCATTTTGATGTATAGAAAAAAGTCATTGGGGTTTAGTATTTATGTTGTCTTTAAATCTATCAGCTAGCCATTAGTTATCAGGTGAGCGTATCAGGCCCATGGGCCTCTTGTTTGGTAATTTGTATACACAGTATTTTTGTTCTCAGTATTTGGTAATTTGTCTTCTTGATATCCCCATTCTCGGTATTTGGTCTATACGGTATTTTCCATCATTGCATTTAGTAATTTGTTTATAAAACAATGTTTGGTAATTTGTGTACACAGTATTTTTGTTCTCAGTATTTTGTCCACACAAGATCCTCATTCTCGGTATGTGGTAATTTTGTTCTCAGTATTTGGTAATTTGTGTACACATTATTCCCGTTCTCGGCATATGATTACTGGTATACACAGTATATGGTATATTATCTGGTTCTCTACACAAACTTTAATGCAATAATACTGCAGGTTGTTGGTTACACACACACGTCCGTACATACATCGAGTATATTTATATCGTATACACTGTTTAAGTATATTTACACTTAATGTTACTATATCTATATACATACATTATATAATATCAAATAAATCGGTATTGGAATAAATATTTATCTTCTTTTGTTTGTCAATAGATTTGGTGGGACTTCCTGTTCTGTCCAGTCATGATTCACACACTTTACCTTATTCAAAATTCCCAGACAGAATTCCATTTTTCCTAAAGTTCTGGTGCATTTCAAAACAAGAATGCTGCTAGGCTTATCAAGACGCACCTGTACATATTTCCCATTTTAGTAAGATGGTAAAGTAGGAATGGACATAAAATATAAAGTTGTATCGTATGAAAGGGAAACAAAAATTACTGTAGAAACAATGAAATACTCTTTATATTCATAGAAAATGAAATAAAATTAAATCAAGATTGATATTATTCCCTTACTTGTATCTAGTCAAAACAGGAAATCTGTATGCACATCCATGATTGTCATAAAGTATGTCTGTAGAAGGAAAATGTTGGTGCTAAGGGGATTTTTCATGGCGAAAGTGATGTCCTTGGTGGCGTTTTACGTCATATGTGCAAAAGAATCCGCCATTTGCCCGGTTTTTAAACATGTTAAATCCCCATAGCATCAACTTTTTACCCTGTGCAGATATATTCTGGGCTAATCGCGGATGGGCATACAGATTTCCTGTTACAACTAGGTACAAGTTAATGAAAAATATCAATCTTTATTCAAATTGATTTGACTTTCTTTGGATATGAAAAGTATTTCAATGTCACAAACAGAGTGGTTTCTACAGTAAGCCTCTAGTTCAGAATATTTTCTGTTCTGTTCTGTATTTTGAGAGGATAAGGCCAGATAAGAAAATAAAATGCATAATTAAAATTTCAAAGGGAAACAACTCTTTAGAAAGAAATATGAAATACTCTGACATTTCCTTGGTTTTTCAAATTCCCTTACCTTGAAAAAAAAATAATTAAAAACCCTGACTTTTCCCTGAAATATGGGAAACATGACAATTATCAAGTGGAATTGTGGCATTTTAGTCAAAAGACTTATTTCACTCTTATTTAATAGTGTTAGAAGTAATGACCTGTCCAGCAGTCAAAGACTCATAACTTTTGGAAATGTCTGGCTACTTGTTTAAAAGTCCACTATATATATATGTACCACACAATAGAAACAAGGGCTGGTGGATATTTTTTCCCTTATTTCCATAATTATGTTCAGGTCACACAACTTTGAGTGAAATATATATAGTTGTCACTAGATTTGTGACCTAAACTGACCATAATCAGATAATAGAAAGTATGGAGTTAGAAATATAAAACACACAGTAACCGCATACTAGTATTGAGACAGTCCTCTGGTCATAAAACTTCTTACTTAGGATGGGTACCAAACATAACAACTTGGTATTCAATGGTTCAAATAAAAAACGAACATACTAATCCATGTCCGAATCACAATACAGAAACAAAGTAAAAACTTTGAAACTGACAAGTTAGGTTAAACATGTGAACTTCTACCAGGAGAAGTGCGGTCAGGTGCTCCGGAAGGGTGAGCACCTCCTGTTCAGCTACACCCGCCACATGTGTGAAGCTAAACAATTCAAATGGTTTTGAAGGGCCTTGAATACTGGATTTGGTACTCCTTTATCTAACTAACTTGTAGATATGGAGTGTTTTATGTCCCAGTCAAAATTGTTCTACTTATATCCAGCAAACAGTTCTTGGTTAGTAGAAGAGACCAGAGAAAACCACTGACCACAAGCAAATGACAAACGTTCTCACATAGAGTAGAAATAATGTCCCACACACAACTATAATAGTAATAATAATTTTATTCATTATTGATTAGTTTGTATTATAACATATTATAACATATTACATTAACATACATAATTAAACAAGAACAGAAATAGATTTCAAGGAATATTAAATCATTTATGTAAATTAGAAATAGATTTCAAAGAATATTAAATTATTTATGTAAATTATAACTAAAATCTAAAGGTAAATAATTATAATAACCTACCTAGCAATATAATAATAATAATAATAATAATTGTAATTGGATCGCTGGCCACGCCCACAATGTTCAGACAAAGGTCCAGCATGCTTGAATTAGATGCAAAAAGAATAAAAACTCTGCCTAAATTGTGCCATTTAATGACGTCACTGACACTAGTTAGGATGAAGGCTGCCAGTGTCTGAACATAATAGGCGCGACCTGTGATACGTCAACGGAAACAGCACTAAGTAAAAGCTCAGGTACTGCGCTGGGTAACACAAAGCCATCTTGGCAGTTACAAATGCTAAATGAGATTTCTATGTCTCCAGTACAAAACAGTTTGATTCTTTTTCTCCCATATCCATTATATCCCTGTTTTTGGAAAGCTTTAATGGTAATATTTATCCTAAATCTATGCAAAAAAGACATTCTTTAAATTTGCAACCAATGACATCAAAATCTACATTGTTGACATCACAATCAAAGTTATATTGTGATATCATAGTGCATGTAGCATGTCTCAACCCCAGGGTGAGACATAAAAATCTAAATTGTTGACATCACAATGAAAGTTATATTGTGATATCATAGTACATGTAGCAATGCAATGCTGTAAAAATGCAGGATTTTCTAGTCTGATATGGGAGAAAATCTTATATTATGTCAGTAGTGTCGAAATAAACTTTGCAAATTTCAGATCAGCAATCAATAAATTAAACAAGAAGCCCAATAGAGCCTATATTGTTCACCTGGATGTTTCAGTTTAAAGCACAGGATTTTTAACATTGTCACTTAATTACAGGTATTTGCTATTTATCGTAACAGCAGCCATCTTGGATTTTGGTTAAACAAGTCGAATGCAATATTAATATTTACCACTGAAAGACCTTCCACACCAAAGTTTGTTCATATTGGCAGAGTGGTTTCAGAGAGGAAGACTAAAGTTTATGCATGCTTTACCATGTCATCATCTCACTTTGGCCAGGTGAGCTAAAAATGATGAAAGACTAATGTGAACAAATGAGTAAAAATATGACAATTAACAAATATGATGATTTACATAGACTAGCTTCTAAATTTATGAGACAGTATAAAATGGTACACTTATTATTTAGAGTGAGTTTACTGAAGAAATCATTAAGTTTACCAAATATGCAGGATCTGTAAATCTTGTCATGTGACCATCATGTGATCTACAGGAAAAAGGACAATGGACATCATTATATATACTGGTACCTTTTGTACCAGTAAATTTGTGACAGTTATGATTGTATTATTTTATTATGATATGAAAATAAATAAATATATGTATATACATCAAAAAAGTTAGTCGAGTCTTACTAGCTAGTATATATATCAAAAATAGAAAAAAAACTGAGTTTTATAAAAATAAGTTTCCATTAGTGTGTGTGTGTGTGTTTGTGTGTGTGTGTGTGTGTGTGTGTGTGTTTGTGTGTATAGGGCAACAAGATGCCCCTAGCACTTCCTTAATTAATTAAAAGAAGTTATATATTGAATAAGACATATAAGATATATTAAAATGATTATAAGTTTCTTTTAAATTATATATTTAAAACATCTTCAATAATAAATAATCAAATTCAAAAACATCAAAATATGAATATAAATTTCTCTTAATATCATGTATCTATAAACTTCAATGAATTAAATAATTCCAAAATATCACAGACGGTTATTTTTGAGTTAAACAAAGGTACTTAAGATTTCAAGGTTTTCAAAATCGATAACTGAAAACCACTGTCATAACGCTCGGTCCGTAAGTGGGAGGTCGTGGGTTTGAACCCCGGCCAGGTCTGACCTAAGACTTAAAAGTGGGTAGTGACTGTTCATTTGCCAAGCACTCAGCATTACGAAATAAAAGTCAAGGTTCTTTTGGAAGGGAACTTAAATAAATGAGGTCTCGTGTCATGGTAGGCTTGGCACGATAAAGAATTCTGCTATATAATGCCATCAGTGTAACACACAGGCAAAATTTCTGCACCTTTGCCTATAGCTCGCAACATTTCGATATTAGTGAAATATTCTTGACTGAGACGTAAAACACCATTACTCTACTCACTCAACTCAAAAATGCACCTACATATAACAAACTGAAGACAAAGACTCATGAAGAAGTCGTAGTACATAATAACACTGGTTGTATAGGACCATGTGGAATGTACCATTCAATCAATAAATAAATTGTATAAAAATATAGACTTAATAAGAATGAACTAGGTATTAAATACAATTTATATATACATGTAATTACAATATCTGATTTGTTAAAATAGCTAGATTTCCTGGTCACAGGTGTGAGAAAACATTGTCAACTGAAGTGCCACATTAGCTAAATTATATAATAAAACAGTTACAGACTTTTTAGTGGTTGTATATGATGTGGTATTGACTGGAAAAATTAATATTGACTGAGGCGACAGTATATAATTGTACATGTATATTATACATACGCAAAACCACACATGTGTGGTTTTCTGACGTAGCTGATCCCACGAGTTTATTGTGCGGACAGATACATTACACGAGTGCGCTCTGCGCACGAGTGTAATGTATGCGTTCGCACAATAAACGAGTGCGATCAAGCTGCGTCAGAAAACCACTTATGTGTGGTTTTGTATTTATCACATGCCCTACCAAACTAAATGAAAAGCTTTCTTTGGCTTAATCTGTCAAAGAATTCACAATCAACTCAGTATTTCATATTGATTTTTGATCTGATTCGAAAAATCTGATACCTGACTGGAAAAACTGCTAAAGAAGTAATTAAAAACAACAGATAACTCTTCGTTTACGCATCATTGGTTAACATTTTACTAATACCATCGTAAACACTGGGAAAAATTAAAAAACAAACATTAATTTTACAAAATTATTTAGTATCGTCCACGATTCTCCCAACTCGAGTAAATTCTCCCAACTTAACATGACGTATGTATCACATATTGACGTCATATTATTTT
This sequence comes from Anadara kagoshimensis, assembly GCA_021292105.1. Taxonomy (NCBI): domain Eukaryota; kingdom Metazoa; phylum Mollusca; class Bivalvia; order Arcoida; family Arcidae; genus Anadara; species Anadara kagoshimensis. The sequence goes on from CM037871.1 coordinate 1,548,140, forward strand.
TGTCATACGTATCACATAATGACGTCATATTATTGTTGTCGGAAAAGGGAATTCCCCTAAAAGGAGTTCCGGCTACTATGGTGATACAGAATGTTGTATCACACACGCGTGTGATACAGACTTCCATATCACATAGCTTGAAAAAACAGTGTATTGCTATAGTAAGATTAAATGGGTATGTGATAAAATCTAGTACAGTGCTCCCTCGATATACCGCCCCCCGTTATAACGCCAGCCTCGTATACCGCCATGTTGCTTCTTAGAACGGATTTCCCTCCTATATTTTGCACCCGTTATAATGCCAAATTCGCATATCGCCATCCGCCACACATGTAGTAGAACGGATAGTTATTTATGAATAATATTACCCCCGATAACACTGCCAAATGAATGTTGTTCATATGTGATAAATTGATTGATAGAATTTAATACAATGATCTTGACATATAGCCTGTATTGTAACTGTGACTGTGTCGTATTCTTCTTCCGGTTTTCGATCTGTATACTATAGTGTATTAAGTCATTTCCGGCAAATAAAAAAAAACACATGCCATGAAGTTGCGAGTATCAGCAACCGCTTATTTTTTGTACATATTACATTAAAAAAGGTAATATATTAATAATGCATGTATTTGTTTTAATTATTGCTAATAAAAATCGGCAAAGAAATGATTGAGGAGTAGCGACACGAGCACAGTTTTTTGTTTTCTTTACCTAATTTATCGTTATGGGGTCTGAATGCACATGTGCAGATAGTTGTAGTTGATCTGGAATCTGTGAAGTTTGGGATGTTTTGCCTGAATTCGATATAACGCCACCCCCGTTATACCGCCAAAATCCGTCTGAACCAAAGGTGGCGTTATATCGAGGGAGCACTGTATATAACAAATATGTTTACCTACAGGTACAGTAAAAACACATAAATAAGTATTGTTAGGGCAGCCTCAAAATCTAAAAATAAGTTAGTACAGTCTTTAAATATACCCTCAATATACTAATCATAATACACATATACTGAATCTAAAAACAAAGCATTTGTATGGCTTTGCCTAGCAATGAACAAATCATATCTATCACAATTTATTTGCAAACAGCCTGTTTCATTGTACAAAGTCCCTGTACTGGGAACAAGTTCTACCATAGCGTATTACTTGGGAAACAAATACACTATAAGCAGGTATATTGCTGCATAGAAAAGGAAAGTTGACAATAGAAAAATTGATGTCATCAGGTCATAAAGTTTCAAATGTAGCCTTTCGTGGGCGTCATAATTCAGGTCTACCTTAATGTACTAATTATAATGCATGTTTACTGAATCTAAAAAAAACATTTGTATGGCTTTGCCTAACAATCAACATAACAAATCCAACCTTAATATCTATCGTTAGTATAATTGGAGTTGTTCATCTAGTTGATAATCAAAAATTCTTCAATTAATAGGGGAAATAAGTATTTTGCAGAAATCATTTGTGATTCATACAGGTATTCATCTTACAAAAACACATTGAGATTATTAATTGCCATATTATCAACAAAGTTCTACAATTGTTAATTGATTTTAATATCACAAATAACATTTTCAATATTTCCTAACTATAAATAGTAAAAATTTAATACAATATAAAATAATTTAAAGTCTACATGTTATTAATTTAATACATCTGTTAGCAATGAATAAATAATGTATCAATCTAAATAAAATCAATATAAAGTAACAACTAACATATAACTACTGACAGTAAAATTGATAATTTTGACACCTCCCTTATATCTACAGTATTTATAAGTCCTGCAGTCTTTTTTTTTTTTGTCTCTCTTTTATAGGACACTCGTAAGTTATCATCAAACCTTTATACCACAGAAATTTGACTAAACAATTGATAGCATATTCTACTTTTTCTAATAAACCAAAATTTGTTGTACACAAATACAGGTCAAGAATATCGCAATATATGACATTTGTTTTGGTTGGATACCACTCGTTTAGTTGGATGGTGGTGGATGATAACTAAAACAAACCATGCTGGTTGGCATCAAGGTTTTATTAGAAAGTCTACATAACAGTATAATAGTAAAGTCAGATCCGGTCAAATCCCGATATGTAACACACATACTCTAAATAACATTGACCTTCGTTGTACACAAATACAGGTCAAGAATTTTGCAACATATGACCTTGACTTTCGTTGTACACAAATACAGGACAAGAATGTTGCAACATATGACCTTGACCTTTATTGTAAACAAATACAGGACAAGAATGTTGCAACATATGACCTTGACCTTCGTTGTACACAAATACAGGTAAAGAATGTTGCAACATATGACCTTGCCATATGGGGTTCCCTTAGTTAATATATACATTATACTTGTATTCTTCAGATAATACTTTTGTTGAGGTTTTGCAGATTTTTAAATTTACATCACAATACATGCCCTACTTTTTTGTCGGGTTCGCAGACTATTTTGCATTAATGCTCTGTGTTGTGTTGAGGTATTGTGATCTCGTGTTATCCGTCCTACAGAAGCCTCCGATGGTTTGCTATCATCTGGGTCAGAGCATGACGTCTGTACCCTTACATCTTCTTTTTCTCCAGATCTGTTAGGGACAGGTGAAGACATTGGTCGGTCTTGTAAGTTCCTGGCTACGTGCTTGACATACTGATTCTGATTAGATGATGCGTTTTCAACTATACCACTGTTAATATTTTTAGAATTCTGATTGGCCGAGATCTGATTGTTTATTTTCTCCGATTTGTTGACTGTTTTATCTATAGCGTTTTCAGTGATGTCATCAGTTTGATCTAATTTCTTGTTAGCCTTTCTATCTACATGTTTAAGTGATCGTTTTTTATTCACAATTTTCTTTTGTAGAGGTGTGTCTTTGCTAGGAGCACCTTTATATTGTCCACCTAGTCTTTTAGAGAGGTTTTTATTATCAACTTTACTATGACCTTCAAAATGTACGATGTTTCGGCTCTTTGCATTCGTTAGATGTAGATTATCGGTCATAAAGTCCAGGTAACTTGATTCTAATATAACTTCTGCCCTTTTTGTCTTGAAGTCGTCAGAACCTTCTTGTTCTTCTGGAGCCACTAACTTATAAGTATCCAGTATCTTCTCTTTAACTCCTTTAACTGAAAAACAAAATCAACAAAAACCATATTTTAGCAATAGTTACTTATGTACAGAGCACTATGATGATTTATGGACTGGTCCAGGTTCAGGATATGGACCATCACTTTGATATAGTCTAAGCTGAAGACGAGTGCCATATCAAAATGATGGCCAATAGCATGGCCTGAGGACTGTCCATAAATCACAAGAGTGCCCTGTACATAAGTAACTAAAGCTATTTCATTGAACTAAACCCAGTCATGACCATAGGGACCTTTTGTTAAAGAGATGTAACTCTGTGTATTGCCCACTCAGTCCATGCACGCCAGTAGTTTGCACCATGTGATCGCTCATTAACCAATGGAATTGATTGTTACAAAACTGATAGGAAATAATTCTGCATTATTTCAGTTAAGTACTGGATTACAAATCACAGTGCTTTATACACCTATCTTTGAATCGCGCTCAGGCAGATCATAGTGAGAACAAGTTTGTCAGTTCATTTGCCAAAGGTTTGTGGTTTAAATTTCTCTGGGCAATCCAGTTTCCTCCACCATCCCACATTTTGATTTTTTGTGTTATTGATAGTTTAACTGTTTAAATGAATTTTTTTTCTCAAAATAATATAGTTATAAGAAACAGAACCAAAATTAAGAACAAATCTATAAATTTAATCATCTGCGGAAATCATTCATGCAAAAGATATAAGCTGCCATGAGATCAGAGTTTCTCACACCTGCGACAACATGGACAAGGTGATTTTGGTTTTTTACCAGTGCTATATTTTCTTGTCTCACACTATGCCAATATTTTATTATTATTTTACGCAAGAATGTCAACAAGATTTTATGACATTTTTTTCAGAAGTCACAGATGGTTGTATGAAAACTGAACATTTTATGCAAATATCTGTTTACAAATCATGTTTTGATGTTGCAGATGTGTGAGAAAAAGAATCTAACACCAATAACGGTGTAAGACAGAGACATCTCAAAGGGAATGAATATTTTCAATGTCCGGCACTCGCTTAAGCTTGTTTTGGACAGGAAAATATTCATCCTTCTTTTAGATATCTCTGTGTTACACTGTTCTTGATTCTATTAAGCTCATCTGTAGATGTATTACAGAAACAAATAATCCTTAATATTAATTTTTTTTCCTTAGCTTCTATAATCACCAAAAAACCCAACATTAACTTCAGTTTTATACCAACTTAAAATGTACAGGTCTTATGGCACACCACCATACCATTGCAAACATTGCCAAACCGGGCATGACAAAAACTTTAACCAAAAACTTTATCATCAGGTGCCAGCACTTAAGCTGACGTCTTTGTACAAGTGAGCTATAAGGATTTGATAAACATTACCTGTTCTTTTGGACTTGTTAGTGACGTCAAATGTTAGCTCTGATTGCTGTAGATTCTGGAATCTGTCCGAGTACAGTGTCTCTATCATAGTATCCCCCTCTTCTAAGGTTCTCCTCGTTTTATGATCTGTGACGATATCCTCGTTACTAAGGACCGTAACTCTCATCTTAGATATGTGTTCTTTACATAACCAGATAATCTTTCCACTTGGTAATCTGCACCTAGTTAACAAAAGATAAATTTCAGACTTAAGAAAAAAATACCTGGTTTTTGTTCATTTATACAAATCTGTAGGACCTTCATTCAGGCATGATGCATACCAAGTTTTATCAAATTTGGTCCCAAAGTTTTGGAGAAGAAAATTAAACTGTGTAAAGTTAAGCACAGCACACAATGGAATGGCTGTACTGTCTATACGTTACAATGACTTTGACTCAGGAGACCGAACAATGGAAACAGGATCCCGAAAAAAGGAACAATGTAAACACTATCACCCAAGTAGAGTTGAGTTGAGTAATTGTGTTTAATGTCCCAGTCAAGAATATTTCACTTATATCAAGGTGTCGCCAGCTATTGGGGAAGGTGCAGAAATTTTGCCTGTGTGGTGCGTTGATGGCATTATACAACAGGGTGTATACTTTATTGTGCCATGCCTACCGTGAAACAGGAACCCATCCAAAAGAATCATGACTCATTAAGTAATGCCAAGTGCTTGGCAAAAGAACAGCCACTATTCTCTTGGGTCAGACCCTGTCGGAGTTCGAACCCAAGATTTCTCACTAACAGACTGAGCACTCTACCAACTGAGCTATTGGAGTGGTTCCCATTTATTAGGAAGTATCTGTTACCTTGAAAGATTTCCCATGGATCTTTGTAAATCTTTGTTTAGAATTAATGTCCTTAGTTTGTGATATCCTTCTTCAAAATCTGGTGACACAGAGTCGGATGTCTGAAATTAACAATAAAATATAGAAATATGCTGCTGAAAAACATGTGATTTGCAGTTGTCATAGCTACCAAAAACACAAACAGTATGAAATAAAGAAAACTAGAGGCCCAATAGGGCCTGTATGGCTCACCTGATGCACATTAGCCAAAATCCAACCAATTTTCTGTGATGGGACTTTTCTGATTCTATATATGGAATTTGATGACAACAAGCATCTTGGTTAAAAAATAAAGTTGCTGATTATTTTAAAAATACTATAATTGACTTCTCATTAACCAAGTGTCAGTCGTCCCATAAGGGTATTATATGGTACCTTTCATGAGTTATCCAGTGACCATGTTTACGGCCAGCTGCAGGTCATATACATCCTCAGATAGTGAACTAATTCTTCTTCAATTGTTTCTGTATTGCCAGTGGTTCAGAAAGCACTAAAGATGTGTTAATTTATTTTATTTTTATCCTTTATAATACTGCTTAAACTGTAGTGCTAGGTGGCATCTAGTCAATTGTGGTGAAGGGCACATTGTGTCGTATTGAAGACTTCATCATAACTGTCTAGATGATCATCTCCAATCGAACTAGAGATGATAAAGGTTTTGGTGGTAATAGTTTTGTGGCAGAATCTGCTAAGCTATCTTTTCAGGTCTTACTTTTATTTGTTATCCATATAATTAATCATTAAATTATTTCGAAAAATGATAAAATATTTATGAATTTTTAATACTAATATGTAGTTAAAATTATCACTTATAAAACAGTAGAATTTCTCTCAAAAGCTGATAAGAGTAGTCGCCCCTTAATTGAAGAGAATTTAAATGTAATTTTTGTCATTGTGACCTGGACCATTTTAACATCGTCAAGATCAATTTCTGAATTTTTAGTAATATAGGTTATTTATCATAGTAAATGTAACTTTCAAAAAAAAGGTGAAGGTGAAATCTTTTTGCAAATATACTTTGCATAATTCAACATGATGAATATATATAAATTATGAAGTTTGATGGCAATATGCCTTTTGGCTCCTTAGAAGTTATGTATGGCATTTTTCCATACAAACTCTCTGCAACATTGAATGAAGGTCACTGTCAACTCTATTCAAGAACTTTTTAATACTCAGCATACTGATTCTTTACATGAAGTTTGATAATTATACGCCTTTTAGTTCATGAGAAGAAGTCATTTTAGTGTTTTTATGCATAAGGTCACTGTGGCCCTGAACAAAGGCCAAAGACAAATCTATTCACAATTTTTTGAGACCTCAACATGCCGATATTATGTATAAAGTGTGGTGTGTGTATATTTCTTTTGGTTCATGAAAAAAGGTTGTTTTTTTTTTTTTTTGCACAAAAGGTCACTTTGACCTTTAATGCAAGTCAAGGTCAAATCTATTCTTAAACTTCATAGAACTCAAGGCAGTCATTCTACATATGAAGTTTGATGCCTACAGGCCTTTTAGTTCATAAGAAGTCATTTTTAGTGTTTTCTGTTTTAGCTCACCTAACTAAAGCCAGCATTTGACATCTGTGAACATATGCGGGCGGAACTTTATGGATGATTGGTTAAATGGGCGGAGCTTGACACCTGTCAAATCCATAGCTGTTTCAACAACCGCCAGTAGCAGATTAGCCAAAATATAAATGTCATCCTGACAAAAATCCTCAAGTTTTCTTGTGTCTTTGAAAGTTTGTAGATATACGAAATGAAATTTTATTATTTTTCTACCATGAGGTTATGGAGAGAGTGAAATATGTGTAACAGTTATAACAACATTGTGTGATCATTTAAGCTATTTTATCTGTGACAGGCCAGTGGGACTGGACTTCGATAGTTCTGGTAGATTGTGGGTGTGTAATACTGGAAATACTAAAATCTGTAACAGAGACAGGGACAACATTCTGTGATCATTTGGGTAATGACATTGTTTATCTCTAATAGTCCAGTGAGATTGGAATTTGATAGTTCTGGTAGACTTTGCATGTAAAAACTCAGGACTCGCTCAAAACTTATAAAAAATAAAAAATAAATTTTTGAGATGATTTTCATCTCCTGTCCATACTTGAGTTATAAGAGGCTCATTGCTTGTATAGTCTTTCTGATGAGACTCAAAACTAAGGTCCTGTGCCCCAGTGCACCTAAAGACACCTGTGTAGAGTTTGAAAAAGAGTAGGTTATCACAGAGGAATACTTATAACTAAAAGGAATTGTAACATACTGAGCAAGATAAAATATTTCATTTTTGTTACTTAAATTATTTTTTCAATCAAACAAATTAACAAATTAACATTTTTAGTTCACCTGACCAAAAGTCATGAACTTATGGCATTTCATGGCGAATGTGTGTGTGTGTGTGTGTGTGTGTGTGTGTGTGTGTGTGTGTGTGTGTGTGTGTGTGTTGTTAACTCCTATCTGCGATTTCTCCTCTGAAACTACCAGACAGATTTCAATATATGGGCAGGTGCAAATCAGATTTGTTTATGGCTTAGCCGATGCTGACATAACTAGGTCAAGGTGACCTAGGGGTGCAAAAACCCTAAAAAATCTTCTTCATGGAGAAAAATTCTGATGCAATATTTGGCTTCTCTGGGGTTTTAACCCTGTAGTTTGTTCATTGCGTAAAAATTGTAAAATAGCTTCAAATTGTTACAATTTGGCTATTTGATCAGATAATGACATGGGTTTTCAGTTTTAATATATTCTTGTAATTACCTTCAAAATGGGGTCAAGGTCAATTTGTATCAATTATCAATTGATATAATAATCATCTTGATATATATATAAAAATTACGTGTTCAGAGGTCAAGTTTATTTAGATGCAAAAGAATACTGAAATGGATAATTATCTGGAAAAACTTTAAATTTTGACTATTTGTAAAGATTTTGACATTTAGTTTTTAGTTTTTATATTTTCAAAAATAATTCAGCTAGCAATATTTATCAGGTGAGTGTATCAGGCCCATTGGGCATCTTGTTTATAAGTTTCTTACAAAGCAAGAGGCCCATTTGGCCTGATATGCTAGCTGGCTAAAGAGTGGTTAGCTAAATTATTTTTGAAGTGTTCAGAAATGCTGTTAATAGTGATATAATTAAATTTTGATACTATCCAGTGTTGTAAATTTTTTGTATCTATGATCCCATAGACAGAACTTTTTGACGTCATATTAGCTGACGTCATATTGTGCAGAGCTACCTGCGGTTGCCATTGGCAATCAGCTGTGTTCCGCTTTTAGATTAATGCACCATTTTTTTGTTTTAATGCACTGGTTTTTTGTTTCATGTGTATAATTTAAAGATTACATGAATGTTTTGAATATTGAACTTATTTTTTAATTTAATTATAAAGAATGATTGTAATTTTTTTTCTATCTATGGGGTCATAGACAACATTATTTGGTGCACGCGTATGCATAAACCGCATAGATAGAAAAAAAATTACAATCATTCCTTAAATAACTTTCAACCCTGTGCAAATCACAACTGGTTACTGTAAACGTATTTATTTTCATGGTGTACTAATTTTCTCTTATTTCGCGTTAGTTTGTTTTGCGAGGAAATTAATATAAAACAAAACTTATATTTAATTATTATGTTATAGAGCATATTTTAAATATGCGAAAATTTAACTACGCGGATATGTCTAAATATTCTATACCCTGAAAATAAATACATGCGAAATTTAATACATTTCTGAAGTAGTTAAAACAAGAAACATACCTCATCTAGCCATTTTGTATACAGCTGTCCGTCTGTGTCTGTGAGGCATTCTAATACAAGATCTTTACTATGCTTCATTATGGCTGTCACACGAGACAGATAAGGTGCACATGCTTTCCATAAATCATCTGAAATTTTCTTCAACAACACCGGCTCTGCCACACTGTGCCATCCCTATAAAAAATTTAAAAATAAGTATAATAAAAAAAATAAATAAATAAATGTTTTGATAAAATGTCATTACACCATACATCCTCAAATATTTATGTTATCCAAAATGTAACTGTTTCCAATTTATTCATTAGTGAAGAAACAGTAGGAGATTTATTTTTTTCACTAATTTTGAGTTGTTAAGTTCTGGGATGGTGGAGAAGACTGGAATGACTCGGGGAAACAATTAATCTTCAGCTAGCTGAAACCTTTATCACACTAGGGTGCATCACGCGTGGGATATATAATCTAGGCAGTGAGAGGCAATGTGATCATTAAGCGTGTGTTTTAGATTACCAATGTTGACTTCATATATTGGGAATATTCATTAGTTACTTTTTTCAGTTCTAGTGAGAAATTCACATGGTGTGTGAATTGTGCGATTGTTTTCCATCTGCTCTGTACTATTGTATACTTATCATGGTAACTTTTAGACAGCCATTACACTGTAATACAATGTCATAAAAACACAAACCACTATGTCTAGTCTAAAATTAAAGAAAAAACTTTTCTCATATGTGGTTTACTGGGTTATGTTACCCACATAAGATAGACATCTAGGGTTTGAAAAATGACATCTTCATTACTTTGTCACTGCCACTTACTCTATATTTCCATAGATACATCACTAATTTTATACTAAATTTTAATATTTGAAAATGAGATGCGACTTAACTGGCCTACATTAAAATATTTTGATAATCTGACTTGGATTTTCAAGGCATTTTAGAAGAACGACAAACTGGAATTTATGGTAATTTTAAAGTTTAAAAATACAAAATATAAAAGTAAGACCTATCTGACAGCAATATGAATGAAGATATTTTTTCATCTTTAATATGTTTATTTGATCCTCATATTTGTGAATATATGTTACATGTGGGAAAAACATCCAATTTTTTTCTTACATACATGATTCAGGTACATATACATGTATTTTAGGGGTGGGTATTGGGAAGAAAAATATACTGCAATATATTGCATTATTATATAGCAATATATGCCTAGCATAGAAATTAAACGATAAATCCCGAGGTGTTAGCATGCAATTAATACCAATATTTGCATGCTAACTTTGTTCCAATCCGAGGTTTCCCCGAATCATTTTTTCATATTGCACGCTTTGTCACATGACCCTGTCATTTATGACGTCATATGATTGTTGTCAACGTCATCACTGTATTGTTGTCATATTGCACTAGTTCTTATATCCATTTACAAGAACATGTAATATTCATGTATTTGTAAGAAAAAATGGTATTTTAGATGAAATACTTTACGGAAGTTAACAAAATTAATTTTGCTATGTAATAAAAGGGTAATTAAACTGATATTGTGAAATATTGTCCTTCGTTGGCTCGAAATTTTCACTCGCAAGCTCGTGCAAATGTCGAGTCAACTCGGGACGCTATTTCACAATATCATTTCAATAACCCTATATTTTCCCAAATGCTGCAATACATATTGCAATATATTGCCAAGTTACTAAATGCTTTAAAATCATGTAATTTTTTATTTATAAATGTAACCAACATCCAAAATCGGGTGATGGCGGCGAATGTGCGAAGTCGAATTACTTGACAACATATGTTTTACATGTACAGACAGTGCATATTGCTATGTTTACAGTTCCTGCAGTTTGCCTAAGCTCGTAATTTATAATTTTTGACTTTGTTCCTTTGTTTTTAACAAGTTTGATTTCATGGTTTGTCTGCCAATATCGATTACAAGATCTAAACAAAGTGACTGTATTTCAGGTGCGCTTTATTTCGAGTCAACATATGTGTGTGGATGATAAACACTTACGAGATAAGATTATATTATAACCTGTTGAGTGTTGCTGACAAAAAAATAATGGTTGAAAAATATAACCTACTGGTTTTTTTTTATTTCCGCGATAAACAAGTTTTTATTTTGCACACCAGTATATTGTATCGATCCTGCAATACTACAATATAATGGTAATACCACATATATTTTAAATCCTTATAGCCAAAAAGACGGTGTACAATAAATAACTTATTGTTTATAACTGGAGGATATGCCATTTCTGTCTTATATTATATTATGGGCTTTTGCCAATTCATACATAAATAAACAGTAAATATCAATATTCTTATGTTATTTTGTTCTCAATCAAAGTTTCATAGGAACAAAGATGAATATAATATGTATAAATATATACCTCTTCACATTCACAAAGTATGTGAGCGGAGAACTGTCGAGATTTGAATCCAGAGTCTGTTATAAATAGTGGTGTGAAGATCACATTTTTGTTCTTTTCTTCTTCATTTGCTGAAATATAAGAGAGTTGAGTTGAGAAATTTTCATGAGTTCCGACCGTACAGAGAGTGTACCAAGGGAAATAATAAATTTCTGCTGAGAAGAAATATTCGTGGTACACATGGTAACGTGAAAATTGTGAATGTTTTTTCCTGGCGAATGTTTGTCTTATACAGTATTTATAAAAGTCAATAAAACCAAGGCTAACAATAGACATTTAAGATATACATAAATACTGTGCTAACTCATCTGCAGTGTAACACATGTTTTTTAAGCTTTTAGATATGAAAATCAATAAATGTTCTTTCATGTCATATACATAAATACTGGGTAAGAGAACCAACCAGGTTGCAAGGCGTCCATTTTATGAAACTTACACTGTAACTTACTCCGTAACTGCACATTGATAAACTTCTCCTCAAGCATGATTACTTGAGTTTAACTTGAGTTAATTTTATAATTTGACAGAAGTTAATGTTAGAGTGTATGACCTAGAGGTTAAAGCTAAAATCTCATGAATCATGGTCATGGTTGGGTAAGAGAACCATCGCGGTTGCATAGTGCCTTTTAAATGACAATAACAATGTTATTTCATTTTGATCCAATTCACCACACTGCTGATTAAATAGTTACCAGCAGAATGACTTGGGGTGATTAACCTTGCAGTAGTAAACTTGTGTAACATCCATGAGAGCTAGAGTCTGGGTGCTTTGCTTATCCATCCGCAATACCTGTCCACACTTCCCTGGTGTAAGTTCACATGTTCAACTGTAAATTTACCAGTATTTATGTTTTGATCATGTATTTCATGCTACTAAAACAGTATCAACTAGCTATACTATGATTAAGGAAGAGTTGTATCTTACCGATATCTAACACAAATAGTCTAGGATAAGATCCAACGTCCTGTTTACTGGCGTAGTCTACAATTTGTCGTAAAAATTTCCTCTGTGCTAACTCGTAAAAGTTCCTAAAATTCATGAAAGTATTATTAGAATTTCTTAAAAGAAAAATCATTATATAGATGGAAGGTACATGAACCAAATATCTCTACAGTAAACTTAATTCAAATTGGTTGAGAACTGTAGGTTGTAGATCCATAACAATGTAGCTTTGTCACATAATATACCAAAAGGCCAGCAAAAGACTTAGCCATTATAGAACTCATTTAAAATAATAAAATACATGTATATACTTAATAGTACACAGTAAATTTGATTAAAAAAATCATAGGCATAACGCAAGAGGCATAAATCTCCATTACTCAACTAAAATCATCAAACAGTAGAAAAAGTTTTGACTATATTTACATTAAATGATAGTGTATTTGATTGGTAGTGTACTTGATTTGTTATGTACTTCCATTAAATGGAAGGGTATTTCTTTGGTAGTGTATTTCCATTAAATGGAAGGGTATTTCTTTGGTAGTGTATTTACATTAAATAGTAATGTATTTGATTAGTGGTGTATTTACATTAAATGGTAGTGTATTTGATTAGTAGTGTATTTGCATTAAATGGTAGTGAATTTGATTGGTAGTGTATTTCAATTAAATGGTAGTGTATTTGATTGGTAGTGTATTTCCATTTAATGGTAGTGTATTTGATTGGTAGTGTATTTCCATTAAATGGAAGTGTATTTGATTGGTAGTGTATTTCCATTCAATCATAGTGTATTTGATTGATAATGTATTTACATTAAATGGTAGTGTATTTGATTGGTAGTGTATTTCCATTTAATGGTAGTGTATTTGATTGGTAGTGTATTTCCATTAAATGGAAGTGTATTTGATTGGTAGTGTATTTCTATTAAATCGTAGTGTATTAGATTGGTAATGTATTTACATTAAATGGTAGTGTATTTGATTGGTAGCGTATTTACATTAAATGGTAGTGTATTTAAATTAAATAGTAGTGCATTTGATTGGTTATGTACTCCCATTAAATGGGAGGGTATTTCTTTGGTAGTGTATTTCCATTAAATGGTAGTGTATTTGATTGGTAGTGTATTTACATTAAATGGTAGTGTATTTGATTGGTAGTGTATTTACATTAAATGGTAGTGTATTTACATTAAATGGTAGTGTATTTACATTAAATGGGGTGTATTTGATTGGTAGTGTATTTACATTAAATGGTAGTGTATTTGATTGGTAGTGTATTTACATTAAATGGTAGTGTATTTGATTGGTAGTGTATTTACATTAAATGGTAGTGTATTTACATTAAATGGTAGTGTATTTACATTAAATGGGGTGTATTTGATTGGTAGTGTATTTACATTAAAAGGGAGGGTATTTGATTGGTAGTGTATTTACATTAAATGGTAGTGTATTTGATTGGTAGTGTATTTACATTAAAAGGGAGGGTATTTGATTGGTAGTGTATTTACATTAAATGGTAGTGTATTTGATTGGTAGTGTATTTGATTGGTAGTGTATTTGATTGGTAGTGTATTTACATGAAATGTTAGTGTATTTGATTGGTAATGTATTTACATTAAATGGTAGTGTATTTGATGGGCTATCTGGTATTGGGGTATTGGCCTCCATCTTTTCTGTACTATCTGTCGTATCCATAGCGACAGGAAGGTTCTCCTTAACTAGGTCCTGTAACTGTGTATAGGCATTCTCACTCTCTAGATGGAAGTTCACCATTGGATAATCAGAGGATAAATATCCAATCTAAAATTAAAAATAAAACATAAGTTTTTTAAATCCATACCAATTAAATATAGTAAGAAATCAAGCCTATTCAACAGTGTGTAACTGTTCACATGTGTTACACAGCAGTCACTATCACAAGGTTTTTCATCTTAGAATAAAGATGGTTTGTGGTAATTGTAATCCAGCTATTGCTTGTGTCAAAATCTAAGGGAGATAACTGATAAATTATCTGGATGGTCAAGATGACTGAGATGCAATACTACCGTTTCCTACCATTCAATAGACACAGAAATTGTACTTATGAAAGCTTTAGGATGCACACCTCTTCACATAATAGACACTAAGGGGAATAATCCAAACAGTTGTATGGTAATTATATACTAGTAGTATGTTTAATGTCTATTTGTCCATTTTGTTGTTTTATATAGTTTTAAAATTGTGACAAAATAAGTATATTTATATATATATCTGAAAAAAATTGTTGTCCTTTTTCCAATATTTTAAATTTTCAATGCAAAGTATAAAAGGCCCTAAAGGCCAACACTCAGAGCTTTGTAACCTCTTGTCCTATTCACGCCAATAACAAAATATTACCTTATTCATAGCCAAGGCATGAGATTGCCGTGGGTACACAGACAGACAGACATGACAATTCCCCAAAAAACCTCTTGAGTAATACACTAACCTCACTCCTTATCCACTTATTTCCGGTTCCGACAACAGCAATAATTACTGGGAGTTCTAGATCATTAACAGCATAATGGAACTCCTTCTGACAGTTTATGGAGGTAACATACTCATCTGATACACAAGCTATCACCAACTTGGCATTGATCAAACCTTTAGCTAGATCTTCAAACAGTCTATTCTGTAATTAGGAAGACATTGCAATATAAATACATGTATGACAGTTTCTAAACTAGAACTGTCTCTTGAGAGTCAAATATCTACCACCCAACATTTCCTCAACCTTGACCTTTCTGATATATATACATATTGACAAAGTGTGTCCGGCACTTCTCAGCCAGCCTTGTGACTTATAGAGGGAATCTTTCAATATGTATATATACAAAACATCAAAAGTGTGCCTATTAGAACAGTAATCATGGCTGGGAAGTGGCTGTCAATGTGTATTGATAATTTTTTCAAGGCAAGTACATGTGATGCTCCCAAAAAGCAGGCAATATATCCATTGCTTGACGATTGATTGATAATAAATGTTTAATATTATATGGTATACAATGTGTTTTTAGATTTTTTTAAGGATAAAATCACATTATTTTTATTGCTGGTGCCTAAAAGTCTCAATTGGCGCCTAATATTTTATATAAGGAGCCAGGCTGGCTCCTATAATCAAAAAGTCACTATGAGCCCTGATTGAGAATAATGAACATAAATAAAGTGCATGTATAACCTGTATTTGCTGTATTTGAATCAAGTTGTATATAAAGATCACCTGTCTGTTACAATCAGAACAGTATGCAATAGGCAGACACTCAATTACAGAAAAAAATGTTATTAAGCCATATCCAAGTTGTATGGCAGATGTGTGTCTTTGAACAAAATATGCAATTTCACATTGCCCCAGTCGCCCCGACCCCAAGCTGTATAAACAACCGAGTACCAGTACTGGTACAAGCAGATATTCTGAGATTTATTTTATGATGATCCAGCTTCTAATTTGCGGGTGATTTGTGACATTGTAGTAGCTTCATGCCATCAAAACTTGGACATGGGTAAAAGCCTAAAGGTTCGGGACACATGTTAGTCAATTATAGTAAGGTTCGGGACACATGTTAGTCAATTATAGTAAGGTTCGGGACAAATGTTAGTCAATTATAGTAATTTTTACTAAGAGAAATAATACCTTTTACAATGAGGTCTGACAGCTAACCAAATAATTACTGAAATTTGAACGATGTTTTTAAATTTTAGTATTGCAAATACGTGTAGTAGCATAAAATTTGATTTATGGTAAATCATCTCTGATTTTATATCAGCAACTGTATGAAGATTATTTTGAAAAGAACTGTTGAGAATCTTACTCAATACGAAACTAACTAAAGTTTTCCAAGCTTGAGAAGTTAAATCAACTAATAAGTCAAATTCTGTTTCTAGCATATTTTCAAAAAAAAATTATGATGCTTTGGTTGAAAAGACCAACAGTAAACAGACTTTAAATTTTATGACATTGAAACATATTTTCTTAATATGGTATGTTAATTTTAATTATTTTTTTTAATTACTATTATATATGATCATTGGATTAGACTTATCAAGCTTCAAACAACTGAGCCTTGAGGTTCTGAACATTGATATAAACTTTTACCTTTCCAACTCGTTCAATATCAATCCAACATTGAACTCCTTGTTTTTCCAGGAAATCCTTCATCTTTCTGGGATCACCATAACCAACAGATCCCTTTGTACCCCTAATAAATATCATAGTAAGAATTTATAGAAAATTGAATCCGCAATGGCCAATTTAGTGATTTTGTTATTTATAGTAATGGCAACCATCTTTGAAACATTATACAGGGTCTCCTTGTATAAGCTTTGATCTACTCCACCTAGGGACCTTCCACACCAAATTTAGTTTCAATTGACTTAGTGGTTTCAGAGGAGAAGATCAAAATTTATGCACAGATGCACACATGGTTCACCATGCAATAAGCTCATCTGTTTAAAGCCAGTAGAGCTAGAAATGGCATTGACTTTTCTTGAAAAAATAAATGCAGACTGCATGAATTTTTATGTGTCATAATTACCTTGAAACAGGGCATCATTTAAAGTCTGCACTCTCTTTTACTACTAAATGCCAAGTAAATGTACTAAAAGAAAGAATTTTAAATACCCATTTTGCTGTACCTAACATTGCTCAAATGTAATTTCTAATCCTTGACCTTGTGACCTTGACCCCTTGACCTATGCACCCAAACTTGACATGCAAGAAATTGTCTCATGTTGTTTAACATTTGTGCAAAGTTTGATCAAAATTCATCCATAGACATGAGAAAGATATGGAGTGAAAATGATATTTGGATTGACAGAAGAACAGGTTGATTTCTATCTATTCAACTTAAATTTCATTTACAGGGGGTAAAATGGAGTTAGCCACTATTCCACATGGTCAATACCTCTTAATGTGTGTGCAGAATGTTTTGGGAAATGCTAATATCACAAAGTCATGTAAAAACATCATTTTTACTGGAAAATGTCGTTTTATGTAATTCCATATCCTTGGAAATAAATTTTCCTCACAAATGTTAGAAGACAACAAGTGATACAGCAGTGAACTCCATTATAAATGCTTGAACAGCTCTCAAAGTGGGTTTCAAAACCAAGTGGCCAGCTAGCCACCAATTTAAATTTTCAGGTGGCCAGTGGAAATTCCAAGTGGCCAGACAATTTTTTCTTCCAAACGAAGGAAAATTAAGGCATCTTTTAAGTAGGTTTTAGGTACGGAGAACAAAAGTGCACTGTTTATGACTGTGTTACAACTGACTTACAATCACTTACATACATCAGTGTTATTAATAACAATGCTGATGATGTAAAGTGTCTATTATATTGCCTGAAATGGTAACAGTATCATTAAAATTTTGTGACTCAGAAATAATATCTGTTCTCTGTTTACATAATTTAAAGTGGACAAGCTGGCCACCTTTTACAAATTTTAGGCCGCCAGACACAATTCCGGTTCGATTTGGCCACTAGTTTAGTATACAAAATTGAGGGCTGTTGAACCCCATTATGAATGCTCACCTTGCTCCTTGATCAACTGCAGCTTTAGAATTTGCCCAGCAGTAACTGATAAATACCGGGGGATTTTCTACCAAGGTATCAGCCTCCATCTTCTGCTTCTCCTGGATCATCTTCAACAATTCTTGTAACTTACTATCATATTGATCTTTCTTCTTGTTTGTCATATTTACATATACCTGCAAAATATTGAAATCACAGTAATGATTAGTGACATCCTATCGGACAAAAATTAACAACGGATAATCAAAGTAATGATTAGTGACATCCTATCTGCCAAAAATCGACAACGGATAATCAAAGAGACATAATCAATTAATAATTGGAATTGCCAGTCGTTTTGCAATACTAGTATATGAAATTGTACATCAGTAATAAATAAAGTTGATAATTTATTAGTAAGTATTTTAATTTGTGTTTTAGAGACATGTGTTCTTTCTAAAGTAATCAGACCTCCAAAACTTCAGACCTTGTGGTCCCTGAATACCAATCACCATCTGCCATGATGTTTAATTAAGAAATAACATTCTATTTGAGTGTATTCATTCGGTATTATGAATAAGAGTCAGGAATAGCATATTCAATGAACTGCTTTGCAGTTCATGTTAAATATGCTATTCCTGACTCTCATTCAAAATATGGAATGAATACACTCAAATAGAATGTTATTTCTTATATTTACAAACATGGAAATAATTTTAGCATGTCATGAATGTAAAATTATCAATACAATAGTTAACTTTATTCAAGATTCCACCAAACATACAGGACTGATGGAACAGCGTTGTTCCAAATAAGGATAGTTACATCGGGACTAGACTTGAATGCTGACCTATCAAACAATGCATGACGTAATAGGATGACATTCTGTGAGGTAGTCAGATAGTTAAATGTTACGTAATCAGAGGTCATGACCCCACACCATATTCTTGAGCAATTGAATGCTAGCAAAAACAAATAGGTTCATCTTAATAAGGTCAATTCCAATTGTAAAATTTAAAATGAAGGAAGAAACAGAAATGGACTTGACAATAACCCGGAAACTACTGGCTGATATCAGCAATGATCGATTATTAATGTTATGATTGATTATTAGGATTGTTGCTTTGACAACATCAGACAATCGATTGTCGACGATAATCACAACATCACTATAGTAAAGATTACAAGAATATGTAATAAATAATCTTAAATTTTTCCACAACTGGAGAGGGTAGGGGTAAAAAAATTAATAAGGGAAAAAGTTAAAGAGGTTACACATTATACAATTTATAAATCTATAAGTGTTTCAGACATACAGACTAATGGACAGACATACAGACCAATGGAGTTAGGCTTTTAGTGAACCAGCTGTCACCTCTGGCAATGCACTTAACAAGGTATGGGTCTTTTGGACCATTTATATTGTCATTAGTGTTACAAGTAAATTCAGTAAGTTAGGATCCCCGTAAGCAGGTTCTTTTTATTGATTTGCAGTTATGTTCAAAGGGCAATGACTCTTAGGAAAATGAGCAACCCAACTTGGGTTAACCATATACCCAACTTCTATCAATGTTGATGTTTTGCACCAAGTTTCATGAAATAGTGCTTCATTGTTTTGGAAAATTTCTGCAGACAAAAATTTTAAACAGATAAAAAGACAGAAACTCTAATTTAATATCCCCCTCCTTCTTAGAATGATGAGGGACCATAAGTAATACAATCATACCATATCTGTCAGTAACAGTCCTAATCCTGTCTGTTTCTTCCATTCCGCGTCTTCACCAATCATAACTATTACAATAGGTTTCTTCTTATCATAGGCACACTTCAGGAAGTCACAACACTCCTGGTCATTAGCGTAGTTATTGGAAACAAAAGCCAGAAATACAGAGGAATCCATAAGAGTCTTTACTAACTCGCTGTTAGAAAAATGCTGAGTTTTGTCCGTGAACCAGCTGAAACAAATATCAATTTGGTATAAACATATGACAAAATAGACCTCTCAGAAGAACCATGAGATCAAGTGTGGCACTAATGCACATCAAGTCCATCAAAACACTCTAAGATTGCATGTCAACACTGATTTGTATGTAAGGAGAGTGGAGTGGTATATAAAGCCAGTCTAAATTATTTCACTTATATCCAAAGCAGTCATTTCCAGAATGGTGGAGGAAACCTGAATGTCCAGAGAAAACCACCCTCATTTGCAAATCGAGCTGACAAACTTTCTGAGACTAAGATGTCCCAAGCAGGATTCCAACTTAGGCAGTTATAGGCACTGTGTGCAGGCTTTAGACCACTCTGCTGCAGGATTCCAACCTAGGCAGTTATAGGCACTGTGTGCAGGCTTTAGACCACTCTGCTGCAGGATTCAAACCTAGGCAGTTATAGGCACTGTGTGCAGGCTTTAGACCACTCTGCTGCAGGATTACAACCCAGGCAGTTATAGACACTGTGTGCAGGCTTTAGACCACCATGCTGCAGGATTCCAACCTAGGCAGTTATAGGCACTGTGTGCAGGCTTTAGACCACTCTGCTGCAGGATTCCAACCTAGGCAGTTATAGGCACTGTGTGCAGGCTTTAGACCACTCTGCTGCAGGATTCCAACCTAGGCAGTTATAGGCACTGTGTGCAGGCTTTAGACCACTCTGCTGCAGGATTACAACCTAGGCAGTTATAGGGACTGTGTGCAGGCTTTAGATCATTCTGCTGCAGGATTACAACCCAGGCAGTTATAGACACTGTGTGCAGGCTTTAGACCACCATGCTGCAGGATTCCAACCTAGGCAGTTATAGGCACTGTGTGCAGGCTTTAGACCACTCTGCTGCAGGATTCCAACCTAGGCAGTTATAGGCACTGTGTGCAGGCTTTAAACCACTCTGCTGCAGGATTCCAACCTAGGCAGTTATAGGCACTTTGTGCAGGCTTTAGACCACCATGCTGCAGGATTCCAACCTAGGCAGTTATAGGCACTGTGTGCAGGCTTTAGACCACTCTGCTGCAGGATTCCAACCTAGGCAGTTATAGGCACTGTGTACAGGCTTTAGACCACTCTGCTGCAGGATTCCAACCTAGGCAGTTATAGGCACTGTGTACAGGCTTTAGACCACTCTGCTGCAGGATTCCAACCAAGGCAGTTATAGACACTGTGTGCAGGCTTTAGACCACCATGCTGCAGGATTCAAACCTAGGCAGTTATAGGCACTGTGTGCAGGCTTTAGACCACTCTGCTACAGGATTCAAACCTAGGCAGTTATAGGCACTGTGTGCAGGCTTTAGACCACTCTGCTGCAGGATTCCAACCTAGGCAGTTATAGGCACTGTGTGCAGGCTTTAAACCACTCTGCTGCAGGATTCCAACCTAGGCAGTTATAGGCACTTTGTGCAGGCTTTAGACCACCATGCTGCAGGATTCCAACCTAGGCAGTTATAGGCACTGTGTGCAGGCTTTAGACCACTCTGCTGCAGGATTCCAACCTAGGCAGTTATAGGCACTGTGTACAGGCTTTAGACCACTCTGCTGCAGGATTCCAACCTAGGCAGTTATAGGCACTGTATACAGGCTTTAGACCACTCTGCTGCAGGATTCCAACCTAGGCAGTTATAGGCACTGTGTACAGGCTTTAGACCACTCTGCTGCAGGATTACAACCTAGGCAGTTATAGGCACTGTGTGCAGGCTTTAGACCACCATGCTGCAGGATTCCAACCTAGGCAGTTATAGGCACTGTGTGCAGGCTTTAGACCACTCTGCTGCAAGATTACAACCTAGGCAGTTATAGGCACTGTGTGCAGGCTTTAGACCACCATGCTGCCAAGGTCTCATTTTGAGGAAGTGAGAAAATTATGGGTTACTTTTGTCAATATATTATTTGTCCTGAATAAAAGAAGTCTGTTTTGAAATGGTAAAATAAAAGCCAAAAGGTCATTTCAATGAAACCTGACCCAAAAAAAATAGCATGGAACTTCAGAGAGCAATCTGTGAGCAGTACCAGTACTCTCATACATGTCATTGTGTAGTAAGTAAAGTATACACAGACTACAGGGTACATACAATAAATACTAACCACGAATAACCCTGTTTTTTCAGATCTTTATAAACTTTTTCTGGATGGATAACATCTGACTTATCATCATCTGGTATATCAGCTGGGCAGTAGGAGATAAAGATGTCTGAAATTATATACATATACATGTATATATAGCATATATATATAGAGTAAAAACCCCATTCATAACCACCATTTTTTCAGTCATATTTTGGCATTGATCAGTTTAAAATCATGCTCGCATGGTGTAGGTAGAGTGCTTGCACAGTATGTAGGAGGTTGCAGGTTTGAACCCCAGCCAGGTCTGATCAAGACTTGAAAACAAGTAGCGACTATTCTTACGCCAATCAGATGACATTTGGAAATGAAAGTTATCAGTTTCTTTGGAAGAGACATTAAGAAACCGATGTCCCCTTTCATGGTAGGCATCACAAGTTTAAGATGGTGTTATTATCTCAAATTCAGGGCTAAAAATTGCAACTAAATTGAATGCCATGGCGTCCAAATTTTTCCATTGGCGACAAATATTTTGCTGAGTTCTACAAAGTTTGTCAATAGATCTGACTTCGACCTTCATTCAAGGTCATACTGACCTTATATGAAAAATGCTATACTTACTCATAAGTCGCCAATTTGGCGAATGCTTTTTCGGACGGTTCAAAATTCTTGATCATCCTTTTATCTATTTCTATTTTTACATATTGACAAAGTGTTTCTCGTGCTCTTCGGCCCACCTCACAACTTATAGAGGGAATCTTTCGTATGTATTTATACAAAACGTCAAAAGTGTGCTAAATAGAACAGTAATCATGGCTGGGAAGCAATCGTCAATATGTACGGATAGTTTTTTAAAGGCAAGTACATGAGATGCTCCAAAGAGCAGGCAATAGATCCATTGCCCAATGATTGATTAATGATAAATGTTTAATATTATATGGTATACAATGTGTTTTTAGATTTTTTTAAGGATAAAATCACATTATTGTTATTGCTGGTGCCTAAAAGTCTCAATTGGCGCCTAATATTTTTATATAAGGAGCCAGGCTGGCTCCTACAATCAAAAAGTCACTTTGAACCCTGAAATATTCTCGTAAATCCCATTCAATCAATCTATTTCTCAAGGTATGTTTTGTTTTTAAAATCAAGCATTTAACATGTTAAAAGATATCCTACCCAACATCATATTTCTATGCAAACTTTCCAGGCCACTTATTGCATTTACAAGATGTATGTTGTAGTCATTGCTGGAATCTGGTGGCATCATAGCTGAAAAATATTTAAAATTTACATTAATTTTTTTAATTAACTAGAAGAATGGTGCAGATTTCTTGTTCAACTTGAATGTAAAAAATTAACAAATTAACACAACAAACTGGAGTATTGAAAACTCAAAAACAAAACAAAAGGTTAAAACGGAGGTTGGTTGAATGATGCTTAATGTCACATCAGCAATTTTCAGCTATTCCCGGCAAGAACTATTAAAAACTATTTCTATTAATCTATGAACAAGTTCATGTATGCATGTGAAGTGCGAGTGTATTTTATGATCTGCCTCAATGTATTAGCGCGCATTCAGTGCGACTTTAACATGCTAGCTCACAGAGTCAGTATGCCACAGACAAGAGTACCACTCCCCCAGTCACATTATATTAATACCAAGTGAACAAGTAAAGGCCAATGGCAAGGAAAATTCACAGGGTAACTTTAACGTGCTAGCTCACAGAGTCAGTATGCCACAGACAAGAGTACCACTCCCCCAGTCACATTATATTGATACCAAGTGAACAAGTAAAGGCCAATGGCAAGGAAAATTCACAGGGCCACTTTAAAGTGCTAGCTCACAGAGTCAGTATGCCACAGACAAGAGTACCACTCCCCCAGTCACATTATATTGATACCAAGTGAACAAGTAAAGGCCAATGGCAAGGAAAATTCGCTTTCCCACATGTGGCCTGATCAGAAATTGATCTCACAGCGTTGAGAGACCCTGGATTTGAAGACTGACATCTTATCCATTAGGCCACCGCAGCTTCAGTTGAAATGCAGGAAAATGATACAAAATCACTAGTAAAGTAATCCTGACATTTATATAGTAACATCACATGTCATTTGTTGGATGATAGTTTTTTAATACTGTAAACGTACTTAATTTCACATGTATTGATTTTTTAGGTAAATGCATTTAAGACATATTCGCGTGGTTTAACTTTCGTGTTTTTTAAATATGCTCTATAACACAATATGCATAATATAATTTTCGCTCAGTACTAATTTTTGCGCAAAACAAATGATCGCAAAATAAGTGAAAATTAGTACACCGCAAAAATTAATATGTTTATAGTAAATAAACTTATAAAATATAGTGCTTTGCTAAAATAAAAGTGTATCACCAATAAAGCCTGTATATTAAAAGACACAACTTCATGTACTCTATAAGAAGGAATATTAACGGGAGGAAACATTCGCGGTTTTGGCCTTCCTAACTATTCCACGGTAAGAAATTTTCATGATTCCGACTGTATGGAAAGTGAATTAAGGGAAAGAAATAATTTTCGCTGAGAAAATATATTCATGGGGAAAGAAATAATTTTCGCTGAGAAAATATATTCACGGGGAAGAAATAATTTTTGCTGCGAAAATATATTCACGGGGAAAGAAATACTTTTCGCTGAGAAAATATATTCGCAGGGAAAGAAATAATTTTTGCTGAGAAAATATATTCATGGGGAAAGAAATAATTTTCGCTGAGAAAATATATTCGCAGGGAAAGAAATAATTTTTCGTCGAGAAAATGTATTTGCGATCTAAGTGTTACCGTGAAAATCGCAAATATTTCTTCCTTACGAATGTTTCTTCTGATACAGTATGACATTTATTAACAGATAAGAACTTACTAAAAGCCAATGTTAATTTATTACCTTGTAAATCTATGACTGATATTGTATGGAAGTACTTCAGGCACTGTAAAAATGGAGCTTTTAACTCAACAGCTCGGTGAACTGATGAGGCAGAAAACATATGTGGATTTCTGATATTCTGAAAATAATATTAAAAAAAAATTTAAATTTTAATCCAGTTTGGAATATATTTTAACAGAAATTTGCAGCCTGCACATTGGCCAACAGGCCATATATAGATGTAAAACTCTGTCGATCTGCAAGAGACATTATCATATAACCAAAATGATTGAAATTTCACATGTATGTACGAACAATCAACCTTTCAAATCAACAGTTTTATGAACTTATGAGGTGAAAAAGTTTCTTATATTCTACAATAAAGTGGAACCATAAGCCTATTCTCTCCTAAAGCTTATGGAATCCCATGTTGGCAGGTCATAGTGTGAGAAAGTTTGTAAGTTTTCATGCCAAAGATTGGTGGTTTCTTTTTTTGCAAATCAAGTGTCCCCCACCTTTCTGGAACTGACCGCCCTAAGTAAACCAATACTTTATTGAGTATAAAACATCAATCCCAATCAACCAAACCATCATAAAACTTTGCTGTATAACACAACTTGTTCTCTCTTGTGGAATCCAGTGACCTCCACTTTTTGTGATCTGACCACCTTGACAAAAAGCAAACAATATTTTGGGGGCATAAAAATCTCAAACAACTTACCTAACAACCAATCCTAAAACATTACAGTAATTTTACCTGCCTACAATTACTATTAAATAAAGTTAGTTTCCCCTGAAGAAAACGACTAAAATTTCCTAAATTGACCCTTAAAATCCCCAATACATCAGGAATGCACTAGCATATTAAATGTAGTTGTCCTTACTCACAAAATTTTCAGATACTGTCATAATATGACATCTTTGCAATGAGGATCATAGCTATAGTCAGCATGTAGTCAGCATGTCTTTATCAAGTTTGCTAAATTTCAGAACTTCAAATCTTCCCAATTTTTAAGGCAGGAGGTAGTTTTTATAAAATGTAACATAATGGCTACCTTACCTGTTTAACACAGTCTGTACATGGCACTAAGTAATCATATGTGACACCATGGAAAGATTCTGCTATCAAACCTTCGAATACTTCATGGACTAAAAACAATATATTCTCCGGGCATGGTCCTTGTGCCTTCACTACCAGATCACTGTCTCTATATCAGATAAAATGAACACATATAAATAAATGAGTTTGTTTTAATTGTTCAATTTAAAACTATTCTTCGTGGCTAAATAGAAGAAAATATACATGTAAATCTATTAGACAAAACATCAAAAGTGGCAGTACTGTAAATGAACTTAATTTCACGGCTTCAAATTTTCACTGCTTTGTTAATTTTAGCCTTTATGGTGTAATAATCCCAGATTTAAGAACTGGCTATAAGATAGAGAATAGATACATTATTTAATTTATGGTACAATTTTTTGCCAAAAATTTTTGACCTGAAATAAGTGAAAATTACTACATGTACACGGCGAATAAAACTACATTTACAGTGTGTCTCTGTTTAAATTGATTTTTTTAAAATAGAATGAAATTTTGCCAGGTTCCTCAACAAAACTTCTTTTTAAGTCAGGAATATACATGGAATTAAATGAAAGCAAATCTTTTAATTTCTTTACCGTAAAAATGTAAATTCATTATAATGCCCCTCTGTAACTTTGCTACTTTGCTTATCAACACAGTATTTGAAAATCACATTCTTTTTCATTTATATTTTTCCTATGTTTTTATTTATCGTCAAGCCCCTAAACAATGCTAAAGGCTTACGGTATATAATGTCAAAATCTGACATGACAAATGATGTCAATGGACGGAGGTTTTATAATCTATTATTAAGAAACTAGAACTTCTCTTGAGAGCCAAATACTCCCTGTCCCAACATGCACAAGGTTTTAATGTTTTCCTGTGAACTTGACCTTTCTGATATGACCTTGGTTCAAGGTCATGCCACTTATGGCAGTCGTCCAAAGCAATTATGAGATATGATCCAGAGACGATTTTACACGGACAGACAACCAGCTAGACAGACGAACAGACAGACAGATGTGGTGATTCCTATGTACAAGTTTCCAGGGGTTATAATAAAAGCATTATTACCCATGTTGTTCCAGTACTGCTATATGTTCATTCTTTTTCAATAAAGATCCCCTCTTCCATATAAAGCCACCATCAGAATACTCATGTAGTCTCACCTATAAAGTATAATAAAAATGAAGAAAACTGCAATAGTATTTAACATCCCAGTGAAGCTGAAGCTGTCAGGTCTAGGACATTAGAGTTGAGTAGAGTAATGGTGTTTAACTTCCAATCAAGAATATTTCACTTAACTGAGACATTGCCAGCTATAGATAAGGTGTAGAAATTGTGCCTGTGTGTTGTGCTGATGGCATTGTACAGCAGGGTTCTTTATCATGCCACACCCTCCACTTACAAAGTGAGCACTCTACCAACTGAGCTACTGCAGTGGTCATTAGATTAACTTGTGTACCTCTGGCAAGCAACCTGACAAACATTCCCTCTCTAGGATCTGCAATATTGGAATTCAAACCTTGATGCTGTGAGGCAAAAACTTCTCTGCTGTACGTTTATCAAAACACTCCAATTTTTGTATATTCCAAATATCAGTAAAATAAATATCAATCTTAACAGCTAGGCTACTTGTCTTTTAAATCCAAATTGGTTGAGTTTTTTGTACACCTTATGTTACTTGAACTATTGGTATGCTTTCTCAAAGTGATCATTAACTGGGTCAAATTCAAAAACTCAAACATCTGGATGAAACTGATTCTGGAGTCCAATAAACCCTTGATTCAATGAAGACTCTCAGTATATCTTTCAATAACATACTTGTGCTCTGTTGAACAACCCAGCAGGAAGGTAATGGAACTTGTACAACATTTTAATTTCTTTTTTGTCAGAATCTCTTTTGATCTCTGGCCAATCAAAATCCTAAAAGAAAAAGATAAGATGTTTATATTATACAAAAATCTAATTTTAAGATTAATGTTAAACACAAATTTAAGTTTAGACAATTTAAGAAATGATAGAAAAGTTTCTCAGCATTATATATCATTATTTAAAATGAGATGCTACTACAGAATTTGCCAATCAAGTGAAACTCAAACTGAAAAACATCAAACTTCTAGAATAAATGGTGTCTAATTTTTTGTAAAAAGTGCCAGTATGCTGTCCTTTGTTCAACATGTTTATTCAAATATTGAAATTAGCTTGAAAATTTTAAAAATTTCAAGGTTTGCTTTTCACAAGGTGTCAAAAACATTTGTTTTCCATAAGATGAACGTTTCTATGGATATCTCACCTCTGGTTTTTCATCCAATAGGAGACATGGAACAATGCTGACATTTTGACCTGCAAGGGCAAAGGTCAAATCATACTCCTCTGTCAATCTGAGCAGCCATTTATGAAGGCTTTCTGGGTAATCTTTCCATACTTGTGATATGTCTTTATGATCTAGTTTTCCATTCTAAAATTGAAAAAAAAATTAATATGACTAATAAATCTATAATGGGAACCAGCTCATTTTTTGTCTCAACTGAAATGTTTCATAAATCGTTGTTAAACTAATGTTAAAATTTTTGTTTTACTATTGATCATGATAATTGACCTATCAACCTAGACTGCATTCTATAAATTTCTTTATCACTATAAATTTCTTGTCATGCCAACTGGGAATTGCAATGAATTAACGAAAATATTTTATTGATAATTCATGTTGATAGATGGCATTTCTGAGTAGCAGATATACTTAACAATGGATGTTGAAATAACATCCACCATCCAATATGGATTAATTATACATTGATTACCTGACCATAACACCCACTATCCATGATGGGATTCATTTACACATTGTATTTCTGATACTTAC
This sequence comes from Anadara kagoshimensis, assembly GCA_021292105.1. Lineage (NCBI taxonomy): Eukaryota > Metazoa > Mollusca > Bivalvia > Arcoida > Arcidae > Anadara > Anadara kagoshimensis. The sequence goes on from CM037871.1 coordinate 1,577,082, forward strand.
CTTGATGACAGTTTGTTTGACGGATACCACACAGGCCATAACATCCACTATCCACTGTGGATTAATTACCACTTTGAACTTAAGATATTCATTTGAAGAATGCTGCAATGCTCCAAGATCATGAAGAAACTGGACTGACTGAGTTAACTACAAGAGGAAACATGAGGAAGATTAACAAAACATAATGCAGGAGAGAGTTGAGTGAGTTGAGTAATGGTGTTAACGTCCAAGTCAAGAATATTTCACTTATATAGAGACGTCACCAGCTATAGAAGGTACAGAAATTTTGCCTGTGCATTGCACTGATGGCATTATATAGCAGGGTTCTTTAGCGTGCCATGCCAAGCCCACCGTAAAACGGGACCTCGTTTTATTTTAAGTTCCCATCAGAAAGAACCATGACTTTCATTTCCTAATGCTGAGTGAATGGCAAAAGAACAGTCAATACCCACTTTCAAGTCTTGGGTCAGACCCGGCCAGGGATCGAACCCATGGCTTTCCACTTAGGAAGCAAGCACTCTACCAACTGAGCTACCGCAGTGGTTAAGAGAGAGAGAGAGAGTGTGTGTGTGTGTGTGTGTGTGTGTGTGTGTGTGTGTGTGTGTGCGTGTGTGCGTGTGTGTGAAGGTAGGAGTTATCCAGCTATACAAATTCACAAATCTTGGTTTAATATGCAACAATATGTATCAAAGTAAAAAAAACGTGTTTAGATTTACTCTGTGTTTTTTTAAATAATGTATGGCTATTGAAATAACAATGGTTATTAACTTAATATAAAATGTGACTTATCACCTCAGATTTATCCAAAATACCAGCTATTTTCCCCATCCTTTCAATATCTGAATAGTCTAATATGTTCTGTGATTCTGATGTCTTTACCCTGAAACAGATATATAAATTATACATTTACAATTTTAATTTTTGATTTTTTTTAAATTCATAAAAAGACAAATTACAAACCGGAAAAAAATTCTGCAAACTCTATGTGAAACAGGAATCTTAACATCAATATGTATTGATGAACGCCTCTAATGTATTGCTAGATACAGATGTCCTTTCATGCCTACCTTCAATACAATATAGGCCTATTCAACACTGAGCTGAATTATTAAGAAAGGAGTTCTAACTTGACTGTCGAGTGGCCAAGATATGGATAGCTAGTGAATGAAAACCTGGCAAGAGATAGAAAACACCTGCAGAAAAGCTGGCGAGAGATAGAAAACACCTGCAGAAAAGCTGGCGAGAGTTAGAAAACACCTGCAGAAAAGCTGGCGAGAGTTAGAAAACACCTGCAGAAAAGCTGGCGAGAGATAGAAAACACCTGCAGAAAAGCTGGTGAGAGATAGAAAATACCTGCAGAAAAGCTGGTGAGAGATAGAAAACACCTGCAGAAAAGCTGGTGAGAGATAGAAAACACCTGCAGAAAAGCCGTTGAGATAAAAAACACCTGGAGAAAAGCCGGCGAGAGATAGAAAACACCTGCAGAAAAGCCGGTGAGAGATAGAAAACACCTGGAGAAAAGCCGGCAAGAGATAGAAAACACCTGGAGAAAAGCCGGTGAGAGATAGAAAATACCTGGAGAAAAGCTGGTGAGAGATAGAAAACACCTGGAGAAAAGCTGGTGTGAGAGATAGAAAACACCTGGAGAAAAGCTGGTGAGAGATAGAAAATACCTGGAGAAAAGCTGGCGAGAGATAGAAAATACCTGGAGAAAAGCTGGTGAAAGATAGAAAACACCTGGAGAAAAGCTGGTGAGAGATAGAAAACACCTGGAGAAAAGCTGGTGAGAGATAGAAAATACCTGGAGAAAAGCTGGTGAGAGATAGAAAATACCTGGAGAAAAGCTGGCGAGAGATAGAAATACCTGCAGAAAAGCTGGTGAAAGATAGAAAACACCTGGAGAAAAGCTGGAGAGATAGAAAACACCTGGAGAAAAGCTGGTTAGAGATAGAAAATACCTGGAAAAGCTGGTGAGAGATAGAAAATACCTGGAGAAAAGCTGGTGAGAGATAGAAAATACCTGGAGAAAAGCTGGTGAGAGATAGAAACACCTGGAGAAAAGCTGTCAAGATATAGATAACGGTTCCTGTAGAGAAGAGCTGGTGGTGCAGCATAAATTTGCATTAGCTCAATGTAAAAAACTTCTGGCAAGCCTATACCGTAGTTTGACATTTTTGCCATAAATATGTGTAGGTCTATAAAGTAAATATTGAACTAACAACAATACCAATACATGAACACTAAATATCAGATCAACGGCATAAATGTCGAAAAAACAATTAATGACTGTTTCTATTCCTGATAGCTAAAATCAAAAGTGGCTACTAATTTTTAAAAAATCTTTAAAAACTAACTTATTTCAGCAAATTTAAGACAAAATACTTTTAAAAAGTACTATATTTTTAGTTTTTTGAAAATTGGTTACTAATAATTTTGAATTTGTGGAAACCCAGAATGAGGGCTCAATATTAAGGTGAGTTATACAGTCCAACCTGTCTTTAAGGTCATCTCTATATAAGGGCAACCTGTTTATAAAGGCCAGTAGAATTCTACCCAATTGTTCTTTATCTATTTTATTTGAATCTGTATATAAAGACCACCTGTCCATAAAGGCGCCTTTTACTAGTTCTTTTGGATGGCGTTTATAGACAGGCTTGACTGTATGTCCTAATTAGAGTTTTAGAGCACCTGTTAATGACATTCTCTAATTCTAACCAGGCCTCCGGTATACTTTCTCCCATATACTCCTGTTTTAAGGTAGTCTTTACCAACTGATCCTTCAATTCTTGAATGCCCTAAAATAACAAACCAAATGTTGTACATGAAGTATACAAGCAAGAGCAAGAGAAAAAAATATTGGAAATACTTCTAGATACAATGATTGACTATACTGGTGAAATAACTGTTATTATTATAAGTTATATAGGCCTGTGGCTCAGGGTTTGTAAATCTTTGATGGGGTACATGGGGCTGTGTAACGTGTGAAAACCCTGTATAAAGTTTTTGTCACCCTTCAAAGTCATATTTGTGTGATCTTTTTAACGTCCATTCATTTCGTATTTTGTGCGACTTGCACACATTGTCGCCATGTTTGTTTACCGCAACTAGACGTCCGCGATGTACAAGTTACTTCCCAAAACCGCTAAACGCCGCGTGCGTCCATGTACCCCGGCAGATTTCCGAACATAGTTCTGTGTACCCTGGCAAGTTAACCAATGGCTATGCGAGAAGGGTGACAATATGCCATATCACTGTTGACGAGCAAGCCCATTTGTACTTTTTAACATGTACATGTGCATATGGGTTTTTTAAAAGTAAGGCCACAGACACACGAGACATTTGCCGGATAAGCTTATCAAAAAGAGTTTTATGACTGTTATCACACAGTATTGTTTTCAGTATGATGTCTCTGTATCAAAAATTATCCTGGATATATTTGAGGTCCTATAGTTCTATGTTCCTTTCATTGTCAATTTTGATTACACATGTGGTGGGTGTAGCTAGCTAAACAGGAAATGCTTACCTTTCCTCACTTTCCTAGTTGAAGTTTACATGTTTTACTTGGTTTGCAGTTTTCACAATTTTACTTTGGTTTTGGTATTATAATTGACACATAGCCAGCCATGCTTATTATGTTCCAACACTGGCTGCCATCACGGTACCAAACCAGTGTCACACTAACTAATGACGTTTTAGTGTCAGCGGCGTCATTTAACAGCACATTTGGGCCAAGTTTTTATTCTTTTTTGTGTGTAAATCAAGCATGCAGGCCCTTTGTCAGAACATTGTGGGCGTGACCGGCAATCTGTCAATTTGATATGGACTGTTATTTTTGTTTCTGATATAAAGTTGTTACATATTTCTATAGTACACATATTACATATTCTAATTATGTCCTAATACTTGTATTAGATATAAGCATATTTACCTGGCCTGTGTATGAACTAACAAAATAGAATCCTTCTATCTGCTTAAATCTTTCCTTTAATTCTGACATCGGAAGACCTATTTTGGAAACCTGAAAAGATACAATACTTTAGACTTATCTTTCTGCACCTTCACCTATAGCTGGCAATGTCTCGATAAAAGTGAAATATTCTGGACTGGGACGTTAAACACCAATACTCAACTTATGTTTCTGAGTTATTACATTTAAAACCAGGCTAAACAACTTAAAAAGTGCTTTCAATGTGGTTCTTAATTTTAGTTGAAAATCAAAACAATTTCCATAAGTTACGGAAGTTCTACAAGAAAGGGCATGGAATATATTGGGATAAACTTTAAGAAAACGTGTCACTTTAATTTGCATTGAACCTGAAAACTGATAGAGACTTAAATGTACTTGATCAACCTGAAATACAAATACTTGTTTAACCTGAAATACAAATACTTGATCTACCTGAAATACAAATACTTGATCCACCTGAAATACAAATACCAAATACTTGATCCACCTGAAATACAAATACTTGATCAGCCTGAAATATAGATACTTGTTTAACCTGAAATACAAATACTTGATCTACCTGAAATACAAATACTTGTTTAACCTGAAATACAAATACTTGATCTACCTGAAATACAAATACTTGATCCACCTGAAATACAAATACTTGATACACCTGAAATACAAATACTTGATCAGCCTGAAATACAAATACTTGTTTAACCTGAAATACAGATACTTGATCTACCTGAAATACAAATACTTGTTTAACCTGAAATACAAATACTTGATCTACCTGAAATACAAATACTTGATCCACCTGAAATACAAATACTTGATACACCTGAAATACAAATACTTGATCCACCTGAAATACAAATACTTGATCAGCCTGAAATATAGATACTTGTTTAACCTGAAATACAAATACTTGATCTACCTGAAATACAAATACTTGTTTAACCTGAAATACAAATACTTGATCTACCTGAAATACAAATACTTGATCCACCTGAAATACAAATACTTGATACACCTGAAATACAAATACTTGATCAGCCTGAAATACAAATACTTGTTTAACCTGAAATACAAATACTTGATCTACCTGAAATACAAATACTTGATCCACCTGAAATACAAATACTTGATCCACCTGAAATACAAATACTTGATACACCTGAAATACAAATACTTGTTTAACCTGAAATACAGATACTTGATACACCTGAAATACAAATACTTGTTTAACCTGAAATACAGATACTTGAGAGAGAGAGAGAGAGAGAGAGAGAAGGAAGAGAGAGGAGAGAGAGAGAGAGAAGAGAGAAGAGAGAGAGAGAGAAGGAAGAGAGAGAGAGAGAGAGAGAAAAGGAAGAGAGAGAGAGAGATGATTTACCTGGTCAATATGAGTTCCAACAACAAAGATGGGAGCTTTTGGTGCATGTACCGAGATTGAACTGAGCCAAAATGTCAGACCTGCATGCTCGTGTCCTAAACGCACATTCCAGAGTAATAAATACACTGCACGATTAGAAAGGAAAAACTGGAAAAAATATTGTAATCTGATTAACAGAACATGATTTTTCTTATTATCTGTCAATTAATCCTCAAACCCCCTTTATTCAGCCAAAATTTGACAACAATTGGTGGCACATCAATCATGACTTATTCACAGCAAACATTTTCAAGATCTGGTCAACATGTGTACAACATGCAGAAAAATGGACAGGCAGAAATTTGTAAATAAGATATTACATGTCCAATATCTATGGTTGTCATATGAAAATGTTTAAACTTGTAACATTTGAGACAAAATTTGAAATGTAAACTTTTTTCACATTGTGTCTAATATTGCACAGAAGGTTTAATCCAAAGGATATTGAAATCAATAAATACCAGTCCTTGTTGGCAGAGATTGGACTGAGGAATTATATTTACCAATCTATTGTATAATGTATATTAGATGGACAGACATGGCAGAGTGGTACCGTCATTGGCTTTTGAAGTCAAGAATTGCGGGTTCGAACCTGATTGGGAACTTGAAAAATTTTCTAAAATGATTTTCATCTCCTGCCCATAATAGAGCTGTAAAAAGCTCATTACTCAGTAATCTTTCAGATAAAATTCAAAACCGAGGTACGGAGTCTCTGCACACTAAAGACACCTCTGTATAGTTCCAAAAAGAGAAAAGCCCCTGTGGCTGCTACAGAGGACACTTACAATTAGAAGCAATTGAAACAGACTCTGCAACATACATGTAAGACATAAGACATAAATTGTTACCTGGTGGGTGTTGTAATATACTGTCTGTCCAGCAAAATCCCAGACACTGTATGTAAGAGGTTCGTCATCCTCTAACTCAACATCCCAGTTACATATATCTATACCTATAACACAGAAATGTAGATAAATTGAAATTTAAAACTAGAACTGTCTCTTGAGAGTCAAATACCACCACCCCAAACATTTAATGTTTTCCCGCAACCTTGACCTTGGTTCAAGGTCATGACACACCTTTAGACCATGAAGATTATTCATGTGAAGTTTTATGACAGTCGTCCAAAGCAGCTATGAGATATGGCCCGGACACGATTTTACATGGACAGACAGACAGACATGATGATTCCTATATAACCACTGCGGTAGCTCAGTTGGTAGAGTGCTCGCTCCGTAAGTGAGAGGTCATGGGTTTGAACCCTGGTCGAGTCTGACCCAAGACTTGAAAATGGGAAGTGACTTTTCTTTCACTAAGCACTCGGCATTACAAAATGAAAGTCACTGTTCTTTCGGATGGGAACTTAAAATAAACGAGGTCCCCTGTCATGGTGGGCTTGGCACGCTAAAGAACCCTGCTGTATAATGCCATCAGTGCAATGCACAGGCAAAATTTCTGCACCTTCGCCTATAGCTAATGATGTCTCGATATAAGTGAAATATTCTTGACTGGGATGTTAAACACCATTACTCAACTCAATTCAAATATACCCCCCCCCCCCAAACTAGTGTGGGGGGTATGAATATCACTGGAATTTTACATGGAGAAAGGAATACTAGGTCAACTAGATAAACCTGTGGAGTCTTGATAAAAAAGTCAATTAGTAAATGAATATACTACATCTTTCATGCTTTGTATAATATATATTTCAGAACAGGTTTTAACAAAAATTACTTAAAATAAGAAACTTGTTTTGGATAATCTGTAAACATTGAAGTAGCTCAGATGGTAGAGGGCTCAATCTGTAAGTGGGAGGTCATGGGTTCAAATTCCGACCGGGTCTGACCCACAACTTAAAAGTGGGTAGTGACTGTTGTTTTACCTAGTACTTAGCATTATGAAATGAAAGTCACGATTCTTTCAGATGGGAACTTAAAATAAACAAGGTCTCGTGCCACGGTAGGCTTGGTATGATAAAGAACCCTGCTGTATAATGCTTTATGTAGTAGCTGCATGATGGGATATAAAATGTATTACCATCAGTAATGGCTTCTGCTCCAGTGAGTTGGGCTTTACTTTTTCCAGCTATTAGTGTTCTTACAAGGCTGAAAAATAAAATTTCAATATACATGATATACAATATACAGATATATAGATGAATAGAATTCTAAATGTTTTAAAATAAGACTGATGGTTCAATATGTTTTTATAACAACAGCATGTTCTGTTCCAACAAAATCTGGATTTTTCTGTGACCCAATTTTTTAAACATATATCATGTTCTGTTCCACAAAATTTGGATTTTTTTTATGATCCAATTTTTTAAAACATATATCATGTATTGTTTGACAAAATTTGGATGTTTCTATGATCCAATTTTTAAATATATATCACATGTGGAAGTTATCCATGAAAAACCGATTCTGTTTTATTCTTCAAAATTTGGTATTGTATAAAAATATCACACAAAACTAAAATACGTATCTGAACATTTTAGAAAACAATTTTTTACCTTGTTTTCCCTGCTCCTCCAAGCCCAACCAGCATAAGCTTAGTTCTTTTACATTCTACAGAACCACCCATCAATCGTCGTAAGTAGGCTAATGTCGCTACAAAACCATGTTCTCGTATTTCTTTAGGAGGAGTTTTCAATAATGGACAATTATTTAACTCCATTTCTATATGAAATAAATTTAAAATACCATCAGTACATCTTTGATAATGTATAGTTGCTTTTATTCACGTTGAATTTAATTTCGCTATATTCGTGGTCTCGACTTTATAGCGCGAAATTAAATACAAAGTGATTATTTTTATGTCACATTCATTAAACTTAGACTTAGATAACCTGTACAGAAAATTGTTTACACTGGCAACTGCCCAACAAAATTTTAAACCCATGAATAAGTTTCAGAGTCTGAATAGCGAAAAATTTTTCCCGCAGAATTAAACAATACATACATATAATTTTATCATGGTTCCCATCCCTAACTTAATCATTTTCCTGACAATTTGCTGACATTTCACTCACAGAATTCAATTTTTCCCTGACATTTTTACACACTGCAAAACAAGAATACGTCAGACAGAGCAAAATACTCTGTTTACATTTCTTCCTTAGTTGTGATGGCAAAGTACAAATGGACATAAAATATTTAAGTACAGTCAAACCAGTAAGCATGGCCTTTATGGACTAAAGCACTGACTTACGGTTCACATGGGATCAAAACCCACTCAGGACAGATCCTAATCTTGAGAAAGTTTGCTTGCTGTTGTTCAATGGTTTTCTCCAGGCACATTAACTTCTGACACAACTGACAGCTTCCACATAAGTGAAAGAGAATCTTAACTGAGGCATAAAACACCATTACTCCTCTTCACACTACAGATTAACAATACATTGAAATGAAGTAGTCTTGAATTCTCAGGCATCAATATTATTTAGAACAAACTTCAACTTGTCACAGAGGTTACTTACTTTCAAGTTGAATATTGCCCATCTCTGCTGCTATTGTTAGTAAAATAGGATTGTCAGACAGTATGATTGATTTTAGATTCACCAAATTTGCGATGCTCTCAGGGATCTGTACTAATGCTTGGTATCTCAAGGATAAACTCTCCAGGCTCTTCAAATAAATAATTTCCTCGGGAAATCCAGATGGTGTTTCATCATCTGAAAATAAAAACCAGATATAAACTTCAAGGAATTATGATGACTGGTCTGGATGCTGACCCAATATAAATCAGATAATTTTTGCAAGGACAGATTTTTTAATTTCAACAAACACTTTTAATTTTTCATTATCATGTAAAACGTTTTATAGAGTTAAACAATACCACTAATCGTGTGATTAAAAAAATACAATTTAAGTAATCATATAACAATATCCCCAGCATACTATAGCATATAGTATATTCTAACATGACCTGCGTTTTACTTCATATGAAACATGAAGAGAGCCAGTCGTGGTATAATATACAATAATTGCCCTCTCGGTATGTGGACATCCATAATTGTCACCCGACAGAAGGGTTGTCACCCTCGGGCGATGCCCTCGGGTGACAATTATGGATGTCCACATACCTAGAGGGCAACTATTATTTTATTATACCGAAACAAAGCTAACCATGTAAAATAACACAAACAATATCTCAATTTTAAATTAAATTAACTGCCAATTTACACTTTCAACCATCGGGGGGGGGGGGGATTTTATGCTCGTCTGCATTCGTAGGTTTACCTCTCTTTCCGTTTCCATCAAATACATTTCCTGTTTTTTCACTGAAGCTTGGCCCCTTTTTGTGTTTTCTGCATCTTTGTTATGCATAATTTATTCCAAGTCCGCTTCCGACGAACTGCAAAGAACGACTGGTCGCCATTGTTGTTTACCAATGACAACACGGTTCTGTTGTACGAGTTATTTCCCTTGTACCGGGTTATCACCGGGTGATAATAGTATTATCACATGGCTGTGAGAGGTTGTCACACGCTGACAGTGATTCTGTTGGAAATATCTCATTTATTACATGTCATGTGATTGGAAAACATCCAATGAAAAGTGTTTTAATATATGTGAGGTATAATAACAAACGATATGCCCATCACTGCTCCGTTTTAATGACGTACTCATTTGCGTATCTTATGACGTCATTATATGTGTCACCAACAATGGTTGTGACGTAAGTTTCATTCATAAAATCATTTATTTCAATGGCGGTAATATCAACAGCCTACTTGTTTCAATGGACCTTTAAGCAAATGAATAATAAAATGTACTTCCTAAAAAAGATTTCGCAATGTTTATTTCAATCTTTTTAATTTAAGTCATCTTAGAATTGAAATGATCAACATTTACCTGTGGCATATCGTGGAATAATACATGGACCGACATTAACATGCGGCACATGGTCACAACACTTCTCACTGCTTTAATACCAAGTTTAAAGCCCTCCCTGGCAGATCTTAGTATCAAAATTTTGTCAATTCACATGGTTGATTATCTTAAAAATTTCTAGGGACCTTAGTAGAGCTTGCAGTCTCAGTGCATCTCTTCACCTAGGTTGAAATCCCACTCAAAGGTTTATTAGTTAATTTCTTGGTTGATTATCTAAAAAGAAAATGCTGGGGGCCTCATTCGCTAAGCCAAGCCCACAGATAACAGTGCCTCACAGCATCTAGATTTAAATCCCACTCATGGCAGATCCAACTGTTAAAAGTTAGTCAACTTCAGCAGCCTTTACCATCCATGACCACCTTAACATACCGTACATGTAATTTCACATGTAATTATTTTTAAGGTATATGGAATTGACATATCTGGGTAGTTTCATTTTCGTGGGGTTTTTTTTTTAAAATAAAAGTGTAACATAATAAGCATAAAATAATTTATGCCTGGTATTAATTTTTTCGCGCAAAACAAATAACCACCGAAAAAGCGAAAATAAGTACACTGCTAAAATAAATATGTTTACAGTAAGGGCACCCTAAAACACCAATACTCTACTCTCCAATCTAAACACTAATAATAGTATAAATACTTCTACACAGTCAATTTTTGCTCAAGGGAAATTAATGTGAATTTCACATAAAAAATTTCACGTGAAATTAACATTAATCAAGCTTATACATTAAACTCAAGTGAAAAATTTCATGTGAACTGAAATTGGCTGTGTACTACTTACTTGGTGAAGTTTTTCCTTTGTATCCAAATCTTGAAAATATGTTGAATATAGTAGCATTTAATTCCCCTATTTCATCAGAGTTCAACATGGGAGCTCCCTCCCCTTTCTTATCTTTACTACCATCACTGCTGCTACTAGACTCACTGCTAAATAGACGAAGAAGCTGATCCTTCATCTGAAAAATTAACAAATACTGTTACAGTCAACCTGTCTATAAAAGCCACCCAAGGAAACTAGTAAAATTGGCCTTTATGGGCAGGTAGCCTTTATCATGTTTATATACAGGTTCAAATAACATGAATAAAGAACAATTGGAATACAATTCTACTTACTTTTACAAGCAGGTGGCCCTTATATAGAGGTGGCCTTTAAGGCAGGTTTGACTGTATAACAAAAAATTTGAGAATAACACTAGCTCAACTCCTTTATTCCTGTGGGGTGGGAAGTGAAGGGGGGAGAAAGAAAAAACGGAAAGGAGAAAGGCTTGCAAAGGAAAGAAAAAGATGGAACAGGAGGGAAAAGGTGTGTGGGCAGACAGGGCAAGGAAGAAGTGAAAGAAAGGGGAAGTGGAATGAAAGAGGAGGGGGAAAAGTTTCAAATTCAATTGTGAAAATCAGAAGGCCCAGTTTTCGTTTTAGCGAAATTATTTCAAAAACAGTTGATTGTGCTCTAGCTGAGCAATGAACTCAATGGCCCTTCTTGATGATAATTCAAAAAATAAGTAAAATATATGGACTAGAGAATCTGGCAATTGATGTATCGCTGACCATGCCCACAATGTTCTGACAAAGGCCCGGCATGCTTGAATTACACACAAAAAGAATGAAAACTCTGCCTGAATTCTGCTATTTAATTACCTCACTGACATTAGTACGCCATTAGTTGATGCTGCTTTGGTACCATGATGCAAGCTAGTGTCTGAACATAAAAGGCATGACCGGTGACACGTCAATTTATCACTCAGTAAAACTGACAACAAATAGGTATAATGGCTAGCTTATTTCCACTTTACCAGAAAATTTGCACTGTTCAAACTTACCTGTTTGTGTGAATGCAGCCACTGAATCAATCCTTTTGATGTAAGGAACTTATCAAACTTTTCTCTGGACAGTAGGTTTGAACTGTCTTGAAACCATGCAACGCCATCTATGGATAATTTTTTCAGACTATACAAGTACATAAAGCTACGAGGCAAATCTGACAAACAGTTTCCATTAATGGATAACGCTTCTAAATGTGACAAATCACCTATGTTTTCATCTAAATTTGTCATCATTAAGTCATTAGCCACAAGTGTCTTTAAGCTGGTTAATTTCGAAATCACTGGATCCATGGCAACCATCAAACATCTGCTTATATCCAGGTTTTGTAAACGTTTGCAATCCGTTAATGATTGAGGTAGACTTTTCAAGTTGTTATCTGACACAGACAATGATGTTAACATTTTACAACTTTTAATTGCTTCTGGAATTTTCTCCAGAAGATTATTGTCAAGTATTAGATGTTGTAAATTTGGCAGAATAGGAAAAACCTCTCCGGGAATTTCTGAGATGAAATTTTCTGTCAAATCAATGGTAGTTATCAAGTGAGAATAATCTCCAAATATTTGCGGTGGTAAAGTTGTGATGCGCTTTTTTCTATGTAAGGCGGCATGATGACCTGGACATAGCTTATACTCCTGACCATCGGATGATTTGATTGGATGTCCCTGAAACTATAATACATGTATTATTAGAACCTGTACATAAAGTTGACCTGTGTGTAACAGTCACTTGTACTGACTTCATTTAGTGACCTTTACAGATGAGTTTGGGATATTTTTAAAATACATGTACATATTTTAGGACCACTGGTTGTAAAATAAGTGGATTGTTCAAGATTAACAAAAGTAGCTGACTCTCACTATTTTATTACAAAAGGCTCTTGCTAGGTTATTTTTGGGGCCGATATTCTGCCTAATTCACAATTCAAAATCATATAGTGATTTCACAATCACTTTTCCAATTTTCAAAAGTTTGGAAATTTCAGTATAAAAACAGCATTTTTGAGTTTAGAATTCTATCACTTTAATGGTTTTAACTTTTCCACATTTTTGGCCATTACGATGCTTATTTTCACAATTGTAAGGGCCCCACCCCCATTCACAAAGGGGTGAGGGATAGCCCTGGGGTAAGTTGTTCGAAGCCTGATTAGTTTAACCAATTGATTAGTCAAAAATTAAATTTCACATAATTTCAAGTTTGTTGTAAAATTAAACTTGAAAATTTCAAAAATTAATAGAATTTCCCCAAACTAATGCATACTGTTATAAAAAATGAATTTGATGATGTTATTTTGATTTTTATTGATGTTTTTTTTAATTTGCGTTAATCACTGATTAAACTCATTAAGCTTCAAACAACTGGCCTCTGGTTATTATATTCAGTCTATCTGAAGCTAATAGTTTTGTAAGGAGTTCTCTACACCTAGCTAGATATACTGTAAACATATTAATTTTCGCTTATTTCAGTCGTTTTTGTGCAAAAATTTATACCAAGCAAAAATTACATTATGCTTAGGGTATTGTGTTACAGCAGATACTTTTAAAAAACATTTAAATTTAACTACTCAGATATGTTTAAATTTCATATACCGGTAACTTAAAAATAAATACATGCAAAATTATAAATGTTTATAGTATTTTCTTATCAACTGTGATCTGTTGCAGGATGTTCAGAGTCACTCTGACTATTGCAAAGTATATGTATATACATGTATTCTTGTTGCAAGGTGTGTGTGTTAAATGGAATATTTAAAATCTTCAGGGAAAACTTTTAATTCTTAATGATTACATTTAAGTCTCAAATGTGATTAAAAAAATGTAAATTACTATATATTAATTCAAGTGACAGAGAGACAAAAATAAAACTGCAAAAAAAAAAAAAAAAAAAACCTCTTAATCCCATCATGATCAGAAAATGGGGTTTGCCACTTTACCACAGGATACCCCTTAGGTTTGTGCGAAAAACAATTATTTTTATTGGATATAGAATCACATTAGTTCATGTTTCTGTTAAAATGGTGTTATTCCTGGAATTCTTCAAAATGTCCTGCACAAACTTTAAGAGGTGTTGATCATGTGTTACAGCGATGATGTTCAATCTAGCAATAATGTTTTAATACTTATTCTTACCTTCTTTGGTGCTGGTACACTAGGTTTTTTAAGGGTAGGTGCACTAGGATTGATAAGGCTATTGAAGAAATTTTGCAGTTCATTTTCAAGTACGTCTTTACTTTTGAACGTCCCCTCCCAGTCTACTAAAAGCTTTCTTCCGATAGCCACAAATATCTTTAAACCCTGTCTGTTAACAATCTCATGTACTCCCTGTCCAATCTACAATGATAATCATTACTGTAAGAGCAAACAAAACTAGAACTGTTTCATGAGAGCCAAATATTCCCCACCCCAACATCTACAACGGTTTAATGTTTTCCCACAGCCTTGACCTTTCCAATATGACCTCAGTTCAAGGTCATGACACATCTTTGGACCATGAAGATTTTTCATGTGAAGTTTTATGACAGTCGTCCAAAGCAATTATGAAACATGACCCAGACACAATTATACAAATTTTAGACAAATAGACGAATGGACAGACAAAATGGTAATTCCTATATAACTCCATCAAGGGGTATAATATTCAGACCAGGTTTGTTAAATGATACTGTAGAATACTTTGAATTAGTGACTATCATATTTCGTATTGTGACCCCTAAGCGTCATTTCACAAATATGTAAATTAATTACTTTGAATTAGTGACTATCATATTTCGTATTGTGACCCCTAAGCGTCATTTCACAAATATGTAAATTAATTACTTTGAATTAGTGACTATCATATTTCGTATTGTGACCCCTAAGCGTCATTTCACAAATATGTAAATTAATTACTTTGAATTAGTGACTATCATATTTCGTATTGTGACCCCTAAGTGTCATTTCACAAATATGTAAATTAATTACTTTGAATTAGTGACTATCATATTTCGTATTGTGACCCCTAAGTGTCATTTCACAAATATGTAAATTAATTACTTTGAATTAGTGACTATCATATTTCGTATTGTGACCCCTAAGTGTCATTTCACAAATATGTAAATTAATTACTTTGAATTAGTGACTATCATATTTCGTATTGTGACCCCTAAGTGTCATTTCACAAATATGTAAATTAATTACTTTGAATTAGTGACTATCATATTTCGTATTGTGACCCCTAAGTGTCATTTCACAAATATGTAAATTAATTACTTTGAATTAGTGACTATCATATTTCGTATTGTGACCCCTAAGTGTCATTTCACAAATATGTAAATTAATTACTTTGAATTAGTGACTATCATATTTCGTATTGTGACCCCTAAGTGTCATTTCACAAATATGTAAATTAATTACTTTGAATTAGTGACTATCATATTTCGTATTGTGACCCCTAAGTGTCATTTCACAAATATGTAAATTCAACGACTACAATACATGTGAATATTAAAATTCACAATCCATAGGTAATTATCTGTCTTTCTTAAAACATTTTGTCATGTTATATATAACTTCCATGGTAAAAAAAGCTTGCTGGCATGTTTTGCAATTTAGATTTTTAATTTTTCACTATTTTGGGAATATGGTATATGATTTTACGACCAAGAGTCCTTGCAAAATTACGCATTAATTAATCATGTTAATCCCTCGCGATAAAAAAATAATCTACAGTTATGCTAATAACAACTGAAGCAACAGACTAACATTAATTCACAAAATTTAATTTGATCTGAATTTATCTGTGTATATCAGTTTTTCAAACGTCATTCAAATTAGCTAATGTTATTTCTTGGGAAACAAAGTATGGCGCTGGAATGGACAGATAACATCATAGGACATGATTATCTCATCAGTGTCCAAGTGATCTACAGCACTAGCAGGGGTCCAACCAGTTTTGGTTCCAAAAATATAGGAAAAATAGGAATATGGGGTCAACATTATAGGAGTTTGATAGGAAATTATAGGAGTTTTCACTAAAATTATAGGGATATTTTTAAATATACACCCATGGCCTTCTTTTCTCCCCTTCAGCCATATCATTTCCTGCTAACATAAAAAATATTCCCAACTGTGACATGCAGTTTTATCTCTAATTCTGTTGCTTCAAATTTTACTAAATGTGGGGGAAATGGGAAATGTCCCCATTCTGAATTCCTAAAGCTACCAGCAACAAAAATATAGGAAATATAGGAGGTTTTCAAATTATATAGTATAATATAGGAAAGGGTCAAAATTATAGGAAATATAGGAAAATATTGGAATGGTAGGACCCCTGCACTAGGTTATGGATAACAGTAACTCTTACCCATTTGGGGCAGATTCTAGTTTGATTAGATGGGTTTTATTTTGCACATGTAAATAGACAAACTGTTATTTGGGTATAGTCCATCAGCGGTATTTTGGCAGTGTTTATAAACGGGCTGGTTTATAATACACAAATAGGTATTTAAACCTGTGTTATCGTATACATATATCCATGCCACAATGCCCTTATTTGTCAACTACACCTTTATATATCCCTATCTACATTATATAGACTCTTAAATGTTCATAAACACTCTGCCAAATTATCACTGATGGACTATATGGCATTCTAACAAATTAGTTCAGTTTAGGCAGTATGTGTACATACATGTTGTTCTCACACCTGTGACATGGAAATCCCTTGTTTTTACCCATGTGGGATTTCCTTGTCTCATCCTAGGGTTGAGACTGGATACATGCAAAATTTCCTGAGTAGTTATACCTTGTCTCAACTAACAATTTCTCAACGTCATAATCATTTTACATGAGAATGTCAACAAAAATCGATTAAGTCATTTTCCGTAGGCACAAATGGTAACATGAAAACTAAACGTGATGCAATTTTCTGTTTACAAATCACGTTTTTGTTGCAAAGGTGTGAGAAAAAGAATCCTACACCAGTAACATGGTAAGACAGATATCTCGAACTCGGATGAATATTTTCAATGTCCAAAGATATTCATCCTTGTTATAGGTATCTCTGTCTTACCCTGATACTGGTGTAAGATTCTACTAATCAATCAACAAGAACTACTTACCATCCTGGCTGTTAATTTTATATCTGAATGAGCTAACTGTGGGAAGAGTTTATCATAGAAAGGGACATTTATCTGAAAATAAAAACAAGAATAACAAATAATTATATGTCTTGTTGTCTTCTTTGATAAGAGGTCAAACTTTTATGTCAAAAATAATAAAAAAAAAGATTATATATTTACAGTTTCCAAGTCAAGTACATATATTAAATAAATTTAACGATCAAGAATTATTTGATTTTGTTTGAATAATGCAATATGAACTAAAGACTGTTGGATATACTTTTGTCTGCAATTTATAAAGTGAACAAAAAGTTTTTTCTTCAGTTTACATCAGATGAATCAAAACCAAAATTTAATTTTAAATAAGTCCTTACTTTTTCATAATGTACAAGTCTCATACTATTTTTATGGAATTTCTAAGTTTGGAATGTAGATGCATTGCCAGAAGAGTTTAGTAGAGTAATGGTGTTTAACGTTCCATTCAAGAATATTTCACTTATATCAAGACATTGCCAGCTATAGGGCAAAAATGTAGAAATTTTGCTTGTGTGTTGCGCTGATGGCATTATACAGCAGGGTTCATTAGTGCCAAGCCCACCATTGACACGGGACTTCATTTATTTTAAGTTTCAATCCAAAAGAACTGTGGCTTTCATTTCGTAATGCCTAGTGCTTGGCGAAAGAACAGTCACTATGCACTTTCAAGTTTTGGGTAAGACCCTGCTTGGGTTTAAACCTACAACCTCCCACTTATGGAACGGCACTCTACAAACTTAGCTACTGCAGTGATTATATTGTCAGAAGAAATTATGATACTGTATGACTACTTCAAGTTTAATAGCAATTAACATGATATAGGTATTATGATAACGTCAACTTTGATGAAATCCCACCCCAGTAAGAGGTAGCCTTGGTTAATCTGGGTCTATGATTAAGGTATTATGATAACGTCAACTTTGATGAAATCTCACCCCAGTAAGAGGTAGGCTTGGTTAATCTGGGTCTATGATTAAGGTATTAGGATAACGTCAACTTTGATGAATCTCACCCCAGTTAGAGGTAGGCTAGGTTAATCTGGGTCTATGATTTAGGTATTACGATAATGTCAACTTTGATGAATCTCACCCCAGTTAGAGGTAGGCTAGGTTAATCTGGGTCTATGATTAAGGTATTACGACAATGTCAACTTTGATGAATCTCACCCCAGTTAGAGGTAGGCTAGGTTAATCTGGGTCTATGATTAAGGTATTACGATAATGTCAACTTTGATGAATCTCACCCCAGTTAGAGGTAGGCTAGGTTCATCTGGGTCTATGATTAAGGTATTACGATAATGTCAACTTTGATGAATCTCACCGCAGTTAGAGGTAAGCTAGGTTCATCTGGGTCTAGTTGTTTATTACTTAACCAGTCCGTTAGTGAAAATTTGTTGCATTCTCATGGTCTAATTGACAAAATAACCCCATAACAAGTACTATAAAATATTGTAAATCCCCCTGCTGTTTCGGTGACACAGCCACCATTTTCAAGGGTTTGTTTATTTCTACCATATAGCTAGGTAATGAATGACATTACAGCTTTTCTATGCCAAAGAAAAAACCATAATGGAACTGATGATGTATTAGTTGTCGGTATAGAAAAGACAATGTTTTTTATAAAAGAGAGCGGAAAGTATGAACATCTGAAAATTTGAGACTCTGCTAAACAGTAAGCAATAGTTTGATGTCCCTATCCACTCATTACTTAGCTACATGATGCAAATAAACAAACCCTTGAAGTGTATAGAGATGTCCTGACACCCTCAATACAAGGAATTTTGTCCAGTGCAGAGAGGTGTCCTGACACCCTCCAGACAAAGAATTTGTCCAGTATAAAGAGGTGTCCTGACACCCTCTGGACAGGGAATTTCTTCCAGTATAGAGAGCTGTTCCGACACCCTCTTGACAAGGAATTTTGTCCAGCATAGAGAGGTGTCCGGTTTAGAGAGGTTTCACTGTAGTCTATTTCAACTTGCAACTTACCAAAGGATAATGTGACATAATTATATGCCATCCTAAGAAATAAACTGCTTCATCTTGTTTCTCTAAAAGGTTGGCGTCGTATATAACGCCATCACGGTTAAGTAAATGCAACATATCCCATATCTCGTTTTTCTTATGTGAATCTGAAAGTAATTAAAAAACCAGAAATGTGTAAGCTACTGCTCACTAAGTATTGTATGGTGGTTTAATTCTGCGAGAATAACATTTCACAATTAAGACACTGAAACTTATTCACGGTTATAAAATTTAGCGGTGCAGTGGCCAGTGTAAACAATTTTCTGTCTGGATTACCCAAGTCTAAGTTTAATGAATGTTACATGATAATATTCACTTTGTATTTAATTTTGTGGTATGAAGTCAAACTGCAAATATAGCGAAATTAAATCCCCAGTAAATGAAAGCAACTATACAGTACACCCCTGATTTTAACTTCAACCATTGACCATAAATGTAAAACAATAAACTAAGTCTGTAAACATGAGGTAGATCTCTGTCAGACTTGAGATCAGTACTTATGGCTCATATTGAACTCCAATACAAAATTTCAAGTAGCTGTGATTAGTAGTCGCTAAGATAACTGTTACAAAAATTTTCAACTGTTGACTATGAAAACAGAAAGTAGATGTCTGGCAGACTTGAAATCAGTACTTGTGGCTCATATTAAACTTGCACACAAAATTTCAAGTGGCCGTGATTAGAAGTTGCTGAGAAAACTTTTACCAACATACTCTACCATTGACCATAAATGTTGAAAAATAAACTAAATCAGGAAACAGAAAGTAGATGTCTGGCAGATTTGAAATCGGCACCTGCAGCATGGGACCTCTTACTGAACTTGCATACTAAAGCAGTATACCCCTACGCCCCACTTCTTCAAATCAGGGTTATAATAATAAAACATGGATACATTGTAACAGAAGTAATCATGCATGTTAACATATTTTTAAGATAAGATGAAACTGCTATAAACCAGACACATTCAAAAAGCATACTACTGTTAGAACCACTCTGTTTGCGACAGTGAAATATTCTTTATTTGGAACCACTCTGTTTGTGACAGTGAAATATTCTTTATTTCCACAGAAAATCAAATACATGTGAGTAAGGATTGATATTCAGGATGGTGCCTTCCAAAGTTCTAGTAAGTGTGGCTACTGAGTAACTAAGAGTATGAGAAGTCCTGACCTCTGACCCCAAAGATATAGGTCATATTCACTCACCTCTGGACAAACACAATGAATGACTTTTTAATGCATCAAATGTTGGTTTAGACCCAGGGCACAAAATGGTGGCCTCACATACTTTATCATATAATAAAATATTTGGTGTTGTTCCTGAAACACAAAATCAAATATTCAAATTTTTAAGTTGCTAATAAAGTTTTTTTAAGAGAGAAGAATGAAGTTAGTAAGTGTATCACATGATCAATACCCCTTAAGGTTTGTGTAGAACATTTTAGAAAATCCTTACCATC
This sequence comes from Anadara kagoshimensis, assembly GCA_021292105.1. Lineage (NCBI taxonomy): Eukaryota > Metazoa > Mollusca > Bivalvia > Arcoida > Arcidae > Anadara > Anadara kagoshimensis. The sequence continues at coordinate 1,597,805 of CM037871.1, forward strand.
ACTTTGTTTCTTAAAAAACTACCATATATGGGAGGTCATGGATTAGAATCCAAGCCATGTCTGACCAAGATTTAAAAATAGGTACATGTAGTATGTGACATGTTAAAGAACCCTCCCTACACATTGTCCCGAGCACACTGCAAAGGTAAAAATTTCTGCCACTTCACCTATAACTGGAGACATCTCGATATAAGTGAAATACTCTTGACTGGGACAAACAACCATTCAATCAACAATCTTAAAAACTACCTTCTACATGCATGCTACTTCATTGCAAAGATGTTATATTTTACGAACCACTGCGGTAGATCAGAGTGCTCGCTCCGTAAGTGGGAGGTCATGGTTTCGAACCCCGGCTGGGTCTTACCCAAGACTTGAAAGTAGGTAGTGACTGTTTTTTCGCCAAGCACTCGGCATTACGAAATGAAAGTCATGGTTCCTTAGGATAAGAACTTAAAATAATCAAGGTCCTGTGTCAAAGTGGGCTTGGCACGCTAAAGAACTCTGCTGTATAATGCCATCAGCGCAACACACAGGCAAAATTTCTGCACCTTCGCCTATAGCTGGTGATGTCTCGATATAAGTGAAATATTCTTGACGGGTACGTTAAAAACCATTACTCACTCACTAAAAGTTTACGACTTTCTTGAAAATTTAGTTGATAATGACATCTAGATTTAATTTTCTGGTGTATCACTGCTGCTTTGCCAATTTCATTACAGTGGTAAAATTCAGAAATTTGAGAAATTTTAGTCATGTTCCCAAGGGGAGACAACCTATGTTTGGTAATAATCTTGGGCTATCAAAATCATTCTAGCGGGTCATTTTGAACCCACTCATTGAATGAGTAGGTTATTTTGACAGCAGAGTAGTCTGAAGCGCCAGCCTATGGATCACAGTACTTCTGTTTAAGTTCCAATCCCTCGCAGAGCTGATTCTTGTTTGCAAAAATTGGTCAGTTAGCTTGCTAAATGTCTGTAGTTGTTTTCTGAGTATTCGAGCTTCTTTTATGTCTAAGAACTGAACCAAAAATCTTATTGGATTACTTATATGTATATTGAAACCAGGCATGGGGCGAATTACATTCCAATGTAATACATTACATTACAATTACTTTGACAAAAGTAGCATTATATTACAATTACAATTACATGTATTTTGGAAAGTAATGCATTACATTACAATTACTTTACCAAAGTAATGCATTATATTACACATTACATTTCATAAAGAATCCAAACATATAAATACGATATGTTTCGGATTCAGAATTTGAAATTAAAATTTGGGTTCTTTTTCTATAAAGTTCTTATGTTTTGATTTTCAACTGTTGAAAACAGAAGTATATATAGTCAATAAGTGCATGTATAGATTCTTTTTGCTTTGGGTCATTCAACTGATATTTCTGCTGTTTACCAGTAGGTTTTACAAAATTTGTCAAAGTTGATTGTTCATCTATGTCAGGTTTTTTATTATCCAAATATACATTTCTGTTTTACTCTAAAAATTAAGAAGAAGAAAAAACAGAGATGCTGTAAGGAATTTTTTCATATTACATGTTTTTATTTTGTATTTATTTATTCACTGAATGTTTCTTAATTACCATTAAATCAAAACAGTAAAAGGAGTTGATAGGTATACAAACTAATTAGTGGTATTGTCAGGTGTAAATTATAAACCATACTTAACCAATAACTTCTTTAATCATTAAAGATAGGTTACCTTAATAGCATACAAAAAGGATTACAAAAAAAAAAAAAAAAAAAAAAAAACAATTTCTGGTAAAAATAAAATTGTTTTCATCACAGGTTATCAGTTAAAGAAAAATTACAAATTATTGTAGTTACTGAAACTTATATTTAGATATGTTGCAAATTTTAATGCGATCTTTAGACTTCCCGATAGTACTTAAAACAGCATTTGCATTTTGCTTTAAAATGTATTTTTATATATCCTTTACATTTTTTGGAAATTCAAAATGATCTAAAGTATACTAACTTTTTAGCATTTTATAAAGTTTTAGTATTAAGGTTGAATGAAATAAATCATTAGTTTGACAACAGTTCACAGTTACAATTTTTCTAGACATCGATTTTCATATTTTATATTAGGGAAAAAGTAGCATGTAGGTACTTACTAGCCCTGAATTGTAATGGTAATAATATCTAACATTTAATACAGAGAAGTAATGCTATGTAATGCCATGTAATGCTTAAATTACACGCATTTTTGTCTATGTAATGCATTACATTACAATTACATGTAATGCAAAAAATAGGGCATTACACATTACATGCATTACTTTGAGAAAATGTAATGCATTACAGGGCATTACAATTACATATTAGCATTACCCCATGCCTGATTGAAACCCATACCAAATACTCTTTTCTCTAAAAACATCTTTTTTGTGTGTTCCAGCATCAACGTTGTTTTCTTTTCCAAAACTGTAAAACAGAAAATACTAAAATATCAACAAATTTAGCAAAAAAAATAAATAAAATACAATATTAATTGTAAAATTGAATGCTGTAAATCATATTAATTTTGATTCATCTCATTTTAACAATTAATATTAAATACTTTATTCCTATCTTGTCTACACATATATTTTGTTTTGTGTAATAAAAGCTTGGTGCATACTTCACTGCGCTGAATATTTAAGCGAAAGCATAAGACAAAGAGTGAAAATAAACGGATGTTTGAGCGACAAAGTAATGGAAACTTGAGCGACAGAATTTTAACTAATTTGAGTGAAATTCAAAATATATAGTAGACATTTGAGCGACATTTTTTCTTGTCCCCTGCTCACCATTGGTATATGGATGTAGGATTTTGAGCAGGAATAAAGTTTTTGAAAAGATCATATTAAAATTTATAAAATCCATTAACAGTCTAGCACTACATTTCATAAAACTGTTAAAACTTGGTAAAATATTATATCTTCTCCAGCCCGATATTTAAATTCCAGGGTACATGTAAATCTGTTGCGATCGACGTCACTATTTTCATATTGATTTTCTCTCTCTACCGTTCATACTGGATTAGAAAGTGGATTTAAATTGTCGCTAAAATGTCCATTGTAAAATACAGGTAATGTTTAAAATCTGTTGCTCAAATGTCCACTAAAGTCATAACTCAAATGAACACTATGATTTTATTCATTTTCGCTCAAATGTCATGTGCCCCTACTTTGTATATGTTCTGAAAATCAATCCACAGATAGCTAATTAAACATCTATATATATAAATCAACTACACTCACATGCCAAAAGTTTGTCAACTATTTTTTCAAAATGGCGGCCATAGCAATTATGTAAAAAAAATATTAAAAATGTTGCACTTACCATATGTGTGGATGGCTTTTGTTAATATTCGGTGAAATAAAGACATGATTACTTATTGACAACGTTTTGGCAAAGTGGCATAAAGTCTCTGTAAATGTGTAACCGAGATCTTAATTCAGGCACTTTGAAGCTCATTCTTCAAGTCGTCAATAGATCTTATCTGGAAAATTCTCTTCAGCACAATTTTTTTCATAGTTAACCACACATTTTCAGTCGGATTAAAATCTGGACTTTGTGCAGGCCAGAAAAATGGGGGATATCACAGAATCCGCCATTATAAAAAGTTGACTAAACTTTTGGCACGTGAGTGTATATAAATACAAATTAAACCATAACTGACCGACTGTAATAAATTCAATATGGAAGAAATCCCACAGCTAAAGACTCTATTTATTGAAGAATTTGGGAAAATATAATCCACTAGCTACATGTACATGATGTATTTAATTTTTTATTTATTTTTTTGGTGTAATTGGATTTTTATATGATAATAATAATAATAAATAAATAAATAAATAAATATATGAATAAATAAATAAATAAATAAATAAATATACATACTTGTTGGTACCATCCCACAACAAGCCCAGGGGAAAGGCTTTGGTAGTGAATCATTGTCATCTTCCATTTTCTGAAAAATAAACAATAATACTATTAAAAATATCAAATCCCATCAATTCAACAATAAAAATGGTTTCATTTGATTGTTCCAATCAGTTGTAATAAGTAGAGAGGAATATAGTAATGCTTTTTTCCATCTGGGATGGTGGAGGAAACCAGAGGTGCCAAAAACCACAGTCTTCGACAAGCAAAATAACAAACTCTCTTACACTAGGGTCTGTCCGAATGTGATTTGAACCTCCTATAGCAGTGAGAGGAACTGTTATTAGTAAGAATGCATCATTTTAGACCATTTAGTTTCTGAGACACCCTTTTAAAATGACAAACTATTTTGTTTCTGTACCTGGAAATAAAAATACCAATATTTAAGAAATGACATTGAGCCAAGCTCTTCATGCAATTTGTACCCAGAACACCCAGTATCATACTAGCAAAACAATGTCATTTCTTATATTTACAATTCATTTTTATATTTAATCTGCTATGTGGACTTAAAACTATTACTGCATTTCATTTTTGTTAATTTACTTCCTCCGTTGGTTTTAGTGCATCATGGAACTTGTCTACTGCATCTCAATGAAGGATGACATCATCGATGAGTGAGATGACAGGTGACACTGCCTACTTCCATTGATGAAAAAATCATCAGTTCCAAAAGGGTAAACATACATTTTCATAAATGTATTAAGCAAATTTATGATAATGTTGAGAAATTGCTTTCATAGACGGAAAATGGGTGCTATTGTAAATATATAATAATAAAATATATAAATGGTATAAAACCTACCACAAACTTGTCCATCCTAACCATGGTTTCTTTTGACTTCTTGTTTGAATCAACCTCTACTTTGATATAGTTACTTTTACGTTCCATTTGGAAAATAACTTCTGAGTTGTATTTGATCTGGAAAACTGGTATCTTGCTAAAATCAGTCTGAAAAACAAAAAATACAAAAATAGTTGAAAAACTAATATATAAAGTTCACCCAAGAAATATAACCATTATTGTCTTTATTAAATACAGTTTTTTTTATTAAAAAACTCTAAAATTCTCTATATCTCAATGTTATGTCTGTAAGTATCCCCTCCCTCCTTCCTCTCTCACTCAATGGTATGTCTGTAAATCTCTCTCTCTCTCTGTTATGTCTGTAAATAACCTCGCCATCCTCCTCTCTCTCTCTCACTGTTATATCTGTAAAAAAATTCTCTATATCTAAATGGTATGTCTGTAAATCTCTCCCTCTCTCTCTCTCTCTCTCTGTTATGTCTGTAAATAACCCATCCCTAATCCCTCTCTCTCAATGTTATATCTGTAAATAATTCCTCTATATCTCTCTGTTATGTCTGTAAATAACCCTTCCCTAATCCCTCTCTCTCAATGTTATATCTGTAAATAATTCCTCTATATCTCAATGTTACGTCTGTAAATAACCCATCCCTAATCCCTCTCTCTCAATGTTATATCTGTAAATAATTCCTCTATATCTCTCTGTTATGTCTGTAAATAACCCTTCCCTAATCCCTCTCTCTCAATGTTATATCTGTAAATAATTCCTCTATATCTCAATGTTACGTCTGTAAATAACCCTTCCCTAATCCCTCTCTCTCAATGTTATATCTGTAAATAATTCCTCTATATCTCAATGTTACGTCTGTAAATAACCCTTCCCTAATCCCTCTCTCTCAATGTTATATCTGTAAATAATTCCTCTATATCTTAATGTTACGTCTGTAAATAACCCTTCCCTAATCCCTCTCTCTCAATGTTATATCTGTAAATAATTCCTCTATATCTCAATGTTACGTCTGTAAATAACCCTTCCCTAATCCCTCTCTCTCAATGTTATATCTGTAAATAATTCCTCTATATCTTAATGTTACGTCTGTAAAAACCCTTCCCTAATCCCTCTCTCTCAATGTTATATCTGTAAATAATTCCTCTATATCTCAATGTTACGTCTGTAAATAACCCTTCCCTAATCCCTCTCTCTCAATGTTATATCTGTAAATAATTCCTCTATATCTCAATGTTACGTCTGTAAATAACCTCGCCATCCTCCTCTCTCTCTCTCACTGTTATATCTGTAAAACATTCCTCTATATCTAAATGGTTTGTCTGTAAATCTCTCCCTCTCTCTCTCTCTCTCTCTCTGTTATGTCTGTAAATAACCCTTCCCTAATCCCTCTCTCTCAATGTTATATCTGTAAATAATTCCTCTATATCTCAATGTTACGTCTGTAAATAACCCTTCCCTAATCCCTCTCTCTCACTGTTATATCTGTAAATAATTCCTCTATATCTTAATGTTACGTCTGTAAATAACCCTTCCCTTATCCCTCTCTCTCAATGTTATATCTGTAAATAATTCCTCTATATCTCTCTGTTATGTCTGTAAATAACCCTTCCCTAATCCCTCTCTCTCAATGTTATATCTGTAAATAATTCCTCTATATCTCAATGTTACGTCTGTAAATAACCCTTCCCTAATCCCTCTCTCTCAATGTTATATCTGTAAATAATTCCTCTATATCTCTCTGTTATGTCTGTAAATAACCCTTCCCTAATCCCTCTCTCTCAATGTTATATCTGTAAATAATTCCTCTATATCTCTCTGTTATGTCTGTAAATAACCCTTCCCTAATCCCTCTCTCTCAATGTTATATCTGTAAATAATTCCTCTATATCTCAATGTTACGTCTGTAAATAACCCTTCCCTAATCCCTCTCTCTCAATGTTATATCTGTAAATAATTCCTCTATATCTCAATGTTACGTCTGTAAATAACCCTTCCCTAATCCCTCTCTCTCAATGTTATATCTGTAAATAATTCCTCTATATCTCAATGTTACGTCTGTAAATAACCCTTCCCTAATCCCTCTCTCTCAATGTTATATCTGTAAATAATTCCTCTATATCTCAATGTTACGTCTGTAAATAACCCTTCCCTAATCCCTCTCTCTCAATGTTATATCTGTAAATAATTCCTCTATATCTCAATGTTACGTCTGTAAATAACCCTTCCCTAATCCCTCTCTCTCAATGTTATATCTGTAAATAATTCCTCTATATCTCAATGTTACGTCTGTAAATAACCCTTCCCTAATCCCTCTCTCTCAATGTTATATCTGTAAATAATTCCTCTATATCTTAATGTTACGTCTGTAAATAACCCTTCCCTAATCCCTCTCTCTCAATGTTATATCTGTAAATAATTCCTCTATATCTCAATGTTACGTCTGTAAATAACCCTTCCCTAATCCCTCTCTCTCAATGTTATATCTGTAAATAATTCCTCTATATCTCAATGTTACGTCTGTAAATAACCCTTCCCTAATCCCTCTCTCTCAATGTTATATCTGTAAATAATTCCTCTATATCTTAATGTTACGTCTGTAAATAACCCTTCCCTAATCCCTCTCTCTCAATGTTATATCTGTAAAACATTCCTCTATATCTCAATGGTATGTCTGTAAATCTCTCTCTCTCTCAATGTTATATCTGTAAAACATTTCTCTATATCTCAATGGTATGTCCGTAAATCTCTCTCTCTCTCAATGTTATATCTGTAAAACATTTCTCTCTCTCTCTCTGTTATGTCTGTAAATAACCTCGACATCCTCCTCCCTCTCTCTCAATGTTATATCTGTAAAAACAATTCTCTCTCTCTCAATGTTACGTCTGTAAATAACCCTTCCCTAATACCTCTCTCTTAATGTTATATCTGTAAATAATTCCCCTTCCCCCCCCTCTCTCTCTCTCCTATCAATATTATGTCTAAATAACCTGTTTCAGAATGCTGGCTTGGGATGATTTCAATTCTTCTGATCTGTATAACTCTAAAAATTAAACATAATTGACATATAAAGCAATAAATTTGTTTCTCAAAGTTCAGTATAGATAGAAACTAAAATGTTCCATTTATTTAAATAAGATTGTGATTAAAAACTAACCAAACTTTAACTCAACAAAAATATGTTATATCAATTATGAAGGCTGTGATGGCCTAATGTATAAGACGTCAGTCTACAAATCCAAGGTCTCTCACTGCTGTGATTCAAGTTCCGCTTAAACCACATGTTAGAAAATGAATTTTCCTTGCCGCTGGACTCTGTATCAGTATAATGGACTGGGGGGAGTAGTTCGCTTGTCTGCAGCATACTGACTCAGTGAGCTATCACCTAAAAGTCACCCTGAGTGCATGCTAGTACAAGGCAGACAATACAACACACTTGCACTTCATATGCATACATGAATTTGTTCATAGATTAATCCATAAAGATTAATTAATTGTTCTTGTCGCTTATAGCTGAAAAAATGCTGATGCAAAATCGTTAGCAACATTAAACCTACCAACCAACTTTTATCATGAAAAGTGAATATCAAATTTGACCTCATTTTTATCATGAAAAGTAACGTGCAAAATATGAATCAAATCCATAACTGAATTATTTGAATCTAAAGTGGACAGACAGACAGATGGACAGGCACCACATATTTACTAGCATGTGTATAAAAATGTGTTAGCCAGGTGAGCTTACAACTACTGTCTAGTTTACACAAACAAATTAATTTAAATAATTCATAAACAAACCTCCAGATGCCAATCCAGTCAAAACCTCTTGTTCTATATCATAAAAAGTCTACAATTATAAAAAATATTCTTTAGACTAACTTGTTTATAAATGCTGTGATGAATTCTCAAATTATATACAGAAAACATTCAGTCCAGACCTGCATGCATGGGATATCTCAAAAATGGAAACCTGCGGCATTAGACAAAACAATCTGTGATTTTATGTGAAATCTAAATTTGGTATGCCACACATTGTCTTATTTTGTTAACATTTGTGCCAAATTTGATCAAAATCCATCCATAGACCTGGAAGATATTGAGCAGACATGATATTGGGATGGAACAGCCAGATGGATGGAGGGACGGAAGGACAAGGTAATTCCAATATACCCTCTAAACTTTGGGGGAGGGGGATGGCGGAAGGGGTAATAACAATTTTTGTAATTTATAATTTATGTCCCTAGCTCAATGAAAAATAACTACCTTTTGTGTTTGTTTGTCATTGAGAATAATCTTGATATTTTTAAGAGAATGCTCTCCATGTGAGAGGTCAAAGTTGATGGCACTTTTGTACATCCACTGAGCTACAAATTCAGCTGGGTATCCTAGCATCCCTGCTCCCAAGGTAACAAATTCTATTGTTCTATGTCCAGATTTATCTGCCGTCACTAAACATTTTTGTACAAAATTCCCGAGTTCCTGAAAATGAAAATTCATGTTTGTTATTTAAATGCATCATGTTTGTTGTATGGCTTGAATTGTCTGAAGCATCCTATATTTTGACCTTTTGCCTATAGAATTGGGAAAATTTCAATCTATTTTCATATAATTAAATTTTAATACTATCCAGTTTTTTAAATTTTTTAAATCTATGATCCCATAGACAGAATTTTTTTAAGCATGCCGGAACTACTTTTTTATTTCTCCGATGACGTCCTTGACATATTGTTTACATGATGTATTGTTTGCATAGTTGCCATTGGCAATCAGCTGTGATCCGCTTTTAGATTAATTTGTTGATTTTTTGTTTCATATGTATAATTTAATAAAAGATTACATGAATGTTATGAATATTGAACTTATTTTTTTAATTTAATTATAAGGAATGATTGTAATTTTTTTTCTATCTATGGGGTCATAGATAAAATTATTTGGTGCACACGTATGCATAAACTGCTTCGTGCTTTTATGTCGCGTGCACCAAATAATTTACTATTTCTTTATCACCATTATTTTGGGAATTTTCCCAGGGGAAACTACCTTTATTCTTTCCCACATGTGGTCTGAGCGGGATTAGAACTCACAGCAGTGAGATACCCTAGTTTTGTATACCAACGTCTTATCCATTTGGCCACTACATCCTCTGCTATACTCCCCCCGACGATGTGTTATAATTAGGATCAGACTGGAATATTTTTTCTTTAAAAAGAATGTTTTTTCAATCAATAAAGTGAGACAAGTAAGTCTTTATTCCCAGCTGTACAATTGAAGTTTGTAAAAATGTTTAAGCCAATCTTTACATAGATATTTCCAATATGTATAACCTGGTTAATCTGGTACCAACATTACCTGGTCCTAACCTGATATGAAATTTACTGACCCTGTATAAACCATATTAAGGCACCAACGCACTGTGTAATGATTATATCTTACCAATAACACCAATAAATCATTTATAAAGCCAATTTAAATACATCCACACAATAACATATGACTGATGGCTGGGATGGAAATACTGTTGTTGTGCAAATGTTGAAAATATTAATCAATTTGACTTACTAGCAACTTCTGTCATAGAAATTAATTTCAATTTCATCCTTAGAAATCAAATATTTACTACCAAGCAGCCACCATTGATGTCGGTCAAGGGGAAATAACTCTCATACTGACTAGATACGAAACAGGCCTGACCCAATATAGATTATATTAGGTATTAGGTCTTTCTGTGACCAGCATTGTCGAATGAAATTCACAAAAACAAGGGAAAGGTATACTAAATTCTAATTCATTCTGTATGTAACGCTCGTTTTCATTGGCTGACGTCAACAATTTGCGACAGTATAACCACCGATATACTGTCGCAAATTCCGACAGTAAAACCACAATATACTGCTTCAAATTTTTCAGGTACTTGCACGTGCGCATGTGGTACTGAACTATCTTGATGGATTAATGTAAACTTACACAGGGTATGACAGAGATATATCAATCGAGGATGAATATTTTCCTGTCATTGAAAATATTACACTGTTAGTGGTGTATGATTCTTTTACTCAGACGCCAAAACTCGATTTGTAAACAAATATTTGCATCAGATCATGCCACCATCAGTGTCTTCGAAAAATGATGTCATCAAATTTTGTTGACGTTCTTGCGTAAAATGATTATGACGTCATCAATGTAGTGTCTGTTAGTGATCGTGTCTCATCCGGAAGGCACTTTACTTTTTCGTAGAATCAGATTTAAAAGTCAGAAAAATCCAATTAATGCGGGAAATGGTTCGTGTGATCTGTCTCAACCAGTTCAAATGGATCTGGAAAATCCCCGAGTTATTTATAGTATTGTTTTCAGAAAATGCTTACCAAATCCTTTATAGCTTGCTTTGAATTAGAATAGGGATAACTGTCTTGTAATTTCGATTTGCAGACGTACATCGGTGGTTATACTATCTCAAATAACGTTTTATTGGCGACGCGTCAAGTAGATTTACATAATTTCAAATCAGAAATGTCACAATAAAAATGTTGTCTTAATTGTTTTTCTCTGGCACCTGTCAGATTTCCAGAAAAGGTATTTTTCCTCACACACTACATTATTAGTTACACAGTGATTTAGTGACCTAATACACAAATATAAGGAGTCATTAAATTTTATATTGGGCGACGTGATAGCAGATAACAAAATTATACCAGCAGAGATCTTGATCTTTAAGATGTCCAAACATAAGTAAATCTGCAGTAACAGGAAACCGCTTTGACGAGATTGTGGCTGCAGACTGTTTACATAGGTTAAAGGGGATGTAATCGCTATTGACCAGATATTTTTTAGGGACAAGGGAGATAATCACTAGTGACCTAATATAACCCCATATTAGGTTACTAATTGACCAATGGGAATAAAGGATTTTTATCTGAGGTGAGATAATAAAACATCTCAAAGTAGATCAAGTTTGCAAATTAAGGTCACCATCACAAGAGCAAACTTTTAAATCAGATTGTTTACCTAACTATAAGTAGTTCATTTAGCGGTATAGTTCTAAAGTTATTATAGGTAAAACAAAAGACTATAAGCCCTTTAACCTTTAATTTTGCAGGGATAAAATCTAAAAATAATTTTCATGACCTTAATCATATTAACGTACCTCGTTTTTTTTCCCATGAGCTTTATAGTGTGGTAACACACCAAAGTAAAGCTGACTGAATTTTAAGTTTCCTGCATCTACGATAGCTATGTCCTCAGTTGACTTGATACCCTGTGGATATTTAGCGTGTAATTCTTCCTGTATGGATTCTCCACCAAAATATCTTATGCTTTCTGTTGCATTTCCTCTTGATAGGTCAAGGTCAGCTGATATGGAAGCTACCAAGACGTCACCCTTAGGAAGGAAAATAATGTAAACATGAATAATTATAGAAATATAACACACACACACACACACACAACCTTATTATATAAAAGTTTTGGGCAAAAGTTGTACAGTTCTAGATACCTTCAGACAATAGTTTTGATTGCTCTCCCCTCCCCCAAAAAAAACTAGTATGAACTAAGTGCTTTATAACCTAATAAATATACATCTATTTATGTGACTGCAATATCTGCAGGTGACATATAGTGTTTGGTCTGTGCAACCACCTGTCCAGGGATCTATCTTTGATCATTACTGCCCACTTTCAATTATTAAATCAGACCCCCTCGGGGTTTGAACCCATGTCCTCCCACTTACCAAGCGAGCATTCTACCAACTGAGCTATGGCAGTGGTACATAGTGAAGCAGAACAAATCACAACTAAATACATTGTATAAGTAAATGTTTCCAAATTTGACTTAATGAACATTTTCTTCTTAGCTTATATCAAATTTTAATAATGGACTACATTATTTGGATGTCTTATAGCAAAGTAATATTACCGTTCCATCTACCAATTTTCCTGTGACCAATGAAATGATTGTGCCATTCTTACATCTAACAGGTCCCGGAAGAGACCGTTTTGGTTCTTTATCAGTTGTCTGTTTATCACCTGCAATCAATTAAAATACCCATCAAAAGAGCATGGTACTGGTTAATCAAAAACAGCATGAGAAGATCTTGTGATCATAAAAAATACTCATTAAGTGAGTGTAATTAGTATTGGTTGATCAAAAAGTAACTGTAACACTACTAGCCTTAAGAAAACAGAAATTAAATTCTTGAACAAGCTTAAAAGCAAACAACCCACAAAATTGATAATTAACTCAATGTAACTAACCTGATTTATCTAATGATGGTTCAGACTCAGACAGCGAGTCTAATTTTACTTCTATCTTTGCACCATTAGTTATACCAAACTGAAACAATAGCTTGTGCTCTGGTTGTAACCTTTTCCCATTATGCTAAAATTAGACAACACAATATCTTATTTATTAAAGAATAAGAAATTTATCATTCTATTTAATAATGATGTTATGATTATCGTCAACGATTGATTGTCGGTCGTTGTCAGAGCAGTGATCCTTAAAATGGATCACAAGATTAATAATATTGATTATCGCTAGCACAGCCCTCAATTTTCTCTACTAAGTGGCCAAATCGACCTGTAGTTGTGTCTGGCGACCTAAAATTTGTAAATGTTGGCCAGCTTGTCCACTTTAAATTTGAACTTTTGTGACCAAAGAACAGAAAATTTTTTTGTGTTACAGAATTTTCATGATACTGTTGCCATTTCAGGCAATATAATGGACACTTTACATCATCATCATTATTGTTATTAATAACACTGATGTATGTAAGTGATCAGCTTTAAAAATGTGAATTTTTGTTCTCCATGCCTAACAGATGCCTTAATTTTCCTTCATTTGGTAGAAAAGGTTGCCTGGCCATTTGGAGTTTCTACTGGTCACCTGAAAGTTTAACTTGAAGTTTTGAAACCCACTTTGAGGACTGTTAAGCATCAGTGAGTAGTTTCCAGATTGTTGTTAAGTCCATTTTATTTCAGTTTCTTCTTTCTTAAACAACATGGCGGATGATGATTGGAAAATGTTATCCATATTTAGGGACCACAAGGTCTATTTGGAGGTTGTATCATCACTTAGTAAGAACAAAATTAGGAAGAACACATGCCTCTAAAACACAAATCAAACTACAGTCTAACCTGTCTATAAGGGCCACTCAGGGGAAGTTGCAAAAGTGGCCTCTATGGACAGGTGGCCTTTATATAGAGGTCTGTAAATCCAGTTATGACATCAATATAAATATTAGTTGAAAAAATAGTGAACAGTTCTAATTTATTTATTTTATTTGTTAAAATTTCCATTACAAAAAAAGGCATTAGCTACTTTTAACAGAATAATTTCTTTGAAAACAATTAAAGAAAAATCTTCTGACCACACTATTTATCAATCTTTGAAAAAAAAACCTTAAAAAACACCAAGTATATACATATCTTAAATAAAGACATGTTTTCTTTAATAGGTAGGAGCCAGTAATGAAAACAATAGAAAATAGTATATGTATTATAATTAATAATGAGTAATAATCTATCCTTAGTGCTTTATGGCTTCATTTGTTGACATGAGGATAAATAACTTAAGAATTTTTTTAAGTTTTAAAAAAGTTTCAAAAATATACTTTTTAAAAATTCTTTTCTTATCAACATACAGATTTGGTTACATGCACTTAGTTTAATAATCAATGGTTTAAAGTTAAATAATCAATGTTTAAAATCTAATTTTAATAATCAATGTTTAAAATCTAATTTTAGCTTCAAGATTTTTAAAAAACTACATGGCTTAACATTTTTGCACACATTTTTAGAAACTATAACAAAACTTGTTCCTAAAATAGAAATAAAAAGTGGCCTTTATAGACAGGTTCATGAGCCATTTTGTACAAAAATAGGGTGGCCTCTGGCTCAGTTGAACAGTGGCCCTTATATAGAGGTTAAATAAAGAGTAAAATGGCTTGGGAGGAATTGAAAGTGCCCTTTATAGAGGTGGCCTTTAACCCAGGTTCGACTGTACTTGTTATGATATTGTCAGCTTTAATAAAGTCTTTATTAATTTTGATTTTAACTGCCTGCGCAGGAGAAGTAGGGATAGCAGGAGGAGAATGCAAAAATATACCTGCAATCTCGATTATTAATTGATTAATTAATTCATTATGCCTCTCCAATTATCTATTGTCAATTTTGTCCGATTGGCCATCTCTACTATTAAACAAGTTCAAATTGATATTTTCCTTTCAAGAAATTTAACTCTTTCAGAAAAGAACAAGTGGTTAAACTGGAATACATTTGCATAATACTATTCCCTGAAAATTAACTGACCAAAAATTTTCTTTGAAAATCCCCCGTTACATATGCTTAATGTTTCATAGCAAGCAATGTAAGTTTAAAATAAAAGCAAAATTAGTCATATAGGCCATTTAACTGTATTTTTGTTTTTGTTATTTTCAGCAAGCATGATCACTTGAGATTTCAGACACAGATGGCAAGTTTAAATAGTTTTAAATCATGCCTTCAGCTCAGGTAAGCTAAACACTTACTTTGAGCCCTGCTTGTATTTACCTCTAAATAAAATCCCTGAGTCTGTACGACACCTTTTATAACTTCGGAGTGTTGTTTCAGCATTGTAACACTATACACACTGTTAACATGAAGTGTTTTCTGCTTCTTCTCCAGACTATATACATATATAGTGAATTCCATCACAGTCTGCAAAATAAAAATCAGAAAGTAACATGAATTACCCCTTATTATTTCTTACTTTGCTCAGTCTATTTCAATCGCTTCTGTAGCTGCCACAGGTGGCCTACTGTTTTTTTTCAAATTCAACAGAGGTATCTATAATCTATAGCGTGCACTGAGACAAAGGACTCAGTTTGGAGTCTAACCTGAAAGACTATACTAGTATTTAGCTTGTTACACTCTAGTATGGACATGGGATGAATATCACCTCAGAAAATTTCCAAGTCCTGAGTGAGGTTCCAACCCACAAGCTTTAACTTCGAAAGCCAGTGACATTACCACTTGGCTATGCATGCCCATTATATGTTTGATCATCTTTATCTTTGATAACTTTACAAACTAAAACTTAATTACAAGAACTAACAGCCAATCTGACTTATATCCACTGCTCAGGTGTTGTCATTAGGCCATTGGTCTTGACTTATGGAACTAAATTTGGTACATGGCACATCATCTCAGATTGGTTTACATTTTTGACAAGTTCATTCTAAATCCATACATAAACATGGAAGATATGGAGAAGACACAATGTTGGTATTGGGATGGACAGACAGGAAGATTGCTATATATACCCCCTAAACTTTCTTTGTAATGGGTAAAAATAAGAGATCCTGAGGGCTCCACTTGCATCACAGTTAAGTCTTCAAATTCCAGGAATTAGGGAAAAATTTAATCACAAAATCATATAATAATAAGACATAGCCATTTCCATAAATATACTTATCACAATTTCATGATTATCAGTACATATTGTAAACAGGGCTATTTTCAAGGGGTGAAAATTTGGGATTTCTGAAATCTGGCATTTTACGTGAGTGTATCATGTCCATTCCCATAGTTACACTTGTCATGATTTCTTTTTGATCACTCAACCAGTATAACTCTGAGGATAACTACCAGTACATACTGTAAAGGGGACTATTTTCAAGGGGTGAAAATTTGGGATTTCTGTAATCTCGCATTTCACATGGGTGTAACTTTTGTGTAACCAATATAACTGGGTGTATATTTTACATATTATGATAGATTAACCTTTGTGGTAGACATTTTTGTGCAAGTAAAATTTTTAGTCAATTTCTTTAGCATGAAATAAGCAAACATTTTACCCAAGCGAAAATGTCCACACAACAACAATGGCGGCATTAAGCTGGTATCATCTGATCAATGAGACAGAAATGGAGCGCCTTCTACAGGAAAAGAAAAAAATTACAGAGCCCTTGGTTGATAAATTATCATATCACGCCAAACCAAGGGCAATAATTATATAGTATATACAGTACTTACTGGGTGGGGAGATAAGCATAAGCAAAGTCTGGTGCCAGGTCTTGCGATACGCTGAGATTTTGTAATCTTTGGAGTGACCATTCCAGTAGCTGTATTGTAACTGACAATATTGTCCTCTCCCTCGCCACTTAAAATATAAAACAATATTATATCAATGAAAGTTAAAAATTATCCTACCAATTAAACACTGGTTCATGTCCAAATCACAATCCCAAAAATCAAACACAAAAATACTGCTCCATGTCCAAATCAAAATCCCAAAAGTCAAACACAAACATAGTGGTCCATGTTCAATTCACAATCCCAAAAATCAAACACAAACATACTGTTCCATGTCCATATCAAAATCCCAAAAAGTCAAACACAAACATACTTGTCCATGTCCAATTCACAATCCCAAAAGTCAAACACAAACATACTGGTCCATGTCCAAATCACAATCTCAAAAGTCAAACACAAACATACTGGTCCATGTCCAAAATCAAAATCCCAAAAGTCAAACACAAACATACTGGTCCATGTCCAATTCACAATCCCAAAAGTCAAACACAGAAACACTGGTCCATGTCCAATTCACAATCCCAAACGTCAAACACAAACATACTGGTCCATGTCCAATTCACAATCCCAAAAGTCAAACACAAACATACTGGTCCATGTCAAAATCAAAATCCCAAAAGTAAAAAAAAAACAAACATACTGCTACATGTCAAAATCAAAATCCCAAAGCAAAGTAAAATTTTGACGACTGGTAAATGAAGTTAAACATTTGAAATTCCACCAGATGTACTTCAAAAGAGTAAGCACCTCCTTTTTTTGTTAATCTTGATAGATTTGACTAACAATATTTCAGTAGAGTCAAAGTCAACCATATTTATATACAAGAACTCAATCAGTTAAAGAAACTTCACAAACCAGTCTTAAAACTACTCACACTGTTCTTACGCCAAGCACTCGGCATTACGAACTGAAAGTCACAGTTCTTTCGGATGGAAACTTAAAATAAATGAGGTCTTGTGTCATGGTAGCTGTATAATGTCATCAGGGCAACACACAAGCAGAATTTCTGCACCTATAGCTGGCAACATCTCGATATAAGTGAAATATTCTTGACCGGGACATTAAATACCATTACTCAACTCAGCTCAACTAAAACTACTCACAGGTTTCCTGTATCATATATATGATTTGTTTTCAATACAGATCCACTAAGATATGCCAGCCAGTTCAAGTTGTAATCAATATGTATTGCAGTACAGTTTAGTAATTGTGCAATATATTGCAATACAGTCAAACAGTCTAAAAGTGCCATCCAAAGGAACCTGTTAAAGTGGTCTATATGGGCAGATGTCCCTTATTTACAGGTTAAACTGAATAAAGAGCGATTTTGGTGAAAATTTCACTGGCCTTTAAAGGCAGGTGGCCCTTATACAGAGATAGCCTTTAAGGCAAATTCAACTGTACAATTTTTAGTGCATCATTACACCTCTTGATACTTTAGTATTGGTGAAAGTATCACAATACATAGGCTGATCTAGGGACTCCACTGGATCTGGCAGGGACTCCCCCCCTGGATCTGCCTATGCATTTTAGACTCCAGCCAGACTTTAACTTTGAATCTCAAACAAATTATAGATAGATGAATGATTTTTCTAACTTTGTATATGTAAACTTACACATAAGCTGTTATGGTAAAGGATGAATTTGTCACATCCAGCACTGTCAGCTCAAGGTTACTAAATGTATCCGTGTTCATGTGATCTTGAAAAGTATATATACTACCATGTATACGGAACAAGCTGCCATTTTTATTTATCGATTTACCGTTATCAAAATAAGGCTGAACGGTTGTTAAAGCATCCTAAAAGAAAATAAAGTATTAAATTAAGATTACAGTAAAAATTTCATTCATCATCATTTGTTCAGTCAGTTGTTGACATTATAAACAAGAGGCCCATGGGCCTTAACGCTCACCTGAGGAAGAGTACATATCTTATGCAGAGGTTCAATGGCCAATGACATTAATAAAAGAGAATATCAAAATTTTCAGCAGTAAGGGCCAATAATATGCAAGTATTTTTGCAAGTTAATTATAATAATTATTATATAAGTATGCTATATATAACATATTTAAAGTCTAGCTACAATATATTATTTATAAACAGCTAAAACATCTGTATATTAAAATGTGCATTGGGCCAATACCTACAATATTCCAATATACATGCCTATACAAAGAGTTTATAGTTTTTGAGATAATTAACCATTTAAGTATTCGTTTGCATCTATGACCTTGACCTTTGAACCTATGAACTTCATTCATATATCAAAATGATCGTTGTGCAAATGCTACAATATTCTAATATACATGCCTATACAAAAAGTTTATAGTTTTTGAGATAATTAACCATTTAAGTATTCGTTCAATTCTATGACCTTGACCTTTGAACCTATGACCTTCATTCATATATCAAAATGATCGTTAGGCCAATACCTACAATATTCCAATATACATGCCTATACAAAAAGTTTATAGTTTTTGAGATAATTAACCATTTAAGTATTCGTTCAATTCTATGACCTTGACCTTTGAACCTATGACCTTCATTCATATATCAAAATGATCGTTAGGCCAATACCTACAATACTCCAATATACATGCCTATACAAAAAGTTTATAGTTTTTGAGATAATTCACCATTTCAGTACTTGTTTACATCTTTGACCTTGACCTTTGAACCCATGGCCTTTATTCATGTATCAAAATGACCATTGTGCCATTACCTACAATATTCTGATATACATGCTTATACAAAAAATTCATAGTTTTGCAGATAATTAACTATTTTGGTATTCTTGGACATCTGTGACCTTGACCTTTGAACCCATGACCCTGATCTATGTATCAAAATGACCGTCATGTCAATACCTACAAATAACTGAAAATCCTACGCCATTATCACAAGAAATGTTAAAAAAAATAGCATTTTTTATCAAAGGTCAAAAACTGGGACATGATCTTGACCTTCAACCTTGACATCAATTGGAAGAAAATTGCAAGACAAGATCATCAGTGAAAACTCCATACAATTATCTTCAGCCGTAATGAAGTTATAACAATAAATGTCTCATTTTAAAAATTACGTAACTTTACGCAAAAAACGCGTAACCTATTTTTCGTTCAATTTTCATGAAAAACACAATTTTAATGTTCCCAGGTATGCTGAATCCAAAAATCTAATCAAAATTTGCCTGCACCTTTTGGTTTCAGAGAAGAAGATTTTTTTTGTCTTTTTGCTATTTTTAGTAACAGCGGCCATCTTGTTGGGCGTGGCCAAACCCCGAACATAATTTTGAAAGGCTGTTACCTAGGCATGATAATCACCAAGTTTCATCAAATATGGCCTAGTAGTTTTGGAGAAGAAGATTAAAATGTAAAGTTTATACACGACGCACGACGGACGACGCACGACACACGACGGACGACGCACGACGGACGGTGATAGATTGCAATAGCTCATCTGAGCCTTTGGCTCAGGTGAGCTAAAAAGTTTGGTGATATATTGAGGGTGACTCATAATGAAAACAATATATCCTAAGAAATATTCTTATGGACGTAAAATTCTTGGTAACAAATTGATCAAGGGGCAGTATAAAAAATTTAAAAGGGCTTTGCTAGTAATTGAAGGAAGCTTATATACAGCAAAATAAAAGAAAATCATTTTGAGACTTCAAAATAGTGTGGGGATAAATGAGGTGGCAAGTTGTCGAGAGGTATGATATGAAGGTTTTCTGAACACCCATGTATAATAAACTGCAGGCAGATTAGAAACCTTTCAAAAAGTACTGGGGTCACAACTACTGTATTTCCATAAATTGAGTGCACATGGTTTTTATTTTTTATTTCGTTTAATTGAAAATGTTTCCATTAAACTATCAATAAAATGCATTTAAAATGCACTGACCTAACCAAATTATATTTTTAATTAAAAACATTATTGTTCAGTTCTTCTGTACATAGAGAAATTTTGCGAAAATTGTGGAAATTTGATCAAGTTTATACACCAATTGGGCCTTATCCAAAGTTATAACAGGGCATTTAGGGTCAGGTAGGTCACTGTTGCTCGGGTTTTTTCCAGGTATGATCATCATGAATATTCAAATTATGACATAACGTTTACAGTTGTTCCAAGTAAGAAGGTACAGAAGGTATAATTTTGACATAGTCATTTGTTTTGTTAAAAAGTTAAAAAAATTTCTCTATGTACAGAATTAAGTTCACTTTTTCATGAATGAAAAATATTTTTCCCTATTAGGTCAGTATATGTTGTATTAACTTTTGACAATTTTTCTGTGAGTTTGTTGGAAAATATGACTTTATTCTTGCATTTTCCATGTGCACTGAATTTATGGAAATACAGCAGCTGTCTTTGGGTGGGTGCTAAAAACTACACAGGACTTTCAATCTTAGGGTGTTAATCACATATTACACAAGTTTTAATCTTACAGCAATAGACGACCATTTCGGAATACAATTCCTCATCAGTAGTGCTTGGACCAAAATTGTGAACCCAATTTTTTTTTTCAAGATATTGAACAGATTCCAAAAGGACCAAAATATATTTTACCAAAATTAGCTAAGGAAATACTTTGCATGTGTTAAATCAACAGAAACCTATGTAACTTTTAACAAGGTTTTACTCTGTATTTTGAACCATTAATTGATCACTCTTGTTGTAATATTACCACTGCGGTAGCTCAGTTGGTAGATTGCTTGCTCCGCAAATGGGAGGTCATGAGTTTGAGTGTAACCCAGACCAGGTCTGATCCAAGACTTGAAAGTTGGTAGTGACTGTTGTTTCACCAGGCACTCAGCATTTTGAAATAAAAGTCACTTTTCTTTCGGATGGGAACTTAAAATAAATGAAGTCCAGTGTCACTGTAGGCTTGGCACGTTAAAGAACCCTGCTGTATGATGACATCAAATTTCTGCACCTTGGCTTATAGCTGGCAACATCCCAATATAAGTGAAATATTCTTATATGGGATGTTAAACACCATTACTCAACTCTTATTGTAATAAACAGCAGGCAGAACAGAAACACTTTAGGACGGAATATAGGACCAAATGAAACATACCACATAATGGGGTGAATGAAACATTTGAAATGACAAAAAACCTGTATGTATAAATAGTCAAATCAAATTATCAAAAGACTATTGTAAACGTATTTATTTACGCAGTGTACTAATTTTCGCTTATTTAGCAGTAGTTTTTTAAGCATAAAAATTAATACCAAGCGAAAATTACAATACGCTTATTGTGTTATAGTGCATATTACAAAAACACAAAAATTTAACAACGCAGATATGTCTAAATTTCCTATAACATAAAAAATAAATACACACGAAATTAAATGCGTTTACAGTTTGATTGAATAATAATTACTAATACGTACCACAAGGTGCCTGATACAATTTTTACATATGCCACAATAAGTACACATGTCTGTTGTGTGTTTACAGCTGCAGTGTCTGAAATGTAAGTAAACAACATCTTACCAGAGGCTTATTACAACTTTATGAATGTAAATATGGACACATGCAGGAGCTAGGTGAAAATGCTGTGAATAAAATATAAAATTCTGTGCTGAAAGTCAAATGGTGCAATCTACTGGTATGTTAAAATGAATTTGGAGGAGTCTGAAGGTGAGGTTTTGACAGTTATTTCGCTGAAGGTCAGTTTTTCTGGAAACTTGGGATTCCTTCAAATCTATCTCAATATAAGTGAAACATGTTTTGACTCATGTTAACCAATATTGGAGTGTTCATCTGATCGGTGCTTTTTGTGAGCTAGCACCTAAGGCTAAAAGATTGCTAGTAATTGCAGGGCCAGACTATGGATCAAACCTGGGAGCTTCCAAATCATAGGCGTTTGGTGGGGTGGTTGTTGGTTGATTGATTGATTGAATAGGGTTTTACGTCCCAGTCAAGAATATTTTACTTATATTGAGATGTCACTCACTATAGGTGAAGTGGCAGAAATTTTTACCTTTGCAGTGCGCTCAGAGCAATGTAAGGGAAGGGTTCTTTTATGTGCCACACCTGCCGTGACTAGGGGCATCAATTTTTAAGGTCTCTTCTTAAGGACCCTGTCACTTTCATTTCTAACAGTGGTTGGCTGGGGTCGTTGAGAGTGTTGGAGGTTGGGAGGGGGGGGGGGGGGGGGGGGGGGGGGGGGGGGGGGGGGGGGGGGGGGGTAGGGGTAAAACACATAAACTTTTACATGATATCACCTACCTCTTAGTTTTACCATTTATCATATTCCAGGGACAATCCATACCCTGTACAGCACAGTTTTGACACAGGTAACATCGAATCCCTTCATCACACTGTAACAATGGCCGCCCTATGGTATCTTTATCTGGTCTTTTAGTATAAAACAATGATGGTTAATATTTTACATTAAATTGTTATTATAACCCGATTTGTAAGTAAAAGTTTAATAATTGAGGTGTCCCTGAGTCAGCTTCTTTATATGAATTTTTAGAGAGTATTTGTCACATATTAAGTACTGGACTTGAATCCACATCTCATGTGTAAAGATGGTTTAACATATCACACAATGTATTGAAGGTTGACAGGACATAAATTCAAATTTTCAAATTTTTTTAATAAAAAAATTTCTTGATAAATAAGCAAAATTTCAGAAAAATAATTGCTAGATCTGCAAAGAAGGTCAAAGGTCAAACCAAATGATGTTAATTTGTCACAAGGAATACAACATATGATATCTAGACCTACAGCAATGGCTCATCTGAACCTTACACTTTTAACAATATTTAATTGTAAAATAAAAACATGACGAAGAGGCCTGACACGCTCACCTAGTAAGTAATAACTGGTACAAACAGAATGTCATAATTTGCTGCTTAAAAAAACTAGGTCATGACCTTATAAAATATTGTAAGAAAATAGTCCAGATGTTTGTTTGTAAGAGTAGACATCAGTTATGTTTTGTTAATTTATATATATGTAAATTGATTTAGTGTTCTCCTCTGTAAGAACAGACATCTGTATTGAATTGTTTATTTACATACCCTGATCTTGTGTTCTCTGCAGTAAGAACAGACGTCTGTAGTGTTTTGTTTATTTACTAACCTTGGCCTTGTGTTCTCTGCTGTAAGAGCAGACGTCTGTAATGTTTTGTTAATTGTATACCTAGATCTGGTGTTTCCTGCTGTAAGAGCAGACATCTATAATGTCTTGTTTATTTACCTTGATCTGGTGTTCTCAGGTGTAAGAGCAGACGCCTGTATAGTTGTAATGGCTTTAACATCTTTCTTCTCAATTGCTTGGGAAAACTCTGCCATTTTCTCTATGAAAGTAACGTTACATATCCGTTAGAAAGAGAATAATAGCAACCAAATGTTAGTGCAAAGCAACCCTCAACCATACCCCAACTATAGAGATTGCTTTTCAGATTTTCCACCTAATTTTATTTCCAAGAAGTCCCCAGGATAGACAAGTCAGGATGCTTCCAGGGATTTATCAGGTCTTTTGGGAAAAGGCCCCAAACTAAAAATTGGGAAAAACTATCAACTTTTTGCTCATTTTGGGAAACTTGGACATCATTTTTTATGCCACTAATGCTTTTAGTTCATTGAGATTATCCAAAAAAAACCAGCTGATTAGGGGACTTTCACAAAATTTACTTCCGTTTTCGTTTAAAAACAACACAGTTTTCTAATTGGGAATTTTCTCTGCCGATTTTGGGAAAAATCAACATTTTTTCCATTGGGAATGGGGCCTTATTTCGGCCCTAAATAGGCCTTTGATAAATCCCTGGCTTCAAGAATTTTCAGGATACCTCAAGATCTCCAGGCAGTTCTCAACAGTTCTTAAGTTTTTCCAATGAGACTGAAACTTAAGGTCCTGTGACCCAGTTCAGGCTAATAACACTTCTGAAGAGTTTGAAAAAAGGGTAGGCCACCTGTGGCTGCTTACAACTAGAACATGTAGAAGGGATTTAAACAGACTGAGCAAAATAAGATAAACAACTGAAAATAAAATTTTGCAAATTTTGTAAGGGAAGTCGTCATATCAGATCCAACAAATAAAAACCGTAAATCTGAAAATGTTCCTGTTTGTTTTATTTACATGTATATTTGTGAGAGTAACAGACTATGAAAATAAAACTTAAGTTAATACATGTATATAATTTTTATATAAATGTAATTATGAATATCAGTAGCATCTATACTGATGTGAAATAATCTTGATTGTGATGTACAAACTCACTTCAAGCCACTGACTAATACAATTCCCCTTAGTTATAACATAACATATACTTACTATCATCAGAATTTAAGAAATAAGCAAGTTTGTTTATCTTTGCATGGTTTGGTATGAATTCTCTTAAAGATACATCACCTTAAAAATAAAACAATTTAATTAAATATCATAACAGCAATTACTATGTCAATCAAGAATTACTATCTCTATGCAAGACTTTTCTTCATTAAGATTTAATTCATACAATTGTGCAACCAGGTCCGGTTCAATATGTGTTTTATAGTCAGATCATATTTTTTTAGTGAGGAAAAAACATGTTTTGAATGGTAGGCATGATTCAAACCTAGATATCTCAGTTGATATAACTTCCAATAGACTTGAAATGTCACATGTGTTATTAGAACATATTTTGAATATTTTTTCCAATTATTCTAAGCATTTTCAATTTTTTGCTTTTAACTTATATGAGTAATTTTAATAAACATTTTCGATAAAAGTTTGTTGAGAAATAAATACTTGTTCATTTGAAGTCTTCTTTTAAAAGTAATTGTATAAAAATACCATCTTTCTACCTACGTGGTTAATTTTTTAATATTTACTGTAGCTTTTTTTTAGTTTTGGGAAGTCAAAATTTATAAAATAATTGAAAGGTAGCTGTTGCCTCTCTGATATGATGTTATGGCATATTCAACAGTTTCATTCATATAAGTCATTCATAATTAGATTCTGATTGGCTAATACATAATCAAGTGATACAGGTTTATACAGTCAGGTGTTTCTATTAGAAATAATTATAAATTATGCTCAAAAGTAAGGGGGTATCATGTGGTACAGCAGCGAAGCCCATTACAGTTTTCCAAAATTCTAAAACGACTACAAAAATACTAATTTTGTAAAAAAAATAATTTATGTACAACTTACATGTACCAAATAACATGGCCTTTGGGATACCCTGAGTGAGTTCTTTTTTACACCGTACTAAATCTACTTCCATACTTTTAGAATAAATTTCTGGGAAATGGTAACACAGTTTTGGGTTCAGCATGATTTTCCTGTTTCCCAACTGCCTGTAATCTACACAATTTGGACATGGTATGGTTTTCTAGAAAGTAAAAACATTTTATATCATACATTATTTTTAATTAAACAAAGTTACGGTAAACCAAATATTACCCAAGCCGGACAATATACGCCCGTCACTATCTATGATGTGAGTGTAACTTGTATATCAAGAAGTATAAGTAAGGAATTCCTCAAGGGACAAGTCATATATCTGCTAAATTTCAAACACAAACTCAACAGACCTAGTCAAATTGAATTTTTATGAAAAGAAACTGTGACCTTGACCTTTGACCATATAAATTGATTCTCAATCTCATGCATTGTCTTATGTCACAAGAAATAAGTTAACCAAGTTTGAGATCAATCAAACAAAATTAATGGCGTGTCTAAATGCATGGGAACTGGATTTCTATTTATAGTAACTGTGTTCATGACCTTTGACTTAATTTGTAATCCCATGCATTGTCTTGTCACAAGAAATCAGTAGAAGAAGTTTGAGATCAATCAGACAAATAATGCGTCTTTAAATGCACAGAAATTGAATTTCTTTTTACATTAACTGACCTTGACCTTTGACCTAGTGGCCTGATTTGTACTCCCATGTGTTGTTTGGTCACAAGGAATAAGTTGACCAAGTTTGAGATCAATCAGACAAACAGTGAGTCTTTAAATGCCTGGAAACCAAATTGTTAACAGACAGCCACTCCGACTTCCCGCCTGGACGGACAGCGCCATAACATAATATGTCCCGGGCATATAAAAACCTATCTTTTTTACCAGGAGACAACTGAAAAAAATTCCCTTCCTTAATGAATGCCCCTGCTGAGAATCTAACCCGGTTCTTCCAGGTGAAAAGCAAGTGTTCTACCACAAGGCTTATTAATCCGGACAAGAAAGTCTGGTAGTAAGTAACTTTATTATATCTACTACATGTATATATAACACTAAAACACCATGACTAGCTTAGTCCCGGTTAACTTTGTCTGATTTGCATATGGTACACTGACAAAAATGTAATATCTACCTCTCCGTGCTCTTACTGGAAGGAGCAATGTAAAATCTACAAGGTAAAACTCGTTAAACTAGTGTTTGATGATGTCACATCATGGACAGGTCTTTGTGGGAAAATTCATTTAAAGTAATCGCTATGTTCTATTAATGGAAAAAGCAGAGCTGCCAACTGACCCACAACCTGTGTGTCAGACCCGCATTTCATGTGAATTTCCGCTGGCCCGCCAAGAATAGAACTGACCCGCAAATGACCATAGAGTTTGAGGATTTGCAGTCTTCATTTATTACCATTAGAATTCACCTGTAATTGCTGCGAGTGATATGGGGAGACTAAAGTCGCAATGGATGAATTTAGTATCCATAGCAAGTAAAAAATCACAAAACTACAATTCAGTTAACTATCCATTTCTCTCTGAAATCACACCACAATGCATCATTTTTAACCCCTTCACTGCCTTACCCGAAGCTCGGGGTAAAGGTTGTTTCCTATATGCCGAGCACCGCTCGGGGTAAATTCGTAATACATTTAGAGAACAATATGATCTAAGGGAGGCAACTCAATTATATCAATATGTAAAAGATAAACAGAGTTAACGTTCGCAGTGTCACATACACACAAAATGGTGTTTACATGTTGAAAATATGACTGAAAATAATTAGTTTGAAGGAATTTTGTTTTTTCAAAGATGGCGGCTGATCGTAAAAATAGTAGATCTCGTTTTTTCGGTAGCAGATGTTGTTGCATAACTCCAAAATGACTCTGATAGTGGTGATGATGACTTATATTCAGGCTCGGAAACAGAAAATGAGGAAAGTGAAAATAACTCTCAAAATTTTGAACAATTGTCCCCTCTTACTTTAGATGCACTAACACAAAATGACCATGTTGAAAATGAAAGTAGGCATTCTTCCTCATCAGAATCAGAAACTGACAGTGATTATACTCCTGATCCCCAACCCAAACGCCCAAGATTAAATAATTTGACCAGTGGAAGAGGCAGAGGCAGAGGCAGAGGCAGGGGCAGGGGTAGGGGTAGGGGTAGGGGTAGGGGTGAATCCATGCAGTAATTTTGATTTGAAAGAACATTGTATGTTATCATTATGGAAATAGCATATTTCCCCCGGCATATAACATGCACTTATATACGGCAGTGAAGGGGTTAATCAAATATTCAATATTTTTCAGGAGGAATGCATCCCCCCATCAGTGCATGGTGTACCTCTTAGGTGAAGTTAGATTGGACCAACAATTACACAAAATAGGGTTGACAACTTTGACAAAGCAGTGCTCCAAGCAGGTTTTGAAAACTGGTAGCCACATGGCTAATAATTAAAAAAATTCAGTAGCCATTTCAAGATTTTTGTCGCCAAGTAAAATTCTTGGTGGCCAAACCTTATAAATATTCTTTCTAATCACACCTCCCGTCGCTACTACCGATTGAATGGTTTATTGAGATCCTCGGGTTGGTCCCACCACGGGAGGCAACTTTCGAGGCGGAGCGATGAGAAGACGATCAAACTTGATCAAAGTCGTAACAAAACCCAAATCAAAAAGCGATTTTTGCCGTTTGGCTGCCATTATGCAAAATTAGATCACGGTCAGTTATGCGCTTTAAACTATAAAATCACCTGCTTTGATTCAAGCGCCTTTAAGATAGTATTGATGGCGAGACTATTTGTCAGGTTGGTCGACGGGTCATGAACAAAATTTCCGGATTTCCCGATTTTTAGTAGCCAAACTCAAAAATATTATTTGACATAATGGCGATCATCTGACAATTTGTAGTCGCAAAACCCGATTTTTGGTCGCAAATTTTGAGTATTTACTAGGCTACTTGGAGCACTGCAAAGGTAAAAAAATTAACAAAAAATACCTTCACAAAT
Source organism: Anadara kagoshimensis (assembly GCA_021292105.1). Classification (NCBI taxonomy): domain Eukaryota; kingdom Metazoa; phylum Mollusca; class Bivalvia; order Arcoida; family Arcidae; genus Anadara; species Anadara kagoshimensis. Next base: position 1,626,824 of record CM037871.1, read on the forward strand.
GCTTTCTCCTTCTGTACAACACTGTCAACTAGAGTTAAAACCATATTAAAACTTGTTCTCAACATCTTCTCCCACTCGCCCCATTCATCACATGGAAATACGGTTTCAAATCTCGCAGTGATGAAAATAACTGGCATTCCTATAGTTAAACAAAAAACCTTAAATATTAAACATTTAATTTTTGTAATTTCTGTTAAACTGTTGTCTGATATTACCAAGTTTTACAATCAATTTTAGAATTATAATGACTTTGATAAAACCATGGCAACTCTAATCGTATAATATCCTTTATCACATTATTACCTCACTTAATGCCAGTTTTTATTTTTATTATTATTATTATTTTTTTTTTTTTTTTTTGTCTTTTCTAAGTTTTGACTTTCTTTTAAAGCAGTTTTGGATTTATTTCCAAACCCTGTTGTAATGCACGGGTCTTGATAGGTCATTTTGGGGCCGATTAATTCTGCCCCATTTAAAACTCAAAATCTCCTGGCTTTTTAATCACTTTGCCAATTTTCATAATTTTTAAAATTTAGCTATAAAAACAAGATTTTGGAGTTTTGTATCACTTATTCTATTTCACAATTTTAGCCATTATGATGCCTATTTTAACAACTGCAACAGTCTGGACGGCCGGTCCCATTTACAAAAGGGTGAGAGAGCCCTGACAGACATACTTAACACGGCTAATAAGTCCCTTTACTGTGAGTTGAGTTGAGTAATGGTGTTTAACATCCCAGTCAAGAATATTTCACCTATATTGAGATGTTCTTTACTGTAAGAGAAAGCTTTAATGTCGAAAAATTACTGTAAAACACATTTTTATTATTTTTTTTGCTTTAGTTAGCTTTTGATTAAAGTGCGAAATATTAAAAAAAATTATTTCTATAATATTTACCAGTCTGTTCTATGTGTGTCCTCTCTACAAAGCAAGCAATGGGTCCGACATGAAAAATGAAACCCGATTTCCATAATAAGGTGAATCTGTACACCTGTGAAAATGCTCTGAAATCAAAACAATAAAATCATTTAATAAGACATCAATTAAAGAAAAAAATTCGGAAATCTTGTTCAAATTAGAAAATGGTTTTATATTTAATGTTTAAAATTTCCAATAACAGGTACACATAGTATCATCTTGTCTTGTATGGTTTACCAAAATGGAGTTTGTACCACATGATAAATTCCTCATCAGAATATTTTGGAAAAATGTTTACGTTGCCATAACTGAGAATAACTTAGTTTTTACAAGAAAATGTTAACCTACATGTATGTGATGCCATATCCAATGGTACCAATATGGTAGGTCAGTTGGTAGAGTGCTCAATCCATAAGTGGGAGGCTGTGGGTTTTGAACCCCAACCTGGTCTGACCCAAGACTTCTTTCGCCAAGCACTCAGCATTACAAATTTAAAGTCACAGTTCTTTTGGATGGGAACTTAAAATAAATGAGGTCTTGTTTCATGGTAGATGTGGCATGATAAAAACCTTGCTGTATAATGACATGAGGGCAATGCACAAGCAAAATTTCTGAACCTTCACTTATAGCTGGCAATGTCTCAATATAAGTGAAATATTCTTGACTGGAACATTAAACACCATGACTTGACTAAACTAAACTCCATGTCCAATGGAAATAATTGCTCCACATAAATGTTAATAGTTATTACATGGTTTGCTCAGGTGTAAGAATCTGTTTGCTGGCTAAAAGTCAGAGATTAGGCTTGCATTATTCCTTGTTTTTTATGTATTAGATGACCTAGCTTTTACAGGAATTCCTGTTTAAATTAACATGCCTGGCTGAAGAGAGTAGGGTTAAAAATGGTGTATTACACACATCAGTCAAGATAATATCACAATACTGTTGATAAGTATAATGTCTCTTTGTCTAGGATTGCCACGGATATATTTGATGTCCCACAGTTCCATGTTCCTTTCACTCATGTGGTGGGTGTAGCTAGCTAAACAGGAGGTGCTTGCCCTTCTAGAGATGAGACCCAGCTTGACTTACCTGGTAGAAGTTGTTTACATGTTTAACTTAATCTGTCAGTGATTACTTTTACATGGAATGGTATTTGTTTTTGAAATACACTGGTTAATGTGTTACCTGATAAGTTTGAAGAAGAGCGAATCATTCAGTCCTGATATAAAGTTGTATATTTTGTTTGCCTGTTGGTTTGGAGACACCTCACTCCAAACTGAACTCTGAAAAATAAAACATTCAATAAAATCTAAAAGACTATTACTATCCTTTCAGCATAACATCCGTATGCAATGAAAGTTTCACCTGCAGTTTAAACAGAACAACTTCCGAATCAATGACTTAATTACACAAGTTATGTGAACAATATTTATCAAATATCCTTAAAGATTAGTTAAGTTTAGACAAGTGTTCTGATTACTAAGGGTTCAACCTGGCCCCATTCCACCTGACTGTGCAGACAAGTGTTCTGATTACTAAGGGTTCAACCTGGCTCCATTCCACCTGACTGTGCAGACAAGTGTCCTGATTACTAAGGGTTCAACTTGGTCCCATTCCACCTGACTGTTTAGACAAGTGTTCTGATTACTAAGGGTTCAACTTGGTCCCATTCCACCTGACTGTTTAGACAAGTGTTCTGATTACTAAGGGTTCAACCTGGCCTCATTCCACCTGACTGTTTAGACAAGTGTTCTGATTACTAAGGGTTCAACTTGGTCCCATTCCACCTGACTGTTTAGACAAGTGTTCTGATTACTAAGGGTTCAACCTGGCCTCATTCCACCTGACTGTTTAGACAAGTGTTCTGATTACTAAGGGTTCAACTTGGTCCCATTCCACCTGACTGTTTAGACAAGTGTTCTGATTACTAAGGGTTCAACCTGGCCTCATTCCACCTGACTGTTTAGACAAGTGTTCTGATTACTAAGGGTTCAACCTGGCCTCATTCCCTGACTGTTTAGACAAGTGTTCTGATTACTAAGGGTTCAACTTGGTCCCATTCCACCTGACTGTTTAGACAAGTGTTCTGATTACTAAGGGTTCAACCTGGCCTCATTCCACCTGACTGTTTAGACAAGTGTTCTGATTACTAAGGGTTCAACTTGGTCCCATTCCACCTGACTGTGCAGACAAGTGTTCTGATTACTAAGGGTTCAACCTGGCCTCATTCCACCTGACTGTGCAGACAAGTGTTCTGATTACTAAGGGTTCAACTTGGTCCCATTCCACCTGACTGTGCAGACAAGTGTTCTGATTACTAAGGGTTCAACTTGGTCCCATTCCACCTGACTGTTTAGACAAGTGTTCTGATTACTAAGGGTTCAACCTGGCCTCATTCCACCTGACTGTTTAGACAAGTGTTCTGATTACTAAGGGTTCAACCTGGCCTCATTCCACCTGACTGTTTAGACAAGTGTTCTGATTACTAAGGGTTCAACCTGGCCTCATTCCACCTGACTGTGCAGACAAGTGTTCTGATTACTAAGGGTTCAACCTGGCCTCATTCCACCTGACTGTTTAGACAAGTGTTCTGATTACTAAGGGTTCAACCTGGCCTCATTCCACCTGACTGTTTAGACAAGTGTTCTGATTACTAAGGGTTCAACTTAGTCCCATTCCCCTGACTGTGCAGACAAGTGTTCTGATTACTAAGGGTTCAACCTGGCCTCATTCCACCTGACTGTTTAGACAAGTGTTCTGATTACTAAGGGTTCAACCTGGCCTCATTCCACCTGACTGTTTAGACAAGTGTTCTGATTACTAAGGGTTCAACTTGGTCCCATTCCACCTGACTGTTTAGACAAGTGTTCTGATTACTAAGGGTTCAACTTGGTCCCATTCCACCTGACTGTTTAGACAAGTGTTCTGATTACTAAGGGTTCAACCTGGCCTCATTCCACCTGACTGTTTAGACAAGTGTTCTGATTACTAAGGGTTCAACCTGGCCCCATTCCACCTGACTGTGCAGACAAGTGTCAAACTGGTGCCATTAGCATTTATTTGATTCAAAAATGTTTACACTTATAACTATAATACTATAATGTAAAAATCTTGACTATGTATAAAACATTCTCACTTCATTTCTTATCATTTTTGTCCAATCTAGAGTTGTAAAAAGATAATTATTAATAAGGTCTTCTGACAAGAATATAAATTGAGGTTTGACTTGTGTCTTTAACAGAGGGTGCTCATTACCTACTGCAGGTAATTTAACAATTTAAACACATTTTAGCATATAGTAAATGTATATATAAACAATTAAAACTTGTTGTGAAAACATTGAAGAGCACTGGACCCTGAATTTTATAATATTAGCTTACAAAAAAATACATCAAAATCTTTTGACATTGTACATACAGGGCAGGATGGTGGATGACATTGTACATACAGGGCAGGATGGTGGATGACATTGTACATACAGGGCAGGATGGTGGATGACATTGTACATACAGGGCAGGTTGGTGGAGGACATTGTACATACAGGGCAGGATGGTGGATGACATTGTACATACAGGGCAGGTTGGTGGATGACATTGTACATACAGGGCAGGATGATGGAGGACATTGTACATACAGGGCAGGATGGTGGATGACATTGTACATACAGGGCAGGTTGGTGGATGTACATACAGGGCAGGATGGTGGATGTACATACAGGGCAGGATGGTGGATGACATTGTACATACAGGGCAGGTTGGTGGATGTACATACAGGGCAGGATGGTGGATGACATTGTACATACAGGGCAGGATGGTGGATGACATTGTACATACAGGGCAGGATGGTGGATGACATTGTACATACAGGGCAGGTTGGTGGAGGACATTGTACATACAGGGCAGGATGGTGGATGACATTGTACATACAGGGCAGGTTGGTGGATGTACATACAGGGCAGGATGGTGGATGACATTGTACATACAGGGCAGGTTGGTGGATGACATTGTACATACAGGGCAGGATGATGGAGGACATTGTACATACAGGGCAGGATGGTGGATGACATTGTACATACAGGGCAGGTTGGTGGATGTACATACAGGGCAGGATGGTGGATGTACATACAGGGCAGGATGGTGGATGACATTGTACATACAGGGCAGGTTGGTGGATGTACATACAGGGCAGGATGGTGGATGACATTGTACATACAGGGCAGGATGGTGGATGACATTGTACATACAGGGCAGGTTGGTGGATGACATTGTACATACAGGGCAGGATGATGGAGGACATTGTACATACAGGGCAGGATGGTGGATGACATTGTACATACAGGGCAGGATGGTGGATGACATTGTACATACAGGGCAGGATGGTGGAGGACATTGTACATACAGGGCAGGTTGGTGGATGACATTGTATATACAGGGCAGGATGGTGAATGTACATACAGGGCAGGATGGTGGAGGACATTGTACATACAGGGCAGGTTGGTGGATGACATTGTACATACAGGGCAGGATGGTGGATGTACATACAGGGTAGGATGGTGGAGGACATTGTACATACAGGACAGGATGGTGGAGGACATTGTACATACAGGGCAGGAGGTGGATGACATTGTACATACAGGGCAGGATGGTGGATGACATTGTACATACAGGGCAGGATGGTGGATGACATTGTACATACAGGGTAGGATGGTGGATGACATTGTACATACAGGGCAGGATGGTGGAGGACATTGTACATACAGGGCAGGATGGTGGATGACATTGTACATACAGGGCAGGATGGTGGATGACATTATACATACAGGGCAGGATGGTGGATGACATTGTACATACAGGGCAGGATGGTGGATGACATTGTACATACAGGGCAGGATGGTGGAGGACATTGTACATACAGGGCAGGATGGTGGAGGACATTGTACATACAGGGCAGGATGGTGGAGGACATTGTACATACAGGGCAGGATGGTGGAAGACATTGTACATACAGGGCAGGATGGTGGAGGACATTGTACATACAGGGCAGGATGGTGGATGACATTGTACATACAGGGCAGGATGGTGGATGACATTGTACATACAGGGCAGGATGGTGGATGACATTGTACATACAGGGCAGGTTGGTGGATGTACATACAGGGCAGGATGGTGGATGACATTGTACATACAGGGCAGGATGGTGGAGGACATTGTACATACAGGGCAGGATGGTGGAGGACATTGTACATACAGGGGAGGATGGTGGAGGACATTGTACATACAGGGCAGGATGGTGGAGGACATTGTACATACAGGGCAGGATGGTGGATGACATTGTACATACAGGGCAGTATGGTGGAGGACATTGTACATACAGGGCAGGATGGTGGAGGACATTGTACATACAGGGCAGGATGGTGGATAACATTGTACATACAGGGCAGGATGGTGGATGACATTGTACATACAGGGCAGGATGGTGGATGACATTGTACATACAGGGCAGGTTGGTGGATGTACATACAGGGCAGGATGGTGGAGGACATTGTACATACAGGACAGGATGGTGGATAACATTGTACATACAGGGCAGGATGGTGGAGGACATTGTACATACAGGGCAGGATGGTGGAGGACATTGTACATACAGGGCAGGATGGTGGAGGATATTGTACATACAGGGCAGGAGGTGGATGACATTGTACATACAGGGCAGGATGGTGGAGGACATTGTACATACAGGGCAGGATGGTGGAGGACATTGTACATACAGGGCAGGATGGTGGAGGATATTGTACATACAGGGCAGGAGGTGGATGATATTGTACATACAGGGCAGGATGGTAGATGATATTGTACATACAGGGCAGGATGGTGAATGATATTGTACATACAGGGCAGGATGGTGGATGACATTGTACATACAGGGCAGGATGGTGGATGACATTGTACATACAGGGCAGGATGGTGGAGGACATTGTACATACAGGGCAGGATGGTGGAGGACATTGTACATACAGGGCAGGATGGTGGAGGACATTGTACATACAGGGCAGGATGGTGGAGGACATTGTACATACAGGGCAGGATGGTGGATGACATTGTACATACAGGGCAGGATGGTGGATGACATTGTACATACAGGGCAGGATGGTGGAGGACATTGTACATACAGGGCAGGTTGGTGGATGTACATACAGGGCAGGATGGTGGATGACATTGTACATACAGGGCAGGATGGTGGAGGACATTGTACATACAGGGCAGGATGGTGGAGGACATTGTACATACAGGGGAGGATGGTGGAGGACATTGTACATACAGGGCAGGATGGTGGAGGACATTGTACATACAGGTCAGGATGGTGGATGACATTGTACATACAGGGCAGTATGGTGGAGGACATTGTACATACAGGGCAGGATGGTGGATGACATTGTACATACAGGTCAGGATGGTGGATGACATTGTACATACAGGGCAGGATGGTGGATGACATTGTACATACAGGGCAGGATGGTGGAGGACATTGTACATACAGGGCAGGTTGGTGGATGTACATACAGGGCAGGATGGTGGATGACATTGTACATACAGGGCAGGATGGTGGAGGACATTGTACATACAGGGCAGGATGGTGGATGACATTGTACATACAGGGCAGGATGGTGGATGACATTGTACATACAGGGCAGGATGGTGGATAACATTGTACATACAGGGCAGGATGGTGGAGGACATTGTACATACAGGGCAGGATGGTGGAGGACATTGTACATACAGGGCAGGATGGTGGATAACATTGTACATACAGGGCAGGATGGTGGATGACATTGTACATACAGGGCAGGATGGTGGATAACATTGTACATACAGGGCAGGATGGTGGATGACATTGTACATACAGGGCAGGATGGTGGATGACATTGTACATACAGGGCAGGATGGTGGATAACATTGTACATACAGGGCAGGATGGTGGAGGACATTGTACATACAGGGCAGGATGGTGGATAACATTGTACATACAGGGCAGGATGGTGGAGGACATTGTACATACAGGGCAGGATGGTGGAGGACATTGTACATACAGGGCAGGATGGTGGATGACATTGTACATACAGGGCAGGATGGTGGAGGACATTGTACATACAGGGCAGGTTGGTGGATGTACATACAGGGCAGGATGGTGGATGACATTGTACATACAGGGCAGGATGGTGGATGACATTGTACATACAGGGCAGGATGGTGGAGGACATTGTACATACAGGGGAGGATGGTGGAGGACATTGTACATACAGGGCAGGATGGTGGAGGACATTGTACATACAGGGCAGTATGGTGGAGGACATTGTACATACAGGGCAGGATGGTGGATGACATTGTACATACAGGTCAGGATGGTGGATGACATTGTACATACAGGGCAGGATGGTGGATGACATTGTACATACAGGGCAGGATGGTGGAGGACATTGTACATACAGGGCAGGTTGGTGGATGTACATACAGGGCAGGATGGTGGATGACATTGTACATACAGGGCAGGATGGTGGAGGACATTGTACATACAGGGCAGGATGGTGGATGACATTGTACATACAGGGCAGGATGGTGGATGACATTGTACATACAGGGCAGGATGGTGGATAACATTGTACATACAGGGCAGGATGGTGGAGGACATTGTACATACAGGGCAGGATGGTGGAGGACATTGTACATACAGGGCAGGATGGTGGATAACATTGTACATACAGGGCAGGATGGTGGATGACATTGTACATACAGGGCAGGATGGTGGATAACATTGTACATACAGGGCAGGATGGTGGATGACATTGTACATACAGGGCAGGATGGTGGATGACATTGTACATACAGGGCAGGATGGTGGATAACATTGTACATACAGGGCAGGATGGTGGAGGACATTGTACATACAGGGCAGGATGGTGGATAACATTGTACATACAGGGCAGGATGGTGGAGGACATTGTACATACAGGGCAGGATGGTGGAGGACATTGTACATACAGGGCAGGATGGTGGAGGATATTGTACATACAGGGCAGGAGGTGGATGACATTGTACATACAGGGCAGGATGGTGGAGGACATTGTACATACAGGGCAGGATGGTGGAGGACATTGTACATACAGGGCAGGATGGTGGAGGATATTGTACATACAGGGCAGGAGGTGGATGATATTGTACATACAGGGCAGGATGGTAGATGATATTGTACATACAGGGCAGGATGGTGAATGATATTGTACATACAGGGCAGGATGGTGGATGACATTGTACATACAGGGCAGGATGGTGGATGACATTGTACATACAGGGCAGGATGGTGGAGGACATTGTACATACAGGGCAGGATGGTGGATGACATTGTACATACAGGGCAGGATGGTGGATGACATTGTACATACAGGGCAGGATGGTGGATAACATTGTACATACAGGGCAGTATGGTGGATGACATTGTACATACAGGGCAGGATGGTGGAGGACATTGTACATACAGGGCAGGATGGTGGATGACATTGTACATACAGGGCAGGATGGTGGATGACATTATACATACAGGGCAGGATGGTGGATGACATTGTACATACAGGGCAGGATGGTGGATGACATTGTACATACAGGGCAGGATGGTGGATGACATTGTACATACAGGGCAGGATGGTGGAGGACATTGTACATACAGGGCAGGATGGTGGAGGACATTGTACATACAGGGCAGGATGGTGGAGGACATTGTACATACAGGGCAGGATGGTGGATGACATTGTACATACAGGGCAGGATGGTGGAGGACATTGTACATACAGGGCAGGATGGTGGATGACATTGTACATACAGGGCAGGATGGTGGATGACATTGTACATACAGGGCAGGATGGTGGAGGACATTGTACATACAGGGCAGGTTGGTGGATGTACATACAGGGCAGGATGGTGGATGACATTGTACATACAGGGCAGGATGGTGGAGGACATTGTACATACAGGGCAGGATGGTGGAGGACATTGTACATACAGGGCAGGATGGTGGAGGACATTGTACATACAGGGCAGGATGGTGGAGGACATTGTACATACAGGGCAGGTTGGTGGATGTACATACAGGGCAGGATGGTGGATGACATTGTACATACAGGGCAGGATGGTGGAGGACATTGTACATACAGGGCAGGTTGGTGGGTGACATTGTACATACAGGGCAGGATGGTGGAGGACATTGTACATACAGGGCAGGATGGCGGATGACATTGTACATACAGGGCAGGATGGTGGATGACATTGTACATACAGGGCAGGATGGTGGAGGACATTGTACATACAGGGCAGGTTGGTGGGTGACATTGTACATACAGGGCAGGATGGTGGAGGACATTGTACATACAGGGCAGGATGGTGGAGGACATTGTACATGCAGGGCAGGATGGTGGATGACATTGTACATACAGGGCAGGATGGTGGATGACATTGTACATACAGGGCAGGATGGTGGAGGACATTGTACATACAGGGCAGGTTGGTGGATGTACATACAGGGCAGGATGGTGGATGACATTGTACATACAGGGCAGGATGGTGGATGACATTGTACATACAGGGCAGGATGGTGGAGGACATTGTACATACAGGGGAGGATGGTGGAGGACATTGTACATACAGGGCAGGATGGTGGAGGACATTGTACATACAGGGCAGTATGGTGGAGGACATTGTACATACAGGGCAGGATGGTGGATGACATTGTACATACAGGTCAGGATGGTGGATGACATTGTACATACAGGGCAGGATGGTGGATGACATTGTACATACAGGGCAGGATGGTGGAGGACATTGTACATACAGGGCAGGTTGGTGGATGTACATACAGGGCAGGATGGTGGATGACATTGTACATACAGGGCAGGATGGTGGAGGACATTGTACATACAGGGCAGGATGGTGGATGACATTGTACATACAGGGCAGGATGGTGGATGACATTGTACATACAGGGCAGGATGGTGGATAACATTGTACATACAGGGCAGGATGGTGGAGGACATTGTACATACAGGGCAGGATGGTGGAGGACATTGTACATACAGGGCAGGATGGTGGATAACATTGTACATACAGGGCAGGATGGTGGAGGACATTGTACATACAGGGCAGGATGGTGGATAACATTGTACATACAGGGCAGGATGGTGGATGACATTGTACATACAGGGCAGGATGGTGGATGACATTGTACATACAGGGCAGGATGGTGGATAACATTGTACATACAGGGCAGGATGGTGGAGGACATTGTACATACAGGGCAGGATGGTGGATAACATTGTACATACAGGGCAGGATGGTGGAGGACATTGTACATACAGGGCAGGATGGTGGAGGACATTGTACATACAGGGCAGGATGGTGGAGGATATTGTACATACAGGGCAGGAGGTGGATGACATTGTACATACAGGGCAGGATGGTGGAGGACATTGTACATACAGGGCAGGATGGTGGAGGACATTGTACATACAGGGCAGGATGGTGGAGGATATTGTACATACAGGGCAGGAGGTGGATGATATTGTACATACAGGGCAGGATGGTAGATGATATTGTACATACAGGGCAGGATGGTGAATGATATTGTACATACAGGGCAGGATGGTGGATGACATTGTACATACAGGGCAGGATGGTGGATGACATTGTACATACAGGGCAGGATGGTGGATAACATTGTACATACAGGGCAGTATGGTGGATGACATTGTACATACAGGGCAGGATGGTGGAGGACATTGTACATACAGGGCAGGATGGTGGATGACATTGTACATACAGGGCAGGTTGGTGGACATTGTACATACAGGGCAGGTTGGTGGATAACATTGTACATACAGGGCAGGATGGTGGAGGACATTGTACATACAGGGCAGGATGGTGGATGTACATACAGGGCAGGATGGTGGATGCATTGTACATACAGGGCAGGTTGGTGGATAACATTGTACATACAGGGCAGGATGGTGGAGGACATTGTACATACAGGGCAGGATGGTGGATGTACATACAGGGCAGTATGGTGGATGACATTGTACATACAGAGCAGGATGGTGGATGACATTGTACATACAGGACAGGATGGTGGATGACATTGTACATACAGGGCAGGATGGTGGAGGATATTGTACATACAGGGCAGGAGGTGGATGACATTGTACATACAGGGCAGGATGGTGGAGGACATTGTACATACAGGGCAGGATGGTGGAGGACATTGTACATACAGGGCAGGATGGTGGAGGATATTGTACATACAGGCAGGAGGTGGATGATATTGTACATACAGGGCAGGATGGTAGATGATATTGTACATACAGGGCAGGATGGTGAATGATATTGTACATACAGGGCAGGATGGTGGATGACATTGTACATACAGGGCAGGATGGTGGATGACATTGTACATACAGGGCAGGATGGTGGATAACATTGTACATACAGGGCAGTATGGTGGATGACATTGTACATACAGGGCAGGATGGTGGAGGACATTGTACATACAGGGCAGGATGGTGGATGACATTGTACATACAGGGCAGGATGGTGGATGACATTATACATACAGGGCAGGATGGTGGATGACATTGTACATACAGGGCAGGATGGTGGATGACATTGTACATACAGGGCAGGATGGTGGATGACATTGTACATACAGGGCAGGATGGTGGAGGACATTGTACATACAGGGCAGGATGGTGGAGGACATTGTACATACAGGGCAGGATGGTGGAGGACATTGTACATACAGGGCAGGATGGTGGATGACATTGTACATACAGGGCAGGATGGTGGAGGACATTGTACATACAGGGCAGGATGGTGGATGACATTGTACATACAGGGCAGGATGGTGGATGACATTGTACATACAGGGCAGGATGGTGGAGGACATTGTACATACAGGGCAGGTTGGTGGATGTACATACAGGGCAGGATGGTGGATGACATTGTACATACAGGGCAGGATGGTGGAGGACATTGTACATACAGGGCAGGATGGTGGAGGACATTGTACATACAGGGGAGGATGGTGGAGGACATTGTACATACAGGGCAGGATGGTGGAGGACATTGTACATACAGGGCAGGATGGTGGATGACATTGTACATACAGGGCAGTATGGTGGAGGACATTGTACATACAGGGCAGGATGGTGGAGGACATTGTACATACAGGGCAGGATGGTGGATGACATTGTACATACAGGGCAGGATGGTGGATGACATTGTACATACAGGGCAGGATGGTGGAGGACATTGTACATACAGGGCAGGTTGGTGGATGTACATACAGGGCAGGATGGTGGATGACATTGTACATACAGGGCAGGATGGTGGATGACATTCTACATACAGGACAGGATGGTGGAGGACATTGTACATACAGGGCAGGTTGGTGGATGTACATACAGGGCAGGATGGTGGATGACATTGTACATACAGGGCAGGATGGTGGAGGACATTGTACATACAGGGCAGGTTGGTGGGTGACATTGTACATACAGGGCAGGATGGTGGAGGACATTGTACATACAGGGCAGGATGGTGGATGACATTGTACATACAGGGCAGGTTGGTGGATGTACATACAGGGCAGGATGGTGGATGACATTGTACATACAGGGCAGGATGGTGGATGACATTGTACATACAGGGCAGGAGGTGGAGGACATTGTACATACAGGGCAGGATGGTGGATGACATTGTACATACAGGGCAGGATGGTGGATGACATTGTACATACAGGGTAGGATGGTGGATGACATTGTACATACAGGGCAGGATGGTGGAGGACATTGTACATACAGGGCAGGATGGTGGATGACATTGTACATACAGGGCAGGATGGTGGATGACATTATACATACAGGGCAGGATGGTGGATGACATTGTACATACAGGGCAGGATGGTGGATGACATTGTACATACAGGGCAGGATGGTGGATGACATTGTACATACAGGGCAGGATGGTGGAGGACATTGTACATACAGGGCAGGATGGTGGAGGACATTGTACATACAGGGCAGGATGGTGGAGGACATTGTACATACAGGGCAGGATGGTGGAGGACATTGTACATACAGGGCAGGTTGGTGGATGTACATACAGGGCAGGATGGTGGATGACATTGTACATACAGGGCAGGATGGTGGAGGACATTGTACATACAGGGCAGGTTGGTGGGTGACATTGTACATACAGGGCAGGATGGTGGAGGACATTGTACATACAGGGCAGGATGGTGGATGACATTGTACATACAGGGCAGGATGGTGGAGGACATTGTACATACAGGGCAGGATGGTGGAGGACATTGTACATACAGGGCAGGTTGGTGGGTGACATTGTACATACAGGGCAGGATGGTGGATGACATTGTACATACAGGGCAGGATGGTGGAGGACATTGTACATACAGGGCAGGTTGGTGGTGACATTGTACATACAGGGCAGGATGGTGGAGGACATTGTACATACAGGGCAGGATGGTGGAGGACATTGTACATACAGGGCAGGATGGTGGATGACATTGTACATACAGGGCAGGATGGTGGATGACATTGTACATACAGGGCAGGATGGTGGAGGACATTGTACATACAGGGCAGGTTGGTGGGTGACATTGTACATACAGGGCAGGATGGTGGAGGACATTGTACATACAGGGCAGGATGGTGGAGGACATTGTACATACAGGGCAGGATGGTGGATGACATTGTACATACAGGGCAGGATGGTGGATGACATTGTACATACAGGGCAGGATGGTGGAGGACATTGTACATACAGGGCAGGATGGTGGATAACATTGTACATACAGGGCAGGATGGTGGAGGACATTGTACATACAGGGCAGGATGGTGGAGGACATTGTACATACAGGGCAGGATGGTGGAGGATATTGTACATACAGGGCAGGAGGTGGATGACATTGTACATACAGGGCAGGATGGTGGAGGACATTGTACATACAGGGCAGGATGGTGGAGGACATTGTACATACAGGGCAGGATGGTGGAGATATTGTACATACAGGGCAGGAGGTGGATGATATTGTACATACAGGGCAGGATGGTAGATGATATTGTACATACAGGGCAGGATGGTGAATGATATTGTACATACAGGGCAGGATGGTGGATGACATTGTACATACAGGGCAGGATGGTGGATGACATTGTACATACAGGGCAGGATGGTGGATAACATTGTACATACAGGGCAGTATGGTGGATGACATTGTACATACAGGGCAGGATGGTGGAGGACATTGTACATACAGGGCAGGATGGTGGATGACATTGTACATACAGGGCAGGTTGGTGGAGGACATTGTACATACAGGGCAGGTTGGTGGATAACATTGTACATACAGGGCAGGATGGTGGAGGACATTGTACATACAGGGCAGGATGGTGGATGTACATACAGGGCAGGATGGTGGATGACATTGTACATACAGGGCAGGTTGGTGGATAACATTGTACATACAGGGCAGGATGGTGGAGGACATTGTACATACAGGGCAGGATGGTGGATGTACATACAGGGCAGTATGGTGGATGACATTGTACATACAGGGCAGGATGGTGGATGACATTGTACATACAGGACAGGATGGTGGATGACATTGTACATACAGGGCAGGATGGTGGAGGACATTGTACATACAGGGCAGGATGGTGGAGGATATTGTACATACAGGGCAGGATGGTGGAGGATATTGTACATACAGGGCAGGATGGTGGATGACATTGTACATACAGGGCAGGATGGTGGAGGACATTGTACATACAGGGCAGGATGGTGGAGGATATTGTACATACAGGGCAGGATGGTGAATGATATTGTACATACAGGGCAGGATGGTGGAGGACATTGTACATACAGGGCAGGATGGTGGAGGACATTGTACATACAGGGCAGGTTGGTGGATGATATTGTACATACAGGACAGGATGGTGAATGATATTGTACATACAGGGCAGGATGGTGGAAGACATTGTACATACAGGGCAGGATGGTGGAGGACATTGTACATACAGGGCAGGTTGGTGGATGATATTGTACATACAGGGCAGGATGGTGAATGATATTGTACATACAGGGCAGGATGGTGAATGATATTGTACATACAGGGCAGGATGGTGAATGATATTGTACATACAGGGCAGGATGGTGGATGACATTGTACATACAGGGCAGGATGGTGGAGGACATTGTACATACAGGGCAGGTTGGTGGAGGACATTGTACATACAGGGCAGGATGGTGGATGTACATACAGGGCAGGATGGTGGAAGACATTGTACATACAGGGCAGGTTGGTGGAGGACATTGTACATACAGGGCAGGATGGTGGAGGACATTGTACATACAGGGCAGGATGGTGGATGACATTGTACATACAGGGCAGGATGGTGGAGGACATTGTACATACAGGGCAGGATGGTGGATGACATTGTACATACAGGGCAGGATGGTGGAAGACATTGTATATACAGGGCAGGATGGTGGAGGACATTGTACATACAGGGCAGGATGGTGGAGGACATTGTACATACAGGGCAGTATGGTGGAGGACATTGTACATACAGGGCAGGATGATGGAGGACATTGTACATACAGGGCAGGATGGTGGATGACATTGTACATACAGGGCAGGATGGTGGAGGACATTGTACATACAGGGCAGTATGGTGGATAACAGTAAAAGTGTTCAAAACTTTTATCTGTAGAGCAGCTAAAAATAACATTATACCTACCAAGTATATACCACAAGCAATTGGGATAGATTTAGCATATAGTATATAGCAATTAGAAGTTGTCAGAAAATATTAAAGATCACAGGATCAAAAATCTGACGATTATGGATCACAGAAAAACAGACACCAAAAACTTTAACATTTCACAAACAGGACAGGATGATAGACAACAGGAATAGTGTTCCAGACTTCCATTCAGAGAGCAGCAAAAAATAACATTATACCTACCAAGTATATACCACAAGTAATTGAAATAGATTTTAGTATATAGTATAGAGCAATTAGAAGTTGTCAGAAAATATTGTACATCAAAGGCCAAAATTAAAAAATAATGACTCCCAGGAAAAAGGACACCAAAAACATTAACAAGGAACAAACAGGACAGAATGTTGGACGACAGGAATGGCATTCCAGATTTCATCTGGAGAGTTAGGAATTAAGTTGAACCTACTAAGTATATACCACATTTAAACAGATTTTAGAAAATATTGAAGATCATCGGACCTAAAATTTGACAATTAATAGTTTGAAACAGATACAAAAAACTTTACATCACACTTTTACAGGACAGGTTTTTGGGTGACAGTAATGCCACTCCATACTTTTAACTACGGTAGCTTGCTAAAAATACATTATACTTACCACAGAAACCATTGGTTCAGTTGGTATGTCTTTATTGAGCACATAGACAAATGACTCTCTAAAATCATCTCCAATCAAATCACACGGAAACTTGAACAAACAGCCAGCCTCCTCCAGTATACTCACAAACAATGTAAACTGTAAAATTATATATTTACAATATGAATGTACCTGTCTTCGATGAAACATATAGAAGCAATTGTATCACAATTCCCATTGAAAGACAATTGGGGTCATGACCCTTGATGTGTATCAATTTTCCTGCAATATGACTTCATGTCACCAACAGGATGACTAAAGGTCATGGGTCATGTGAGATCGGGTCACATGGCATAAAAACTATTTTACATGAACATGTATGGAGGAAATAATGCCAAAAGTTGAAACAAATATGATATGGGTACAAAATATTTATTGAAAGAAAGAATTGAAATATACGAAATGACATTTCTGCTCATGGTGTTTCAAGAGGTAATGCAAGATAGTGTTGCGCATGCCAAATTCAAAATGAAGGGCAAACGTGCACTCTATCTTGTATCACCTGTTGAAATACCATGATCAGAATGTCATTTCTTAAATAAATGTAGTTACTTACTTAATACAATTTAACTCTTAATTCATTAAGATTGACAAAGCAGGTGCTCCTTGTTATAAATGTGTCGTAAAGAGCCCATGTATATTATTTAGCCTATTTCAATTATTAATATTTACAATATGACTGTATCTCTTTTCAATGAAAAATGCAGAACCAATTGTATTGCAATTCCAGTTGAAAGACAATATAGGTCATGACCCTTGATGTGTATCAATTTTCCCGCAATATTACGTCATGTCCCATACAGGGGGTAACGTGGTCATATGAGATACGCCAATCTCACATGGCTAAAAACCCTATCACACACAAGCAGATATGAAAGAAATAGCACCAAGGTACAATATATTAAAAGAAAGAATTGTAAATATAAGAAATAACATTTCTGCTCATTGTATTTCCAGGGGTAATGCAAGATAGCATGGCGAGTGCCAAATTCAAAATGAAGGGAACCCTTCAAATTTGGCATGTGCCACACTATCTTGCATTACCCTTTGAAATACCATGAGCAGAAATATCATTTCTTAAAAAACTAATTCAGTGTTATTTTTGCACATGACATACTGTAAATCTGATGTGTGTATGTGTCATGGTGTGTGTGTGTGTGGGGGGGGGGGTTATTTTGGATCATAAAATACGACTTCAAACATTTTTCATGCTGTAAAATTTTTAAATTTTTACCATCATTTATAATTTACACTGAAGTAAGGCATTAACCAATCAAATTTAATTATAGTTTCATTGAAGTAAGATATTAATCAATCAAATTTCATTATACCTACATTGAAATATGACATTAACCAATCAGCATCCACCAGTACTTTTTTCATGTCTTCTAATGTCCAACATGGAACTTTTAATCCCAATCCTTTGATATAACTCCGTCTGGGTGCTGGATTTGCAAAGATACTGTTTATGCACTGTTCAAACTTTCCCAAATCTGATAGAGCTGGTTTATCTTCGATATCGCGATAGAAGCAGGCAAATCCCTATGTAAAATAAATTTAAGAATTTTGTGTGATTTCAATATTAAATAATCATCATTGTCTAAATATAGGTTAAATGGTATCACTGTAATGCAACAAATTAATTATGTATGTATATATGTATTTTGTTATTATTTTATTTTGTTTAACTGAGACAAAGAAACATATGAGAGAGAGAGAGAGAGAGAGAGAGAGAAGAGAGAGAGAGAGAGAGAGAGCGCAAGAGAGAGAGATAGAGCAAACTAACCCTGTTTATTAGACATACAAATAATATTGTTTGTTAAATTAACATGGGGAAACTGAAAGCTTGTAGTATCATAACAAAATATACAGTCTTCCAGAAGTTGTTCAGTTTAGACAGGTAGAGAATTCTGTACCCGGGTACCCGAAATCTTGTACCCGACTTCCAGAAGTTGTTCAGTTTAGACAGGTTTAACTGCATACGTTTTTACATACAATGGCATGTCTTAGGCCGAATCTGGCAGCTAACTTACCTTGGTATACATCAGTTGTAGTATTTTTTCCATTTCCAAATTGATGTTCAAGAAAAACAACTTTATTATATACATTAGATCATAAACTTAAGATATCACTTTCAAATACAGGAAAAGCTTTTAATATTTCAATTGTATGAACAAGATTTGATATGATGATTAATAGAATCTTACACCTGCAACAGTGTAAGACAGAGATATCTCAAACAAGGATGAATATTTTCTTGTCCAGAATGAGCTTTAGTGAGTTCTGGACATTGAAATATTCATCCGAGTTTAAAATATCTCTGTCTTACACTGTTACTGGTGTAGAGTTTTTTTTTCTCAAACATTAACAGCATAAAGACAAGATTTGTAAACAAAAAATTGCATCAAACATTCAGTTTTAGGCCATCGATGGTGTCTTCTGAGGATGATGTCATCAAACTTTGTTGAGGTCCTCACGTAAAATGATTATGACATCATCAATTCAGTGTGTGCAAGTGATTGTGATATTGAGAAATTGTTGGTTAAGACGAATAATCTCATCCCTAGGGTGGGACAAAAAAATCTCACATGGGTAAAAATGCTGGATTTCAATGACTCATGTGTGAGAATATATTATAAACTTATGGCGTCTAACTTACCCTGATATGCATAAGTTCTAGTATTTTTTCCATTTCTGCGTAGCATGTGACAGGATTCAGTAAAGTTCCAACAGTATCTGGTAATTCATCAATTATGGTCATCAATGGGCATATTGGAAAGCCTTTATTCACAATATCATTCACAAAACCCAAGGTGAGTGGGAAATACTGAATACCATGCCAGGGATAAGTTTTAATCAAACCTGCCACTGCTCTTGTTGTTGCTGACTTCATTCCCTCAACATTTAGCTGAAAAAAACACTATTAAAATTGAAATTTAAATATATACAGTTAAACCTTGATTCATCCCCACCATATGTTTAGTCAAATTTTGGCGGCATTATGAAAGGGGTTATGTAATAGATTAAGGAAGTCTTATAAAGATATAGTTCCACTTGCATTGATTTCTTATCATAATTCCATGTACCCTGACAAGTTAACCAATTGCTATGAGAGAAATTGTTTAGAAGGTATCAAATGAAGGCCCTCAAAAAGTATTATGGGCTACATCACAACTTATGATGTCTCTGTATCAAAATTACCCTATATATATTTAATATACCATAGTGCCATATTTCTTTCATTATCAATTTTAATTTTACATGTGGCAAATGTAAACTAAACAGTTGGTGCTATCCCTTCCCTAGTACCCAACTCCACTTCCCTGGTGGGAGTTCATGTTTTATTTAAATTTTCCAGTTTTCAAAGTTTTTTCTTTGCTTTTGGGATCATGATTAAGAAATGGATTGGTATGTTTGTGTTTGATATGATAAATTATCTGTTTGAAGTTATTATATGTATATGTATATATATGTCAGTTACATGTTATTTTAAGATTTCTTGTTCATTATGTTTTATGTTCATTGAATTACTTGCCATAACCAATTATTGTAATTGAGTTTGAGCAATAAAGATATTGTTAATGTATACAATTAAGTGACTTTGATCTTTATCCATCAGCCTCTTCATAGATTTAAATTTTAAATCTTTATATATCAAATATTTTGATAATCCTATGGATAATGCATAAACATTTAACATTAGAAAAGCAATTCTTACACAATCATGTTCATACCAGGGGTATGACATGAGTTGAACACCTGTATTTTGTGTTGGAGAGTTGGGCCAAATATGACAGAAGTTGAATTCCTGAAATTCTGTGCCAGAGTTTGAATAAAATATAACAAAAGTTGAATTCCTGACATTCTGTGCCAGAGTTTGGACCAAATATGACAAAAGTTGAATTCCTGAAATTCTGTGCCAGAGTTTGGACAATATGATATAGTTGAATTCCTGAAATTTTGTGCCAGAGTTTGGAGAAATATGACACAATTGAATTCCTGACATTCTGTGCCGCAGTTTGGACCAAATATGACATAGTTTAATTCCCGACATTCTGTGCCGGAGTTTGGACCAAACATGACCAAAGTTGAATACCTGACATTTTGTGCCAGAGTTTGAAACAAATATGACAAAAGTTGAATTCCTGACATTTTGTGCCAGAGTTCAGACCAAATACAACACAAGTTAAATTACTGTAGAGTTGGCTATAGGTTAAGATATACACTTACTATGTCACACTCAATAAAAAAATCTTCACTGTTTTCTATAACTGTGGCCAAATGTGTATAACAGCAACTTCCACTAGTATGAATCTGCTGATCATGAAAGTTGAACCCAGACAGGTTGCCATCCCCATCATTCTCACCTAGAAACTTTCTGTAAAATAAAGAATATGGACATTAACTGTACATTGTATCAATGTATGGAGTGACAGGTTGCCATCCCCATCATTCTCACCTAGAACCTTTCTGTAAAATAACGAATATGGACATTAATTGTACATTGTATCAATGCATGGAGTGACAAGTTACCATCCCCATCATTCTCACCTAGAACCTTTCTGTAAAATAAAGAATATGGACATTAACTGTACATTGTATCAATGCATGGAGTGACAGGTTGCCATCCCCATCATTCTCACCTAGAACCTTTCTGTAAAATAAAGAATATGGACATTAACTGTACATTGTATCAATGCATGGAGTGACAGGTTGCCATCCCCATCATTCTCACCTAGAACCTTTCTGTAAAATAAAGAATATGGACATTAATTGTACATTGTATCAATGCATGGAGTGACAAGTTACCATCCCCATCATTCTCACCTAGAACCTTTCTGTAAAATAAAGAATATGGACATTAATTGTACATTGTATCAATCCATGGAGTGACAGGCTACCGTCCCTATCATTCTCACCTAGAACCTTTCTGTAAAATAACGAATATGGATATTAATTGTACATTGTATCAATGCATGGAGTGACAGGTTACCATCCCCATCACTCTCACCTAGAAACTTTCTGTAAAATAAAGAATATGGACATTTATTGTACATTGTATCAATGTATGGAGTGACAGGTTGCCATCCCCATCATTCTCACCTAGAAACTTTCTGTAAAATAAAGAATATGGACATTAATTGTACATTGTATCAATCCATGGAGTGACAGGCTACCGTCCCCATCATTCTCACCTAGAACCTTTCTGTAAAATAACGAATATGGATATTAATTGTACATTGTATCAATGCATGGAGTGACAGGTTGCCATCCCCATCATTCTCACCTAGAAACTTTCTGTAAAATAAAGAATATGGACATTAATTGTACATTGTATCAATGTATGGAGTGACAAGTTACCATCCCCATCATTCTCACCTAGAACCTTTCTGTAAAATAACGAATATGGATATTAATTGTACATTGTATCAATGCATGGAGTGACAGGTTGCCATCCCCATCATTCTCACCTAGAAACTTTCTGTAAAATAAAGAATATGGACATTAATTGTACATTGTATCAATGCATGGAGTGACAGGTTGCCATCCCCATCATTCTCACCTAGAAACTTTCTGTAAAATAAAGAATATGGATATTAATTGTACATTGTATCAATGCATGGAGTGACAGGTTACCATCCCCATCATTCTCACCTAGAAACTTTCTGTAAAATAAAGAATATGGACATTAATTGTACATTGTATCAATGCATGGAGTGACAGGTTGCCATCCCCATCATTCTCACCTAGAACCTTTCTGTAAAATAAAGAATATGGATATTAATTGTACATTGTATCAAAGCATGGAGTGACAGGTTGCCATCCCCATCATTCTCACCTAGAACCTTTCTGTAAAATAACGAATATGGATATTAACGGTACATTGTATCAATGCATGGAGTGACAGGTTGCCATCCCCATCATTATCACCTAGAAACTTTCTGTAAAATAAAGAATATGGATATTAATTGTACATTGTATCAATGCATGGAGTGACAGGTTACCATCCCCATCATTCTCACCTAGAAACTTTCTGTAAAATAAAGAATATGGACACTAATTGTACATTGTATCAATGCATGGAGTGACAGGTTGCCATCCCCATCATTCTCACGAACCTTTCTGTAAAATAAAGAATATGGATATAATTGTACATTGTATCAATGCATGGAGTGACAGGTTGCCATCCCCATCATTCTCACCTAGAACCTTTCTGTAAAATAACGAATATGGATATTAACGGTACATTGTATCAATGCATGGAGTGACAGGTTGCCATCCCCATCATTCTCACCTAGAAACTTTCTGTAAAATAGAATATGGACATTAACGGTACATTGTATCAATGCATGGAGTGACAGGTTGCCATCCCCATCATTCTCACCTAGAAACTTTCTGTAAAATAAGAATATGGACATTAATTGTACATTGTATCAATGCATGGAGTGACAGGTTGCCATCCCCATCATTCTCACCTAGAAACTTTCTGTAAAATAAGAATATGGACATTAATTGTACATTGTATCAAAGCATGGAGTGACAGGTTGCCATCCCCATCATTCTCACCTAAAAACTTTCTGTAAAATAAGAAGGTTAATAATATAAAATTATTGACTTTTGAAGAGGTAGACATAAAGATTTATCAACCTCAAAAATATTATATTCACTGAGGCCATGTTTTTGAGGCTGATAAATTCTTATGTCTACCGAACTGTAAGTCAATAATTGTTTTATTATATGACCAATGATTTTTACTACTATATTATTATGTTTTAAATTACAAAACGTAATAAAGTTTCTTATTTAGAAGAATCCTTTGCTGTTTTCAATGTTATTTCATACAATATTGTGTCCTTTTTTGCTCAGTGGACATTACCTATTGTTACGCCACAATAATGCTGTGTGCCTTATTGAGCGGTGGACATATCGATTTATCAGGATAGTCAAACATGGCCAATCAGAAAATGGCAAAATCATTGGTCATATAATAATTTCAAGTTATGCATGGTGTGAACATTTAATAAGAATATCAAGATGAAATAAAGATATTAATCTCTAATTTACTTTTCTATATGTATATGTGTTTACAGAATTTTTTCTTTTAATTTTAACAGATTTATGATACAATTATCAACTTCAGTTGAGATGCATACAAGATTTTATCAACTCTGTATTTACAGAGACCAATAGGCTGAAGGATTTAGCCTTTAACATAGATAATTAAAACCATTTTAAGTTATAAACCATGCAGTTTAAGTGATTAAGTAATGCGAAATTAAAATTTATGTCCAGGAGTTACTGTAGTGATTTCTTAATACTTGTGTTGTTTCTGCATCCAAACACAATTTTGTTTTTGAAATTTAAATGTCGTTTTCTCTGACGACATCACAATATGTTTCTTTCCTTGACCGTTTATCTATGTTGGAAGCAGAACCGTAATGTATGTATTCAGAACCATAAATCACATAGTTACTTTCGGTCGTGTGACAGCTGTCAGATACTTTCTTAAAGTGAAATGAATACAGATTAGACAAGATTTTAGTGAAGTTAGTCATTAAACAATACTAACAGTCTATTCAAACAAACTGAGTTTGTGTCATGGCATTATATTTCAAATAGGGACAGTTTTTATTTACTAAGGTTTTTTTCAGTATTCCAAATATTTCTGAGTATACAATACGGACTCAATGTTCTGGTCATATTATTAAGTTTACCCTTTATTCAATCCTTCAGAGAGTTGATCCATCCATTTTTTTAATTCTTGTAATATATCTTGTTTGATTGTAGTCTCTTTGTCTGATTTAGCTGAATCCATCTTACAAAGCATGAAGACTGTTTCTGGGTACTGGAAAAATACATTAAAGTTATAAATGTTTCTGGGTACTGGAAAAATACATTAAAGTTATAAAATATAGAAAGATAAGAAACTGGAAAAAATATGTTTAAATAATAATGTGGCACAAATCTAACAAAACATTAATGAAAGTAAAGATCCCTAGTCCATAGACTAGCTTCACATTAAGTCATAGCACTTGAATGAAAGAGGTTATTTCTGAAAAGTTAAGACTGAAGTAGAGTGGAGTAATGGTATTTTATACCCCTGAAAATCAGAGTGCCTGGATAAAACCACCAACCTCAGCAAGTAACTCACAAACTTTCTCAAATTAGGATGTGCCCTGTGTACAATTTGAACCTAGGCATTGAGAGGCACTGTGATCTATAATCACGCACCTTAACCGTGTTAGTCCCCAAGGCCACAGTAAGAACTGGGATTTGAATCTGAAATCATTGACTTTAGAAGCCAAATTAATCACAGTAACAATGAGATAAGTCTTTTCATTAAACCAGAATATAAAGGTTTCACATAGGATGATCCAAATATGTGTGAACTAAGAACAAAGAGTTCTATAGAATAAGCTATAATTGACATCCATCATAAATGGAGTTTCAAACTGACACACTTTAACAAATAGAGTTCACAATAATGGCAAACCTACAATTACAACAACCCAGAAATCAGAAAAGTAAAATATCAAACACAAAACTATTGGTCCATTTCAAAATCACAACAATACCAAAAGGCAAGTTAAAACTAAAAACTGAAAAGAAAATTAAGGTAAACACATGAACTAACACCAGGGAAGTGAGGTCGGGAGCTCTGGAAGGTAAGCACCTCCTCTTAGCTAGGTATACCCGCGGGGTGTGAAATCAAATGAAAGGAACATAGAACCATGGAACGGCAAATATATCCAAGATTATTTTGGATACAGAGACAATGTTCAGCTTAGTATTGCCTACAAGCCAACAGGGGAGATAACATTGTAATGATCTTGGAAAGAACAATCCCTAATATGTCAGGGGAGACAACCTACTGACCTTAGACAGAACCATCTTGATTTTATCTGCTAATTTAGTAGCCACATTTTCTTCTGTCATAGAATATGGTAAAAGAACAATGCTACCATTATTCAATATCAAATCTTCTAATCCCTGAAATAAAATGAAACAAAGACATTCAAATACTGCAACATAACTCAAATAATTTAAATGCAATCTCAAAAACAACATCAAACACAACAGTTGCCCTCAACAAATATACTTGTATAATTCAACTCTTTGTATCAAACATTTTCATTGGTCAAATCTTTTCTGTTACATTTGCATGAATGGATTGGCTCTAGTACTGGAACTACTTTTCTATTGTATTCATATGATCACTATTGCTCAATAGATCTTGTGGACCAACCAGATGGACAAAATAATGACTTTACGTTAGTCATAGCATTAAAAAGTTGAGTTGAGTTGAGTAATGATGTTTAACGTCCCACTCAAGAATATTTCACTTATATTTAGACATCGCCAGCTATAGGCGAAGGTGCAGGAATATTGCTTGTGCCTTGTGTTTATGGCATTATACAGCAGGGTTCTTTATTGTGCCAACCATACCATGTCAAGGACCTTGTTTATTTTAAGTTCCATGGCATTTAAGAAGCCATCAATGTTGAAGTTATATACAATAGAACCTTTATTGTAAACTTTACCTGACCATAGATAATTTCATACAAATTATAATGATATGAATCTGAGACTGGTGCCTTTTCATTCTTGGTTTCACTTTTGCCTGGTTTCCAGTTCCCCAGTATTCTAAGTGGAGCAACATAATCACTGATCAACACCTGTGACATCAACCCTTGCTTATGTTCTGGGTCTAGAAGAATCACTATCTTGTATGTTTTTAAGCTCTCCAAAGTTGTATCTGAATAAAAATAATAAAATAATAAATCCTGAATATATATATCCTGTTTAATGCTCAATAATTTGCGAGCCAAATTATTGTGGTAGAGAACCAGTCAATTTATTTGGTGTTTTTAAATTTTGTGGTGTAAAGTATGTTTGAATGGAAGCAACTTTCATTTGACAACATGTTTTATGTTCAACATACACATGAAAAAGCTTAGTACATGGAAAAAATAAAGTGAACAATCAAACTTCTTCACACTATGATCTGCATGATTAGATCTCCAGATTCAAACCCTGACAATAACAGGTACTGTATAGTTGCTTTTATTCACTATGGATTTAATTTCGCTATATTCACAATTTGACTTTAAAGCGCCAAATTAAATACCAAGTGATTATTTTCATGCGGCATTCACTAAACTTAGACTTGTATAATCTGTACAGATTATTATTAACACTTGCAACTGAACCGAAAATTTTATACCTGTGGATAAATTTAGGTGTCTAAATCGTGAAATTTTATCCCTGTATATTAAACAACTATACAGTATTGTTAAACATGGTATCGGTCCACAGTAGCAAAAAAGCTTTTGACAAAGTCCTCTTAGCTACAATTGCAAAGCCAGTGAAATAGTGTTAAGGTTGCCGTGAGGAACTTGCTTGGCCCTGGCCATTATGCAAGTTGTTTCTTTTAACCCTGCCCCGGTTGTGACCCGCACTATTCCATCTCGGACGGTTGTTATTACACAGATAAACGGCTGCTCTATAATCTTTCAACTGTCACTTTATACCAAATGGACACTGAGATTCCAATAAATATGAGAAGAAAGGAGTACATGGTATTTTACGCCCACTCAAGATTCTATCATTTAAACTGAGATGTTTAGTACTGGGATAATGGAGGAAACTGGAGTACCCAGAGAAAACCAACAACATTCAGCAAGCAAACTGATAAAACAAACTTTCTCACACTAAGACCTGTCCTGTAAGGGATTCAAACCTAGGTGGTGAGAAGCACTGTGCTAGGGCTTTATACCACTAAGCCACAAAAGGCCCAAATATGAGAAGGTGGTTTCTTAAAATAGAGAACCTACTTTAGAGTTGACTTCCAAGTATTTCTATTTCAAAACTTCAAATACAGTCCAACCTGCCTTAAAGACCATCTCAATATAAGGGCTACCTGTTTATAAAGACCAGTAGAACTGTATCCCAATTGTCCTTTATTCAGGTTATATGAACCTGTATATAATGGCAACCTGTCCATAAAGGCCACTTTTATTGGTTCCTTTGGGTTGCCTTTATAGACAAGTTTGACTGTATAGCATTTTAATGTTCATTAATGTACAGGGTGATTGAAGAAATTATTTACCTACCAAAAAAAAGATATTTTTGTTTTTCATACACACTGGTAGGAGGTGATATTAATGGACAACCAGTCAACTTCAACCTCGCATTAGAACTTACTGAAAATAATCAATGATAAAATTATATCATAAATCAGATGTTGACAGATGGTGTGTGACACAAAAATGTATGTGAATGGTGAACACCATCACATTTCATGTTGATGTCAATGTTCACTACAGCTAAAAATAGTTTTCCTTTGGTGTGATATTGGAACATGTTTAAACTTAAACCTACAGACTTTACAATATATATGGATTTAGGGATGTGGGCTACAGTGCTAGTGGCAAAACCAAAACAAACTAATTATAACTTTTACAGTTATTGTAAAAGTAAAGTAATTAATATACAATTTTTTTTAAACAAACTTAAAATTTTGGAGTGGAATGAGTTGGAGTAAAGCAGAATAATATGGTTTGATGCCCCGGGTAAGTTTTTTTTTCCCGGTCAATTTTGGAATGGTGGAGGAAACTAGAGTGCCCAGAGAAAACCACTGGACAGTACCACACTTGGATTTATTTCAATGAGATTTGAACACAGGCAGTAAAAGGCATCGTGAACTGAAACTTTAGTCTAATGACAATTTTAAATCCCCTTGTGGCTAAGTATACAACTCATGACACAAATATTCTGTATTTTGTCTAATTATTTCTGAAAATATCAGAATTCTTTCTTAAATTTTAATATGCTAAAAATTAGTGTCTCCTTAATATTTTGAACACTTTTATCAGTATTCTGAATTTCCAAAATTCATGATTGATTTTTTTTACATTTGAGAAAAATAATGGATTTTTCAAACAAAATTCAGACTTTGTGATTTATAATGGCTGGTGGATGAAGGTATGTGACTTACATGCTTTCCCATAAATAGATGAGACATCAGTACACAACATTTTCATTTGTAACTCCGGAAATCTTTCAAAGAAATAATAAAGTGAGCGATCTGTCACCTTCTTACATCCTTTAATAGTAACCTAAAGTCAATTAATAGACAAATTAATCATATATTTGTACTAAAGGTATTTAGTTAATTTGAAATACAGTAAAACCTCAATTCATTGCCACCATTTGTTCAGTCAAATTTTAGCATGATAAAGGGGTTTGGCGATAATTTGGGGGAGGCGGATATTGAAAAACAAAATGGATTTTTGGACTTCAAATTAGTGTAGCGATAAGCGAGGTAGCAAAGTTATCGAGGGGTATTATAACGAGGTTTTACTGTATATGATAATGCTGCAAACTACAAATATTACGGCCCTATATATCACCCCCACCCACCAAATCACATCCTTTCAATTTTTTTTCATATTGTACATTTAACTGACCTAGCTCTTGGCTGATATGGCAGGTGATATGGATTTAATTGAAATCCTTGTTCTTGCAATCTCCATTCTGTACCCGTAATGGGAAATAACTCATGTGTTAACTAGGGATAGACACTAAGAGAAAATTCTGAAGTAGCCAAAAGAACTAGTAAGGATTTTAATCTGGTAGTCCTTCCAATCTTTACATTAATACTCGCCCAAACAAATAAAAGTCAATCCCTGTATTCAGAACTCGTATTAGGAGGACTTGTACTTTTGTTGCTTTTTTCCATGTCCATGGCAACGGTCCCTATTTTGAAAATTTCAAACCTTTAAAAAGGTTCTACATACAATAGAAAAACTGCAAAGAAACCCAATTACTTTTTGCCATTGTTAAAATGACAATAAAAATATGATTATTTAGCATAATTTACAAAATGTATCACTTATTCATTAACATGGTATTACTTTATTGTAAACATGTATTTAGTTAACCTAATAATAATAATAAGATGAAGAAACCTTGCAAAAACAAAAAGTCCCCAAATTTGTTTGGGCGCCTTAATTAGCAAATTATTATAGATGTTAGGGGAAACTACAAACAAGATTATTTTAAAAAAAATAAATTCAGCAAAGATTAAAATAAAAAATGAAAACTAAACTTACTGTGTTAAGAGAGGTAAATGACTCTCCTTGTGTTATATATACTGCTGTCATGTCCGTTATGTAGAAACAACCTATACAAGTATATAATATATTTTTATCGGTTAATTGCATAATATTTCCCTGCACTGATTCATTTCCTATTAAAGTAATATTTTTAAAATTGGTTATTTGCATAAGAAAAAATCCCCAATTTCGGTTATTTGCATACAATTAATCCTAAAATTATGCTACCTTGGACTGAAATTGTTAGATTTTAAAGGAAAATTGTCGAAAAGTAAACTGAAGATTACTAGTCCAGTAAGTTTTTCACATTATGTACTAAACAAAGTGCAAGTCAGGCATGAAGCCACTTAACTGGCGTGTCATGACCTTATCCATCTATTGAGATGGTTGTCATGATAGTGTTCCCATATATTTTAATAAGTTACAACAATAAATATAACTGTAACAGGTAAAGAATTTTGTACTCCGGTCACCAAATCTTAAGTATTAATATAATTCATCACATACCTTGGCAACCTCATTTTGTGCAATGTTTTCCTTGCTGAAACTGGAGTGCAGTAATGGACTCACTGTTTTACACCCTAGTCAAGATTCTTTCACTTATATTGAGAAGGTCAGTTATGGGATGGTGGGGGAAAACAGAGTGCTTGGAGAAAAACCACAAACCTTTGGCAACCAAACTGACAAACTTTCTCACACTAAGATGTATCTCAAGTGGTCTCAAGAAGGTCAAAACAGTGAATGTTTCCTACTGCAAGTATTTCTTCTTATACAGTATGAAATCAATATGTATTATAGTACAGGTTAATAATTCTGCAATATGGTAAACATAGTTATTAAGATATACATTTTAACTACCTATTTAACCAATCATTTTGTTGAAATGATGATGACGTAGTGTAGATAAAACAAGTTAAATAAACCAATGAATTATTTTACCTGAAAGTGTCAAAAATTCACAACGATGAAGGTGAATTTTTCTTTCATTCAAAGTATGAAAAACATATCCGTAAGCTGTTCAAGTCCTGCTAAATGCAAGGACGTAATATTTTCTGGAGCATTGGATAAATATTTCTGAAAATATAAACATTAAAAACCAGTCATAAGTGAAATTGTATGCCATTTAAAAAGTGTCCCCGAAATGGGAAATCCCAACTATGTACATGATCAAAATATAAATAGCCAATGACACATCTACTCTACCCAAAGATTGTTTCTGTGAAGTTTCATGAAAATCTGTAAGTTTATTAAGAAAATTGACATTTAAAATGTTGGTGAAAGAAATGGCTTAAACACTAATGTACCCCAACTTTGTTTTTGGAAAATAATGTTTCTATTAATTGTTCTATTTCTATGGAGCCAAGTTTTCATAGATTTAAAAACTTATAACATGGCCTCAAATTTTCCCCATCTGAATGTTTATAATTAGTAAGTAAAATGAAGTGATTTAAATTTTGTCCATTACGATATTTGTGTAAACCATTAACATCAACTTGTTAATTGTAAAATATATATGAAATGTATTAATTTTCTATATTTCCTACAGTTGGTATTAAGTTTCATAATTTTTTTCATAATATTATCATAATAAGCAACTATAATACAGATTTCTTAACATGCTTAAGTATATTGTATTAAATTCTTTTTAGAGGTGTACTAATTTTGACAATTTTCCCCGATGACACAGTTGCGCTAATTTAAGGTCCACCGCCAAATAAATACCATCACAATTAGGTAATTCATGAGATATGAGTTAACACCAAATTACATTTGTGTGAATTTACCCAAATTATAATTGTGCTAAAACTTGTACACACTCAAACTGATACATTTCAGTTTATAGCCTTTCAGGGTTTTTCCTACCCAAAATGGGAATTTATCTAATTGATTCAATTGGCAAAATTATCAGGTTTTTAAATAAAGTTTTTATACTTTTACAATGATTCAGTAGCTCTTTTAATAACTTTTTTCACATCACATTTGCTATTGTGAGACAAAGCTACTGAAATACCAGTATCAGCTGATTTAAATATGGCGCCATTGTCATAGTAACTAAACCATGTGTTAATACAGATCACTTGTGCACTTGACAGTATTCTTATAACTCTGGGAAGGAAACAGATAAGGTTAAATTCAAGAAAACTGAAACATGAAGGAAAGCCAAACTGGATTGGGAATTTTTTCTTTATTTTGGGAAAAACGTTCCATTTTGCATTAGGAATGCCTCCCACATTGGGAATTAAATATAGGGTAGAAAAAGCCCGGACCTTATTTGACCTTAGTCTTAATTTATAAACTTACCATAGCTGGAGATAACGGGAAGTAATCATAGATGTGAAACTGATCAAATACATCTTTCTTCGTCACATCAACTACAATAAATAAACAAGATTTAACTGTAATGGAATGCCAGATGCTTAATAAGTTGGGAAAGTCACTAGATTTATTAAATGGGGTTTTAGGTCGGTCCCAGTCAAGTTGGATTAATTTGGTCTGGTTTGATTATAAACTGTTACCAACCTTAAACCAGCCTTTATTCATTGCTCAAGATAACCCTAAGTTTACGCTACCTATCATAACATTTAATAAGGCTGTGTTGGTCTAATGGACAAGACGTCAGTCTCCAAATCCAGGGTCTCTCACCACTGTGAGATTAAGCTCTGAGCAGGCCACTTGTGGGAAAGTGAATTTTCCTTGTTGTTAGCCTTTACTGGTTCATCTGGTGTAAGCAGAATGTGACTGGGGGAGTGGTATGCTTGTCTGCAGTGCATTGACTCAGTGAGCTAGCACCTTAGAGTCGCCCAGAGTGTGCGCTGGTACAAGGCAGACCATACAACACACTCGCACATCACACTGATAAACAAATTTGTGCATAGATTAATCTATAGTAATAAATAAAGTAGTTCTCATTCCAAATAGCTGAAAATTTGCTGATGCGACATTTATCAATATTCAACAACCCTATCATAACATTAGGACAATTGACAGAATATCACCAACATCCAACACAAGAAAACCTGATATGATCAGATTGATTTTACCAGCATAATATACCATTTACAACCAATAAGACTTAAGGCTAAAAGCTCAGCACTGGGTTATTTTACAAATACCAGTAATAGGCACTGTGAACTTATTCAGAGTTATTCGGGCCCATTGTAAAACTTATATAGCTTCACGTATTTTCACAAGTAAACTTACTGACATCAAAACACTAATAAGGCTGCAGTGGCGGTGGCGGTAATGTATACTTATAAATTGTAATAATTTATGGATTAATTTTTAAAAACATGATAAAAATAATTGAGCAAGTTTTTTGGGACTCTGATCTTGGTATTGCAGAGTACAGTGCAATTGATGATAAGTTTACTATGAATTTATATGCAGACTTAGACTCGGACAGAGATGTTTTGGATTCAGAATAAATGTCAAATTGATACGTTTATGGTTCAAGTTATTAAGCTGGACTTATTCTGATATAAATGTAGTAAAATTGTCACAGTGTTAGATCAGTATAGTGTGATTCACTCACTGACCATTACTGCTTAGATTCACTAAAATACACTTCAATATAATCCTTTTTGTACAACAAAACTAAATATACAAATAAGCTGAGTTAAAGGATGTAATGAAACATCACATCAGCTTTATTAAAAAGGTAAAAAAATAATGTACAAAACTGCTGAAAATATTGCCTTCTTTTGCCCACAGGCATTTAATTGTCTTTAATCATTTGATCTCTCTCTCTCTCTCTCTCTCTCTCTCTAATTATTTGATCTCTTTTTCTCTCTCTCTATTAAAAGGGCTTTTCCTTATGGAATAACATGTTTAATGACTTTGTTTAATGACTTTTAATATCTAAAATAACCCCTAGATAACACACCTGAGTTTTACCTGAATGCATGAGTGAATTTAACTCCCTTTGGTTAAGATGTTAGTCAAGAGGGTACCAAATAGGAAATGTAAGCTTCTAAATTTTTAAAAAATATTTTTTTTAAAAATTCTGATACATGTATGTACCCCAGGGCAGACTTCCAGTCCATGTAATAAGATTATTACAAACTCATATTTTTTTAGTAGGTCTTTCAATTTATAAATAAAAATTACTATTTTTATAAAAATGTATGAACAGGTAAAATTTATCATAAACAACCCATGGTTTTTTTTTATATTTCCGTAACTACTATAAAAGTATACATACCATTTTTTTGCAATTTACGTGAAGAAGATGTCTTTGTAAGCTTCTCTTTTCCTTTAATAAGCTCGTCTACCGACACCATATACCGTCCCTGGTTATCAGTATCTGTGTTTGTTTCAGGTGGTTCAGGTTTTGATGAGCTTGCTGGTCCTGGTCCTGGAGGTGGTGGTGGCGGTGGTGGTGGGGGTACAGATGAAACAGGTGGTGGTGGTGGTGGTGCAGGTGGTGGTGGAGCAGGTGGTGGTTGTCCTGGAGACTGGTTTGCCTCAGAAGGTGCTGCATCCTGTTGAGTATTTTCTGACATGGTGGTACACTTATAACTTTTCTTTTTAATTTGCTACAACTGAACCAATGCTGCAATGACACATGCCATAGGTTATCTCCCCTAGTTTTACATAAATCTCCCTCTATGTGAACTCTTGTTGCATATTTAAGTAATTGTTTATCAGTTCACCATTTTGTTAGATTTCTAGAATACTGAATTTACTGGTAAATTATTGTCTAATTAAAACTTCTGGTGTTCCAGCTAACCTTCAAAACTTCTTATATAACCTACAAAATAATCATTCAGAAATTACATTATTATTACATTGAATTAAAATTTCCCTTTTTGACTGGTATATCTGTAAAACTGTTTCCATAACAACTGTGGCTCTAGAAGTCCAAGCAAGAAGATGATAGAAAATTATTATTTAAAAACGTAAAATAGAATTTGGAGCAGACACCCACAAAAGAATAATTGGGGTGAAAAATTAAATTTGGGACAGAAAGTTTTGAAAGAAAATGTTGGGTGGGGCAACACTGAGAGAAAAGGTTATGGAATGGAACATTAACAATCCTTGACCATATCACAAACTCGAGAATAACAGGCATTGGGAATAAGATATTGATGCTTTTTTATTTAATCTTTTTCGACATTGTGATGAACTAAAAGCACATGTATCAGAAAACTAAATTTGTTGCAAATTAATTTTGTTTTCTTAATGTTTTTCACATAAAGAAAACCAAAGAATATGGAATATTGACTTCATTCAGAACTTTGTCAGATAAGATATTAAATAATTAAATAATACAAGAACCTGCTTTATAATTAATTATTGGCATATGCAGGTTAATCAAGGTTTCAGATATTAATAATCATTAAACTTTGTATCATGACTTACATCATTGTTATTTTGTATGCATTTTTTGTCTTAAATGAACACCTGTGTTGAACAGAGCTTGATGGGTGGTTAGGTGTCATAGTTGGTAGTGTCCCAGTAGTATAGGGGAGGCCCAGGTTCGATTGCTGGTTTGGTCATTTCCTGTTACATTTGGTGGTTTGTCTGAACCATGGAAGTAGCTGACAAACAGGTTAGTCCAAGCTTGAAACCTGGTGATTTCAATTCAAGGAAGTTGAATCGAAAAAAGATAGGGAGGAATGTGCGGTCCAGGCTCAATAGGTGGCCGGATAGCTCAATTGGTAGAGTGTCCTGCTAGGATTGTAAAGGTCATGGGTTCAAGTTCTGGTTTGTTTGCTTCATTTTCCCCCTTCCAGTTACACACTAAATTGCTTACCATCTCTGTCAAAAAAAGCAAAGCTAAATCCGGAAGTAGTGGAAGTTAAACAAGAAATTCCAAGATTTTTACTTTCTTCTTCCGGTACGATCGCTGTAAAACTTTGAATTACTGGCCAGGTCGAATATCAAAACAGAATTTACAGGAAGTCATAGAAGAAAAGATGAGTGATGAATCATGCTGATGTTCAACTTCATGCAACTTTGAACAGGTGCTTTTGTCAAGTGCCGAAACTATTTTTTCTTGACTTCCGCAATTCTTATCAATTTCTTGCTCAATCAAAAAGATTATTTTAATACCTGCAACATTACCTCCTTACGTTTTACACTTTAGTTTTGCCATATCATGATATTGATGTTGTCACTAAGGACGCCATGCCACTTTTCTTTTTGCGGGAAATTGCTGTCCTGAAGAATCAAAGGGAGGCAACCGGAAATATTTCCGTGTCTTGTCCTGTTTTGTAAGTTCTACTGTTTTAGAACACCTTCTATTTACTGAGAAATTACTGTATGGCAAAAATATTTATCGTTAAAGGTGTCTGGTTGTACCTTTTCTATTTTTGTCACACAGAAGACAATGTCAGACTCCAAACACAAAAGTTGTCTTACTTTTTTCATTCGTTAATGTACCCCAATGCATGGTCTAACTTGAATTGGGCATTTAGCGACCAATGAGTGTAAACAAAATGGGCTCATTAGATCCCTAAAAATAAAAATAAATGAACCACACCACTGGATATATACTTATTGTCATGATATATCATAGTAGACAGTATCAGAGTATCCGTATGGAGTTTTACAATCAGTGGCCTCAATATGTGTCTCAGTGAGTTTGTTTCTGATTCAGTACCCGTACAAAGTCGAGAGTCTAGGAAACCGGTTTATTTAAGAGTTTACTCTTGTTCCGGGATCCTCTTTATATTATTTATTTGTAAATTGTACTTGAAACATAAATAAAAATATATACACACTATGTAGATTTGATTCAACAATAGACAGCCATTCCAGTAATGTTGGGTTAATGCAAAAGATTAGGTGATGTCATTTGTAATTTTTCGGTCATCACTAACTTTTCCTATCTTTTCCACAAAATAAAGGGTCTGGCCACATATATCATCAATGGTACGTCACGGGTCGGGTCACTGCATCAGATCCGTTGTTGTGTGGCTACGGTGTTCTCAGGAAGGTTTCATTACGGAGATGTGCATCTAGTCAGTCATGACAAATTAGTCCAATAAATCAAACATCTCAGTAAAATGGCCAACAATCACATACTGAATTTATAATGAGAAATCATTGGCTTAAAATTATCCCAGGATGCACTATTTTGCACGGTGATCATGCCCCCTGATCCAACCTTCCCTCCCTAGCAGATGAAGCGCCGGATTCACACGGCTATGGAATATCAAATATTTATAATCAGTGATCTCAATATGTTTATTCTGAGTTGTTTCTGTACCCAGTGCCCATACAAACTTGGGGGTTTCAAGTCAAGTATAATCAGTGGTACTAGTATTGATCACTACATGTATATGTTAATTTAGTCTTTTTCTCTTAGGCTTTTTATTGTTTATAACATTTAATATTCGCGTGATATATATAGCGAATTATACATGAGTGTTCATGTGTAATAATAAATATTCACCGAGTTTAATAATACAATATACATAAACACGGATGTAAGAATCATCTATTCATTATATAATCAAGAGAAAAAACTTTTTTCTACAAAATACAAACTGTCTTCTCTATTAAGTCCTTGTACTAGCTCGTGACATTCCAATGTGCGCGCTATGATGTCGACTGTTGATTGTTTCAGACACACTTTATTTAGGTATTTCAATATAATAAAAAGAATAAGTTAGAATTTTTTCCCATTTTTCTATGTCATTATATTTTTGTCATAGAACATTTATACCCATCACATTTAGCAGTAAAAGTTACTGGTTAGGCGCTGTACACGTTAAATTAAAATAACAGAATGAAGTGTGTCTGAAACAAACAACACTCGACGTCATAGTATCGTGCACTGATCGTGTAATATGATTTTTATTACATGGCTTTATTGTATGGAATATTGAGAAGATTACATTATAAATATGTTTTCAGCTGCATATTGGTTCTTCCCATATAGCTGTTTAGATGTTTCAATTTAGTAAAAAATCCCGTAAAGTATCAGTTTCACACTATTAAAGCGTAAACTTTTTTTCTTTCTTTTTTTTAAATGATTTACTTTCGCTAAATTACTATTGATGAATGTTTTTCCACACCCTAGAACTTTGTGGCATGTCGGCGCAAATTTTGAATATCAATGGCATGGTCATCCGCATCTGTGTCGATCACACACACACGCGAAAGAGAGAGCCAGTTTTTCTTTTGTTGATGGCCGACACCCACATATATTAAAAACTCCAAAACACTTACTATGTCCCTTTTTAATTGGTGTTGTTCATCTAGTTTGTCACTGTGAAATCTTCCACGAATACTCTTAAAGGATTATCATATTCGGTTTGATTGGCGATGCTCTACTAGTTTGTCACTGTGAAATCTTCATGCATACTCTTAAAACCTTATTTCATTCTGTCTAATTGGTGATTTTCATCTAGTTTGTCATTGTGAAATCTTCAATGAATACCGTCAAAAATTACAATGACCAGTATACGTCGATTCAATAAACAACAAATACTTAAAACAGGTTAAAAATTTATATATTTAATTCATTGCACTTTTAAAAACATTTAAAATATTTATAAAATATTGATATAAGTTAAAACTGAACACAATTGACATTCTGATGCTGATCATACTTATGTATACCAATAGATGTATATAACTAAGATTCACTAGCGTACCACGTGACACCCACAACATTTGTACGCCGGAAAAGAACGGTCTGCCTATTGTGAGACGTAAAGTGAGGTTCGCCAATTTACCACGTGATACCCACAACATTTGTACGCCGGAACAGAACGGTCTGCCTATTGTGAGACGTAAAGTGAGGCTCGCCGATGTACCACGTGATACCTACAACATTCGTACGCCGGAAAAGAACGGTCTGCCTATTGTGAGACAAGCTACATGTTCATGTAAAGTGAGGCTCGCCAATGTACCACGTGATACCCCTAACGTTTGACAAATTGTGTGGAACTATTATTTGCATTGGATATAAAATCGTATCGCTTCACGTTTCTCATAAAACGACATTATTCCTGGAATTCGTGGAATTAACGTTTTCCAAAATGTCCCACACAAACGTTAAGACGTAGTGATCACGTGGTACAGCGACAAACCACATTCTATCAATCTGCCATTTCAGATGGATACAGAATTGCGTAAGTTGACATTTTCTCGTAAAACGACGTCATCCCGAGAGTTTTCAATGTAAACGTTTTTCCAAACTTTCCACACAAACGTTAAGGGCTAGTGATCAGGTGGTACGTCGGCGAATCCCATTGGTATATTGTACACTTATCTTACGTTTCACAGACTCTTGGTATGAATTTAATGTATAGATTAAGATAAGTGTACAATATACCATATTCATTATTAATAAAACTTTGTTTTTCAAGACTGTAGCAACATTTAAAAAAAATTAGTGTTTTCCTCATAGTACCATTTTATTAGGCAATGACCTAATAGTGTACAATGTCTATCTCTGCTGAAAATCTTATTTCAAACAGTATGCACACTCCTGAAATTTTCAATTTCACTTCATTGAAAAAATTCTATGTCCAACAACTCTGACCAAATTATATTATGATAATAAAAGAAAGTGGAATTGGACACCCGCTGAAGTTTGACATATGTTCTATACCACTTTCTTTTATCATTATAATTTGGTCAGATAATTTGTGATGTAATCCATATAAGCAGCTATTAATCATTTCCTTTTAAGGATAAAAAGGTGGAGTTGTTAGACATAGAAGCTTTCCAGTTTGAGGTGAAATTGAAAATTTTACAGTGTGCAGAAAAATTGTAATTTTTGTAAAATGTGGCCACAATCTCTGAAGAACGGAGTTTTAGTAATAACGAATATGGTTTAGTAGTTTTTGGTCGTAAAACACTGTAAAATTGAAAATACAAATAAAAACCATATTTTAAAAAATCAACAAGATTAAGTCACATTAATAATTATTAATGGCAAACATACAAAATACAATAGGGACAAATCGTCACATCAAATGTGGAATGGTAATTGATCCTGGCTTATACAGTATAACAAATTATGTGACGCTGCTAGAATGATGTAATAGCCATTCCATTGTACAAGACCCTAGTTGTTCGAAGCTTGATCAGTTTAATCAATGATTAACAAAAATTAAAAATATCAATAAAAATCAAAATATCATTATGAAAGTGATTTTTTTTAACAATGTGCTTTAGTTTCTTAATATTTTATTCAATTTCGATAATTTCAACATAATATTCACAATATACAATGTAGACGAAATTTTACAAAATTAAAATTTCGACTTATCAACTGATAAACTAATCAAGCTTCGAACAACTGGCGCCAAAAGTTCTACGTCATGGTGTGAGCATATTTATTATGAGTTGGCGTGACGCAATAGATCTAGATCTATACAGTGTGCATCACGTGTGTTATTCTGTTTGCCTAGAATGGCTACGTCAGTTATAGGACCATAATTATCATATCCTTAAACAATACACCGACACGAGTTCACATATGCAGGATAACATATCAAGAGGTGGCGAATTGATACAATTCGGCTGTTGAGATTACCTCCAATGAAATAAATAACTTCACAACAATTGTTCGCGACACAAAGTATAACGTCACAAGGGCGAGTAAGAGAGTACGTTAGTAAAAGGGAACAACCATGGATAGATCGTTTGTTTTGCTACGGTTGACTTTCTTCACGTTTCATATGAAGGAAAATGCAGGTCGTGTAAAAATTTTGTATATAAGTACGCATATCCAGATATGAATCTTGTAGAGGGGTTAAGTGGTCTGATAGGTATGGATTATTGTTTGTTGTACCCTTTCGTGTTTTGATTGTATTGGCAATGCGCCAAATGTCTGGGTTTTTATCTTTAAGTTACCTGTTGCAAATGTATGGTCTATTCAGTTATAGCCTTATTTCTCATTTTGTTTAAGAACAGAAACTTCCAAGTGTAACAGAACGGAATACATGAAGATAAGGAAAAATGTGGAGAAGATGTATCACATGAGCACCAAGCATTTGTATGAAAGGTAAATTATCTGATG
This sequence comes from Anadara kagoshimensis, assembly GCA_021292105.1. NCBI lineage: Eukaryota > Metazoa > Mollusca > Bivalvia > Arcoida > Arcidae > Anadara > Anadara kagoshimensis. Next base: position 1,668,385 of record CM037871.1, read on the forward strand.
GCTTGTTTGAATGCCTACATCAGATATTGTAAAAAAAATCACAGCACACACAATAAAATGGCAGGGCCGCATTAGGTTATACAGCAGTGCAACATTCGTAAACCCAAATAGGCTACTAACGATGTACGAAATAGAAAAGAGAAAACTGATGTTCTTCAATGATTAATGATAAACATAGCACTGTCGTGCTGCTGTACAGCGTAGTTGGGAAAATTGTGTTGTGGCAAGACAGAATATAACCAAAAATTCGGGGGTGGGGTGGGGTCGATCTATGCATAGTCCGACGGATGGTTTTTTTTTGGAAAAAGAAACAATGTACCAAACCATGTATTGCTGAAATAAATGGTAGAAAATAATAATTTCATAAATATATGAAAAAGACAATCGGTAATTAAAATGTAAAAAAGTTGTACCCGATCGTTTTGTCATTTCGGATAGAGAGAAAGTAGAGTTTTGCAGATCCTACCGTCGCTATGAGGGGGTACATTCTAGCGGTTGTATGTAACTGGATCATTTGCTGTTAATCTGGGTTTTAATTAACTGCTGATTATCACTCACAATATTCCCGTTTCATGTTAATGGTGAAGTACAGTTGTTTTACCAGTTCCGAATTTTTACTACCGAATAATCTAAAATTTCAATCCCGTTCAATTAAAGGAATCGCAAAATAACTTTCTCAATTTGCTTAAACTTGAATGTATGGGCATTAATTGTTTAAATAATATAAACTTCAACCGCTTCCTAAATGTATGTGCAGGACAGGTCGACAGATTGTCGGTGACCTAGTTTAACGATGTAAACAAATCGTGATCACGGAAATGCTTTTTTCAAGAAAACATACTACCACGTGTTTTTGAGGACAGGTGTCGATATTTTGGAATCAGTAAACATTTGTGTTATTACAACACATAAATTTTATTTCCTCTGCTTGTGGATGACGTCTGCAGCAGCGTTTATATGAAACCCTGTTCGGAACTGGTAAAAAGACTGTATTTAAAATTTGTACACAACACTGTACGAATTATCTCCCTTTCACGAAAGTAAAATCTAATCGATAAACAGTTTTAAAATATGACACAATTGCCTCAACATCAAAATACGTTATCATAACCTTCAAAATAAATTTAAATTTCCGTAGATTTCACGAAGAATTAATTAAACAACCTGCCGTTGCTGTTCATTTCATAACTTAAAAGTTATGATTTTACATCGTAGGACGCAAACTTCTCGAACTACTTTTATTGTAAACATGAGATCAGTTCGCCAAATTGCAGAAATTATTAGATGCATCCCGTCGCAATATTTTACTACATTCCGAAATGTATTCCGAAAATTTATTCCAAATGTGCATATGTAACCAAATGCATTACCCGTCTCAGAATACATATCTCACGATAAAACAGATATACTTCTTTCACGCTCATTTACCAGGCGCACTATTTCCAGGTGTACTCATATCTTATAATTTCATAGCAAAGAAGCTCGATATCTTGGAAGAAAGTGACAACAATGTACACGTTCACTATCGTGAACGCTGTACAAAAATTAAGAATGGTAATGCTATGGCAAAATTTCATTTCAAAATTAAGCACCATTTCAACATTTGTCAACCGTACCGCTCAGCATTTTAACATTTTGTCCACCATACCACTCAGCATTTTAACATTTGTCCACCATACTGCACACCATATTTCAACATTTTGTCCACCCACCACACGTACCATTTCAATATTTCGTCCACAATACTAACACGATTTCAAGTCTGTCCACCATTACAACACCATTTCAACATTTTGTCCATCGTATCACATCAGAGACTTCCAAAGCAAACGTCTTTATTCATCATAAAAAGGGACACACGCTTTTCCGAAATTAAAAGTAAACCAATGAGAATACAATACAAAGTAAGTAAATGCCACTTCAACTTGTACAATAGGTAGCTATGTAAGTAAATGCCACTTCAACTTGTACAATAGGTAGCTATGTAAGTAAATGCCACTTCAACTTGTACAATAGATAGCTATGTAAGTAAATGCCACTTCAACTTGTACAATATGTAGCTATGTAAGTAAATGCCACTTCAACCTGTACAATAGGTAGCTATGTAAGTAAATGCCACTTCAACTTGTACAATAGGTAGCTATGTAAGTAAATGCCACTTCAACTTGTACAATAGGTAGCTATGTAAGTAACCGCCACTTCGTACAATAGGTAGCTATTTAAGTTAATGCCACTTCGTACAATAGGTAGCTATCTAAGTAAATGCCACTTCGTACAATAGGTAGCTATGTAAGTAACCGCCACTTCGTACAATAGGTAGCTATTTAAGTTAATGCCACTTCGTACAATAGGTAGCTATGTAAGTAAATGCCAGTATTTACTGGAAGGTATGAACTACTAGTTACTAGTATTTAATACTCTAGATCGCATCCTTAGCATACTCACATATAAGCTTCTAGATCACATCTTTAGCATACTCACATATAAGCTTCCAGGTCACATCTTTAGCATACTCACTTTTAAGCTTAAGCTTATCATTTACCCCTAATGATGAATTCCCAACTAAGCACATTCATTACAACAGATCAATATTCGAACTTAGTAAGAATATGCTGTTTTAATTCATATCGCACATGAACAACAGTCCTTTATTATTTGACCTAGATATAACGACACTGACTTTCTTTTATGCTCGTAATCGCCAATTCGAACCCCTTAATTTGCTAAGCACCAGTCCACTCCATAGGCGTAGAATCGACGGCTTGACCACTGTTACTTAAAGCTTTGGCTTTATGATGCTGATAGGTTTGACCACAATGTCCACTATCAAACTATCATACAATCTTACAAAGTCGTCCCATACAAAACTTTTCATTGTGTAAATCTGCTTGCCGTCGTAATTGTTCTGAAAACAATAAGAAAAATAATATATATACAATAAGATATTGTTGTAATGCCACTTTGCTTATAGCCACATTATATTGACGTCCCAAAATCTATTTCTATTCTTTCTTTATCAGTCTCCCTCGGTCATTTCTAAATTCCCTTCAAGTTCTGCTTCATGTTTAGACTTACACCTTAGTTATGACATTAACGAAAGGCTATATTTGAAGCTGTATGACAAACGTGGTGACTTCATTTTTCTTTTGTCAACTTTCTTTTTCTGTTCAGCAATATACTTGCTTCTCCTGCCTATGGTTTACTTGTTTCACAATGACTAAGCTATGGTAGAGCTTATTTCCAGTATGGGAACTTAATGCAACGAAAAAAGCTGCTTATGAATAAATTGTTGGCGCAAGGATATTGTAAGCTTAGGCATATCAAAGCCCTTAAAATTTTATGGCCGTCATCACAATTGTGGGATAATAAAAAAACAAACATACTAATCCATGTCCGAATCAAAATACAGAAGCAAAGTAAAAACTTTGGAACTGACAAGGTAGGTTAGACACGTGAACCTCCACCAGGGAATTGAGATCGCGTGCTCCGGAAGGGTAAGCACCTCCTATTTAGCTAGCAACATCCGCCACGTGTGTAAGGAACATGGAACTATGGGATGTCAAATATATCCAGGAAATCCTGGACACAGAAACATCAAACATATTAACAATATTGTGATGACGATCATAAAACATATTGATGGCTTTGATAAGCCTAGGCTTGCAATATCAACAATTTATTTGCAAGTGATAAGTATGATGTTGCTGTATCCACAATAACCCTTGATATGTGTAATTCTGTGTTTCTTTAATTCCCAATTTATATTACATACGTGGCGGGTGTAGGTAGCAGGAGGTGCTTGCCCTTCCACAGCATCCAGTCTCACTTAACTTATGGAAGTTCAACTGCCTTACCTAATTTGCCAGCTTCAAAGATCATTTAGTATGAACAAGGATTGGAATGTTTGTTTTGGATTAAATGAATCACATACATACCGACCATGTTCAAACTAAAAGTTAAGCGAAATCTTTGAAAACAGACAAATGAAGATAACACGTGAATTTCTACCAGGGAAAAGAGGCCCGGTGCGCTGGAAGGATGAGCACCCCGTGCTGGCTACACTCAAATGATAAAAAATAACCATACCATGTTAGCCCAAGTTACACAAAACTTTATGATTATTTATTGTAATACATACCAGCTAAGTTTCTTCTTTCAATAGATACTAAGGCCTCAAATAACAATCTCATAATGTTTTCATCTTTCCGCACACCGTGTAACCAAATCATCAACAACCGGTAACCGTGTTCTTTATAACTATTATTACCTGTAAAATATTCAAACATACATAGTATAGGCAAACAACATTGACCTGTTTGTTTGACATTTGAGTTTAAGATTATGGGCCAGTACATTTATGTATATGTGTTTATTTCGTGGCGGGTGTGGCTAGCTAAACAGGAGGGGCTTAACCTTCCAGAGCACCCGGCCTCACTTCCCTGGTGGAAGTTCACGTGTCTAACCTTACTTGTCAGTTCCAGTGTTTGCTTTGCTTCTGGATTGTGATTCGGACATGGATTAGTATGTTTGTTTTTGATTATATCATTTTCGTTATTAGATGTCTTCATTCGCTTTTAATTTCTATAGTTCTTCACCGAGTGAATGGTTATCCCATTTTAAGTCCAGACGCCCCTATGGATGACTAACAAATCAGTTTTTTTTCATGTAATTTTTTAGTGTTGTGTTAATTTTTTTCCGGAATTCCAGTGCCATCCGTACCAAATTTTACTGGAATTCCAAAGAGATTTGTACAATTTTTCTGGAATTCCAGGGTCATCCTTACAAAATGTTACTGTAATTCTAAAGAAATTTGTAAAAATTTCTTTGAATTCCATGAAGATTTGTTAATTTAATCTATAATTCCAGTGTCATCCATCATTTATACCAAATTTTTCTGGAATTTTGAAAGAGATATGTAAAAATGTTCTGGAATTCCAGGGTCATACATACCAAGTTTTACATGGTTTCCAGAGGGTTTTAGTAGTAAAAAAGTTCTGGCATTCCGTTGTTATCCATGGAGGTGGGGGTGGATGGGGGGTCTAAAGTAAATCTGGAATAGCCCATTGTTCAAAAGTTGTAGCCAAATATATTTCTCTGAAAACATTTGTTTGTACCAAACGCTAATGTCTATCATTATGTATGTAAAAAAAATAGTAGACTAAAACATTCATACACGTTCATAGTCAAATCACAATCGCAAAGCGTATGAACTTTGAAAACTGACAAATTAAGTATAACACGAGAATTACAACCAAAGAATTGCGGCCTGACGCTATTTAAGGATATACATCTCCTACTCGCTATGCCCGCCTCACGTGAAATCAAAGTTGAGAATAACAATAACAAGGGACTTTGGGACGTCAAATATATGGTGAATAATGTTAGATTCAGAGGCATCATGCTTATTGACATTATTGTAATGTTATATACAAAACTATATTGAGGGCCTTAACCAACCTAGGTTTGCAATATCCCCGAGTCAACAATTTATTTGCAAGCAGCCTTCTTCTTTGTATAACGTTCTTGACGTTGAAACAAGCTTTACCATAGGATATTAACTTTGAAACAAATATATCATAGGCAGGAACTACTGTAAACATATTTATTTTCGCGGTGTATTTATTTTCGCTTATTTAGCTGTCGGTTGTTTGCATGAAAATTGATACCAAACGAAAATTATATTGCGTTTATTGTGTTATAGTGCATATTTCAAAAACGCGAAAATTTAACTACGTGGACATGTCTAAATTAGCTATACATTATGCAAAGTATTTCCTTAGCTTAATTTGGTAAAATATATTTTGGTCCTTTGTGTAGCTTTTCAACATCTTCAAAATAATTTTGGTTTCATAATTTTGGTCCAAGCACTACTGATGAGGAATTGTATTCCGAAACGGCCGTCTAGTGCTGTAAAATTAAAACTGGTATAATATGTAATTTAAACCTCTGAGCCGATATCTCTGCTGGTGGCTGGTGCCCCGAGGATATCACAAACTCAGAAGGCAATAATTTCGTATTATTGTCAGAAATGTATACTATAATTGTGTAAATTTCCTGCAAGTTAAAATTTGAAATTTCTTTAAAACTCAGGTATACTCTCTCATGCAAAGTATTTCCTTAGCTTAATTTGGTAAAATATATTTTGGTCCTTTGTGTAGCTTTTCAACATCTTCAAAATAATTGTGGTTTCATAATTTTGGTCCAAGCACTACTGATGAGGAATTGTATTCCGAAACGGCCGTCTAGTGCTGTAAAATTAAAACTGGTATAATATGTAATTTAAATCTCTGAGCCGATATCTCTGCTGGTGGCTGGTGCCACGAGGATATCACAAACTCAGTAGGCAATAATTTCATATTATTGTCAGAAATGTATACTATAATTGTCTAAATTTCCTGCAAGTTAAAATTTGAAATTTCTCTAAAACTCAGGTATACTCTCTCATGCAAAGTATTTCCTTAGCTTAATTTGGTAAAATATATTTTGGTCCTTTGTGTAGCTTTTTAACATCTTCAAAATCATTTTGGTTTCATAATTTTGGTCCAAGCACTACTGATGAGGAATTGTATTCCGAAACGGCCGTCTAGTGCTGTAAAATTAAAACTGGTATAATATGTAATCTATACCGCAAAATAAATACATGCGAATTTACGCACGTTAACAGAATGTAATTATTGCACATGTATTTCACTAACATATTGTTTCGGTTTTTTGACAAGTATAATACTTTAATATACCTGTATACTGATGTTCTATCGATCTGATATGCTCAGGTGTAAATTTCCAATGTAGTGCTAATTTTTTCCAATCTCCTGGTTTTAGCTGTTTCGTGGACAGTTTCCATAGTAATTCTTTCATTTGTCCCGCCAGTGGGTGAGCTGGTGATCGTAGGTAAGTATGTGGGTCTACATAGTCGAGTTCTTTGTCATGATAATCCTATAAAACAATAATATAGTGTTGTAGCATTAGGCAAGTTATAGCACAATATCTGCAGATACGCCGTTAAAACTTGATGAATCTGTGTAAGTGAACAAGAAAGTTAAAATTAGAGATGGTACGCATTGATCAACATTAAGTGATAATTCAACACAACACATTTACTTGTTATTTCTTACTTTTATAATTTGATACTTACAGTTCCATCTGTTACATTATGCAACATATTTAAAATATTTTGTAAATGCAATGCTTTGTGAAGTTGTTAGTAAGCTGAAAGGACGTATTTTGTAACTATGTCTTGTTAAAATAAAGTGTTAATGGGTTTTATTTTGTGCCTTAATTTGTTTTGGTGTTATGTGTTCTTGACTGATCAGCTTTCCCAAAATGCAGTAAAACTGCATGTTAAGATCACTCATAAGGTATATGAAATACAAATTTAAAGCCAACATAGAAGGGGCAGCTGAAGCAGATGTTACAGTACCTGCTATTTAGCCGCAGAATTCTAAAACGTATATGTTATTATCACAAACTTAGTAGGCAATAATTGTGTAATATCGTCAGAAATATACTATTGTCTAATTTTGCTGCTACTTAAAATATGAAATTCCTAAAAAAAAACTAAGATACAATTCCTCAGGATAAAGGCTTTCTTTGCAAAATTTGGTAAATATATATTTTGGTACTGTTGGGTTTTTTTCAACATCATGGGAAAATATTTTGTTTCACAATTTTGGTCCAAGCACTACTATTGAGGAATTGTATTCCGAAACGGCCGCCTAGTGCTGTTAAACTAAAACTGGTATAATAGGTAATTTACACTACTGACCCGGTATCTCTGATGTTGGATTTTCCACGAGGATATCACAAATTCAGTAGGCTCTCAATTTTGTATAACTGTCAAAAATATACTATTGTCTAAATTTGCTGCCAGTTAAAATATAAAATTCCCCCAAAACAAAAGTATACTCCTTCATGCATTTCCTTTAGCTAAATATATTATATATTTTGGACCTTGGGTATCTTTCAAACATCTTGAAAAAATTGCTTCCACAATTTTAGTCCAAGCACTACTGAGGAGAATTTGTATTTCAAAACGACCGTCTAGTACTGTAAAAACTTATATAATAAGTATAATAAGTAATAATGTTGACGCATATGGTCTGCTGTAATTTGTTCTTCGATCTTTGCAACAGTTGATCTATTTTATCCTAAGGATACAAGACTTCATCATGAATTCATGACACGTTATGCAAAGCCCATTCTTCAAGATTCGTTTCTTTATGTGTCATTTCATAGTGGATACCTTTACAATTGCAAATGAAGGAATACCTTACCCGAGCGACAGCATAGTATCTCTCAGCTTTAACAATCATATCCACTATGGCAATAAAACTTCCACGAGAGGCTAACTGTAAAGGCGTTTTTCCTAGCTGAAATTATTAAGTTTGAGTTAAATAATACATTGCAATAGTATCCTTGTATTATGGCATGCTATTAAACTGCACAATGAGAATCGAGCATAAAAATACACTGTTTACAACTTTTCTTGCCAACAAGATTCGCCAGGGCTAAATCTTTAAAGCGATTTAAAGCTATTTCAATATTATAAAGATGTTCCGATTCTAAAACAAAGTCAATAAAATTTGTTAAGCTGAATTTGTTATTGCTTGCTAATGGAACGGACTGGAATAATAGTGTTTTAAGCCCTAGTCAAAAAATTTTCACATATATAGAGGCGGTCAGTTCAGAAATAATGAAGGATACCGGAATACACAGAAAAAACCATTGAACTTCAGTAAGCAAATTGGCAAACTTTTTCACACTAGTATCTTCTCCGTGTGGGATATAAACAGAGAGAGAGAGAGAGAGAGAGAGAGAGAGAGAGAGGGGGGGGGTAAGCCAGCACTTTAGATCACTGGGCCACCAAGACTCTTTCTTGTGCACATGTCGTCCACGATCTGATGGCAAAGTACGAGTGTAAGAGTCTATTTTAATTGTAGGGCAATAATAAAGAATAAAACGTGACCCGGCGTGATTATACACATAAGCGACACGCTATTTACACCTATATGCATTATTTAAACCAGTCCGTGTTTATATTATTTAAACCAGTCCGTGTTTATAAACACTGCCATTAGATCGTGGACAGACGATAATACCAGTAACATTTTTGAAAAGCATATTAATTTTATGACTTAATTCATCGTTTTTGATAAATACTATGGAACAAAAATAAAATTGCTAAACAGGATGTGCTTTCCCTTCCGGAGCACCCGGCCTCACTTCCCTGGCGGAAGTTGACGTGTCTAATTACCTAACATGTCAGTTCAAAAAATTTTTCTTTAAAAATTTGCTTCTGGATTGTGATTCGGACATTGATTAGTATGTTTGTTTTTGATTAACAAGGTTACTCTGTTTTGTGCTTAAATGGATTTATTGCAACCAAGTACACTAAGATAAAAACGGTTATGATAAATATTGTATACTCATATATCATAATAGCATTTATGTTGCCGTGGCGACTGCTTACCTTTTCCCTTATATTTAAATTAGCACCACCAGCTAGAAGTATTTCCACCGTGTCTTGATAACCATTCTCTACGGCTATATGTAAAGGCGTTTGTAGTCGCTGAAAGAACACAGATCAAACACATAGAATGTCAGAATGTCCAGAAGTATTTGTTGTATTTCTGACAATAAGATATATTCAGATGAAGTGTAAGGGATGGATTGTAGGAGTGCATATATATATTTATATACTCAACAAAAAAGTTATAATTAAGGACCACATCAAAAACATTATTTAATTGTGTAGAATGTAAACCACATCATTTCATATGTTACACCTTTCATAATTTCAATAAGGAGATTTAATTTCATGCACAAAAATTAACTTCATAACATCAATTGAAACAAGAAAACAATAAGAACAAAATACAGATAAATTTTTTACATTTTTCAGTTTGGGTTTTTATTTCAAATTTTACAATGGTCCCTAATTTTTGTTGTGTATAGTTATAAAAATGAGTCAAAATTGAAACTGCTGTATTTATAAGCGCGATTATTATCAAGTCAAATATATTTCAGTATTTGGATGTGTTGGAATAAATGACATTTTTTTCTGAATAGATAGTGTCATTTACTCTGTATCTTTAGTTTTGTATGATATAAAATGTATTTCGTCATGATGTATTTTTATATACATTGTATCATTGGTGTTGAATTAGTATCGATATATTGCAACTCTGGTATCGATATTTTTTGGCTATAGCCACCGATAGCTACCTATTTATTAAGAATTAAAAAAAGAAAACAAACAAAACGCAAAAATATACATTGTATAGAATACATACGTAATTTGTTAAATCTATTTGACATTTTGCATCTACCAGTAACCGGGTAAGTTCAGTATGGTTACCCAACGTGGCTAGATGTAAGGCAGTGTTTCCTTGCTGAAAAAAATCAAATAACTTCAATAATAAACAAGACATCAAATGATTGCACCAAACGAATAATATATTTCCTATCGAAATTTTGTGAGAAAATGATGAATTGCCAAAGTAAACTTATGGTTGGTTAGCTTAACTATTTATTTAGATATAATATTTTTGTTATTCTATCAGTTATGCGGAGTGATGTTAGTCTGGTGCAAGTTAAAAATCAACCGTAATTTGAAAATCGTTGTTAAATACAAAATTTAAACAACTTGCATTCAGCATCAATGAATGAATATTTTTTTATATTTTTTTGTATGTCACATTTTGGATTTTAAAATTTAATGATTGTTTCCAGGTTATATTAAGCCTACCATTAAAATTACTTTAAATGCACAACGTGAGTATAATATGTACTAATCTTTTGTATTGATACAACTTATTCCTTTAGTCAAAGCCTGTCAAAGAATCCGCTCAACTAATAAAATATATTCAAAATAAAGCTTGATCAAAATGCAATGTATATACTTACAAAATTCTGAGCATCAATATTAGCACCATGTTTAATTAGTCTCATAGCAACATCAAAATGTCCTTGCATCGCAGCAAAATGCAAAGGTGCCATTTCTTTCTACAATAAAAAATTCCCGTTTTTATATATACCTTATTTAAGATAATTGAACTTTTTATTAAAGTGATCAGAATCTAATGATGTAAATGTTAATTTGAAGAAAAAGCGCACCTGTTTTACATATAAATGCTACATATAAAATAAGGCCAGTAAGATTACTTTGGAATCCCGGTTTTGTACGCTGGTAAACGAGAGTTTCCTGTCATTTGACGTCAGACATTGCCAGGCAGTTGACGCCAGAGGTTTACTGTCATTTGACCTAAGGAATCAGACGTTGTCGTTTTTGACGTCAAATTTTCAAAGGAATCCGCCAGTGTACCACGTGATACCTCATGACATTTCTACAGAACTATCATTTCCATTTGAGATGGAATCGCCTAAGTGCATGTTTGCCGTAAAATGACATTATTTTCGACGTAAACCTTTCCAAAACGTTCTTCACAAACGTTAAACGGTATTGATAACGTGGTACACTGGACGTCATTTGAGGTTTTGTAATCATTGTTCTTGTAACTAACCGGAAACCGTAAATTCACGTTGTTCACATGACGAGAGTTAGAGACCCCAATTGTACCAGCGCACTTACTATCGTTTCGGTATTACAGCCAGCATTGTAATCCATCAGAACTTCTACAGCTTCTGACCGACCATTCTGTGCCGCTATATGAAGAGCTGTTCTACCTTCCTGAAAAATAAAATCTAATAATTACTAGTATACTGAAAATTTAGTTATACAATTTGCTACTGGACGTGCAAAAGGTGATGTTTTGGGACCAAATTCAAGTTTGAAAAATTTTAAATAAAGTTTAATGTCATAACAGGGTATTGGATTTTTAACAAGAAGTCCTGCGACGCTCAACTGGCAATTAAGATAACATGCCAATAGAATGTAAAATGGCATAATGTTTTCATCTTATTCGCATACTTCATGAAAATAGGTCTTATGTAATTTTTTTGATAAACGATCTGCTATCTGCCCATGGGCCTTAACGCTCACCTGTGACCTTTGAACCCATGAGCTTCATTCAAATATCAAAATGATAATTCGGCCAATATTCTAATATACATCCCTATACAAAAAGTTTATAGTTTTTGAGATAAATAATCATCTCAGTACTTGTTTGTATCTGTGATCTTGACATTTGAACCCATGCTCTTCATTCATCTATCAAAATGACCACTGTGCCAGTACCAACAATATTCTAATATACATGCCTATACAAAAAGTTAATAGTTTTTAGGATAATTAACCATTTAGGTATTCATTCGCATCTGTGACCTTGACCTTTGAACCCATGATCTTCATTCATATATCAAAATGATCATTAGGATAATACCTAAATAGTCAAATATACATGCCTATACAAAAAGTTATAGTTTTTGAGATAAATAATCATTTCAGACTTGTTCACATCTGTGACCTTGACCTTTGAACCCATAACCTTCATTCATATATCAAAATGGTTGTTAGGCTAATACCTACATATTCTAATATACATGCATATCCAAAAAGTTAACATTTTCAAGATAAATAACCATTCAGGTATTCATTCACATCTGTGACCTTGACCTTTGAACCTATGACCTTCATTCATATATCAAATGATCGTTAGGATAATACCTAAAATATTCTAATATACATGCCTATACAAAAAGTTCATAGTTTTTGAGATAAATAATCATTTCAGTACTTGTTTACATCTGTGACCTTGACCTTTGAACTCATGACCTTTATTTATATATCAAAATGACCATCGGGCCATTACCTACAATATTCTAATATATATGCCTATACAAAAAGTTCATAGTTTTGCAGATAATTAACTATTTTGGTAAACTTGTACATCTGTGACCTTGACCTTTGAACCCATGAACTTAATCGATATATCAAAATGATCGTCATGTCAATATCTACAATTAACCAAAAATCCCAAGTCATTATCACCAGAAATGTTTAAAAAATAGCATTTTTATCAAAGGTGAAAAACTGGGACATGACCTTGACCTTTGACCTTGACATCAATCGGAAGAAAATCGCAAGACAAGATCAACAGTGAAAACTCCATACAATTATCTTCAGCCATTATGAAGTTATAACAATAAATGTCTCATTTTAAAAATTACATAATTTTACGCAAAAAACGCGTAACCTATTTTTCGTCCAATTTTCATGAAAAACACAATTTTAGTGTATCTAGGTATCCTGAATCCAAATATCCAATCAAAATTTGCCTGCACCTTTTCGTTTCAGAGAAGAAGATTTTTTTGTCTTTTGGCTATTTATAGTAACGGCAGCCATATTGTTGGGCGTGGTCAAACCCCGAACACAATTTTGAAAGCCTGTTACCCAGGCATAATAATCACCAAGTTTCATCAAATTTGGCTCAGTAGTTTTGGAGGAGAAGATTAAAATGTAAAGTTTACGCACGACGCACGACGGACGACGGACGACGAACGACGAACGACGAACGACGGACGACAGACGGTGATAGATAGCAATAGCTCATCTGAGCCTTTCGGCTCAGGTGAGCTAAAAATTCAATGCAAAATTGGTACTTCTGAATTTTTGTCAGTGTCCATCATGGATGTCGGGCGATGTGGTCTGTTACAAATATTAGTCATCCCAACTTAGAAACCTTCCACAGCAAATTTGTTTTCAATTGCTTCAATGAATTCAATTACATATTGCACCGGTTTCAATTTTACAGAACTAGAAGGCCGTTTCGGAATACAATTCCTCATCAGTAGTGATTAAACCAAAATTATGAAATCAAAATTGTTTTCAAGATGTTGACAAGTTTACCAAAGGACCAAAATATAATATACTAAGTTTAACTGAGGAAATACTTTGCACGAGGGAGTATACCTTAGTTTTTTTTTTGAGGACTTTCAAATTTTAACTAACAACAAATTAAACAATTAGTATATTTTTGACAATAATACACAATTATTGCCTACTGAGTCTGTGATATCCTCGGGGCACCAGCCACCAGCAGAGATATCGTCTCAGGGGTTTAAATTACATATTATATCAGCACTAGAAGGCCATTTCGGAATAAAATTCCTCATCAGTAATGCTTGAACCAAAATTATGAAACCAAAATTGTTTTCATTATGTTGAAAAGATTAGCAAAGGACCAAAATATATTTTACCAAATTTAGCTAGGGAAATACTTCGCATAAAGGAGTATACCTTGGTTTTTTCAAATGAGAAAATTGAAGTTTACGCACGGGCGCTATATTCATTTGAGCTAATAATTCCGATAACTAACTAATAAATTTTTCAATCGGACGCGAAATGAAAAAAAACCAGCTTAAGTCCATCTTCGCAAAACACAAACAGCTGCAATTATATAATATAATTATGTCTTTTCTGAAAGTGCAACTACATTTTACTAACGGTAGAGATTTATCGGAAATCTATAGGACAGAAAATGGTGGTAAATTGATCAACAAAAAACGTTATACTTGGGAGTTTGTATTAATAAACTGGGCAACATTAAATGTACAATGCATCAAGTTTGACATGGTCGGTTAACCTTTATTTAAAATATAAGATTGAGCTAATAGACTGTGTGATTTAGGTAAGGCGGCATGTTTCATTACCACAAAGACCCCATACCCAGTATTACTATCATCTATCATTATATATCAACTTAATATAGCTCTAAAATTTCACAATGGATATGTTTGTTTGAATATTCAAACTAGAAGTCAAACAGCCAGGTCAAACACTTGCCAATGTTAGGAGATCAATAATGCTTATATAAGCAATGCAAAGCATCACAAAAGTAACTGGTGGATTCATTTATCATAACATGTCCAGTGTAGTGAATTGCATAATTGTCAGAAACTCTAAATAGGATCTACGCTTGGACGCCAAATATTGTCAAATTAATGAAAGTTAGTCTGTCTGAGATTGAACGAATGACAACGATAAAATAAATTGTAGACATTTGGTCACTCACTAAAAAAAACAATGTCTACTGCTTCAATTGCTATATACTGCTGTAGTAGCAAAATACAAATGTAATTTGATATCGTCGGGAAAATTGACTCTCCCAGTAGATGTCTGCACATTTTACTATAATTATAACCAGAGAATCGTTCATGAATGGTATTCACGGGAGAATTAAAATTTAATACAATCGATAAATTCGTTCGTGTGAAAAAAAACACACTACCATTTATGTATTATATTTATTTTACCATATGTATATCCAATGCACATATAGTTTCAACCATTTTTAAACCTTACAGAAACATTTTATAGGTAAGGACAATGTGGCCTGTGACTACAAAATACATTAGCATCTTGCCTCACTTCCCTGGTGGAAGTACATGTGTTTTACTTGATTTACCAGTTTTCACATTTTTACTTTGCTTTTTAGAATGTGATTTATGTTGATGTCACAGAACATTATTATAAATAGATTTTTATCGATTTTCCTTACATTAGAAATTTTAAATTTTTAAATTTTTTTTTCAATGCTACTTACAACATCCCTGTCATCTATTTCCACACCTAACATTAATAGTTTTTTGATGACGTCATAATGGTTATTTCTGGCTGCTAGATGTAGAGCTGTCTCTCCTGACTGAAATATATATCATGGGTATACTAGTATTAAAAAGGGAATACATTTTTTATCTGTAGAGCATGTACTTGGTAACAGCAAACGCCACCATGAACACGAGAAAAGCAAAGGATGAAACATGCATTTGGACTACTGAATGTAATATACCCGACGGGAGTAAATGTTAAGTGGTGTGGTTGAAACACTTTTAGATGGTCTTCAATCACTTCACACATTTTTCTACCAATCTAAATAACCTTTGAATATATGGATTATTTTGCAAGAAATTACACAAGATCATTTTCTGATAAACAGACGTAACTGGAAAACGTTCAAAATCACGTCATCTGTCTCGAACACGCAACTATTATTTACTGCATTATCAAATACAGCAAAACGTACTTAACTTCCACATCTATTTTTCAATATAGATCAACGTTTTGTATTTTTTCTCATGGTAATATTTCAGTTCGATTTAGGGGTTATTTCCCTCTCTTATTTCTTAATTTTTAATGTTAATTAATACCCTGGATATTTGCGAATACATGTAATGTAATGTAAATGACTTTTGTATCTGCAGTAAAATCAGAATACTTACTTTATCCCGTCTGGCACAATCACATCGCATATCTATTAATCTCATTACGGATTCTAAATGTCCGTTCTCAGCAGCTAGATGTAAAGATGTCCTATCACACTGAAAAACAAAAGTATCATTTCACATATAATACCAGTGAAAGTTTACAAATTATAGATATATAGTTTTACATATTATGCCAGTGTAATTTTACATATTATACCAGTGTTATTCAGTGTAATTTTACATATTATACCAGTGTTATTCAGTGTAATTTTACATATTATATCAGTGTAATTTTACATATTATACCAGTGTAATTTTACAGCACTACACGGTCGTTTCGTCATTAGTATATGGACCAAAATTGTAAATTCAATTCTTTTCAAGGGGTTGATAATATACAATGTTTCGAAATGTCCGTTTTCAGCAGCAAGATAAAGAGAAGATCTACCACACTAAAACAGCATATACCCTAGTGAGCTAGTTATTATCAAAAACAAACATAAACCGACAAATTAGGTTAAACAACTGAACTTCCACCACGGAAGTGAGGTCGGATGCTCCGGAAGTGTAAGTACATTCTATATACCTAGCCACATCCGCCACGTTTGTAATCAAAATTGAGAGTGAAAGGAACATGGAATGATGGAACGTCAAATATATCCAGGGCAATCCAGGACACAGAAACATAAAACATTATCAATAATAAACGGTACGACTGATTGTCCAAGTTTAATTTTCTTATTGTAAAATTTCCTTCTCTATGCAGCAATATACCAGCTTCTCTTGCTTATAGTGTATTTGTTTCGCAGTTTATACATTAAAGTAGAGCTAGTCTTTGCTACGGGAACTACAAAGAACGATGCAAGCTGCTTAAAATCGTTTACCAACTTGTCAGTTCCAAAGTCGTTTACCAACTTGTCAGTTCCAAAGTTTTTACTTTGCTTCTGAATTGTGATTCGGACATGGATTAGTATGTTTGTTTTTGATTACTCAAGTATACATGTATTACAATCCTTGGTTTACCAAGCCCCTCAAAAAGAATTTTGGTCATTATCATTTGTCCATAAGTATAGTTTCTATGGATCAAATTTTAACCTGGATATATTTCGCGTTTCATCATAGTTCAACTTTAATTTCGTTGTCGAATTCTATTTCAAACGTTTGGTTGTAGCTACCTAAGCAGGAGGTGCTTACAGTTCTGAAGCAAGCAGTCTTACTTACTTGGTGGAAATTCGTGCGTTAAACTTAATTTGCCACTTTGCAAAGTTTTTACTATGTTTTTGAGTTCTTTTTTGGACATGGACCAATATGTTTGTAAAACACACAAACTTCCACCATGGAAGTGAGGAAGTGTGCTCCGGAAGGGTAATGATAGACATATATTAACAATGAGTGCATATATAATTATATTGGTATGAAAAATCCTAAAATATCTTCACCAAAAAATCACCAGGGGTTGTCATTTGTTGATCGTATATGAAGTCGCACACTGATCAATCTTACATCATTGTGTTGGTGATCGACATCAAATACATTATTATAAGCTCTAGCCTTACGTAACACCATCCAGATAGCGTTGTATGATAAACATAAAAAGTCTCTAACACCAGACTTTATTAAGTCTGTATTGGCGTTCGATGATGTCACATTTATGTCAGAAGATACACATACATCACTACACCACTGACACCAGACTTCATTAAGCATCTACTGGGAGATAACACAAAAATAACAGTTAGACAGGTCTCTGGCAGCAGACTTCAATAAGTCTCTATTGTGTTGAATTATGTCAGAGATTTGTCAACGTCACAACACAGTTGAAGTTTGACAAATTGTTATTGTGATGAGCTCTGTCGTGACAATGTACTAGTATTGGTGCCGTTTGATGTGAAGAGACAATCAAAGTAAATCCCATCATTTGAGTGATGAAATGGTGTTTATTAGATATATTTCAAAATTCAAATATTGCGTAACGTTATGCTTATGTATCTGTAAAATATTGCTCCGGTTAAGTAACATTTCCCATTACTACAATACCAACCAACAGAAGTTATTTTAAAATTAGTTGGTATTAATTTTGTATTATTTATTCATTCTTTCGCTGGCTGTTACATATTCTTGGTTGCTGCTTTTCGTGTTTGCCAAGTATAACTGTTTTAACATAAATCTTGCACAGAACCGTTCAGTCATGAAATTCGAAATCAATGGTTTCAATATTTTTTTATTTTTACCATGATCTGTTGATGCGTTTTTTTTTTTTTTTTTTTTTTTTTTTTTTTTTTTTTTTTTTTTTTCCCGAGTGAACATGTTATTAAGACATTGACCGGTATGTTTTTTGCTGGATATATCGAACATAAACATACCGTTCCATATTCAAATCACAATCTTGAAAATAGTCAAATAAATAAAACACGTGAGCTTCCGATAAGAAAATTAGGCCGGGTGCTGCGGAAATGTGAGCGTCTCCTGTTCAACTAGCTACATTCGCCAAGTGTAAAATCAAAATTAATAGAATGACAGCAATATCTAATCATGGAACATCCAATAAAGCCAGGAAATATCATTTAAGTTTTATTCCATTTAAAATATTTTCCCTTTTGTCTATAGAATTCGTGGACTGAATATAAATACGATATTAAATGTTGCATTATAACACTATGCTTTTTTCTTCATGTTCTTGTCGTACTGGCGTATCTCAGCTGAACAGATTTACAATGCATACAGTAGACTCTCACATACATATCATATCAATGCATAACAAGTGAGTTAATAAATATAAATAACCTGGCACAATCAATTGTATATTACACGGTCATCTTAAACTCAGTATAGATACATGTATCTATAAAACACAAACATGTTTCCTTTCATTATTTTAGTGACACTGATATATCTGTTTGATAAATTTCATACAGTGGACGTAGCATGTAGATACATCAATACAATTGTTAAATAATATAATCAATGATCAATTGTATATTATAAGCTCTTCTTAGATTCAGAAAATACATCTATCAAAAACAAGCACATCGAACCATGTCAAAAATCACAATCGCAAAGCAAAGTCAAGACTGAAAACTACTATTGGAATCGCTATGACTGTGGCAGTGATATACCATTTATTTCCATAGAAAATCAATTAAACTTGTTACTAGTCGTAACAGAATATCTATATGAGCATCCGCGATTAGCCTAGAATCTGCACAGGGTAAAACTTGTGCTATGGGGATTTAACGTTGAAAAACCAGGCGAATGGCGGGTCATGTTGCGCATATGACGTTGCACTTCACTAAAACGCAATTTCCTGTGTAAAAATCGCCATGTAAAATCCCCATAGGCCCAAACTTTCCCTTTCTACAGAAATACTTTATAATAATCACGGATGCACATACATATTTTCAGTTACGACTAAAAAGAAGTAAAAAATATCAATCTTTATTCAAGTTTATTTACTTTTTATGAAAAAAGAGTATTTCATTGTCACAAACAGCGATTCCACCAGTAGGTTAAACATAAACTTCAGGGAAGTGAGGTCATGTGCTCCGGAAGGGTAAGCCCCTCCTGTCTAGTTGGTTACACCGATTGTAAAACCAAAATTGAGAATGAAAGGAAATATAAAACAATTTATTTGAAACTTTATGACAATCACGATGACTTCAATTTTTCTATTGTCAACTTTCCTTTTTATGTAGCAATATACCTGCTTCTCCTCTTATGGTGTATTAGTTTCCCTATGGTTTCGCTATGGTAGAGCTTGTTCCCACAACGGGGACTTTATACAACGAAGCAGGCTGCTTGCAAATAAATTATTGACTCGGGGATATTGCAAGCCTAGGCTTATTAATTCCCTTAAAAAGTTTTATGGCCGTCATCACAGTATTGTTGATAAGTTTGATGTCTCTGTGTCCAGGATTGCCCTGGATATATTTGACGTTCCATAGTTCCATGTTCCTTTCACACAATTTTGATTACACACGTGCCGGGTGTAGCTAGCTAAACAACAGCTGTTTACCTTTACGGAGCACCCGGCCTCACTTCCCTGGTGGAGGTTCACATGTCTAACCTGACTTGTCAGTTCGAAAGTTTTTACTTTGTTTCTGTATTCGGACATGGGTTAGTGTGTTTGTTTGTATTACAATACCTTATCTACTTCGTTGACGTTTATGTTCTCCAAAGATTCAAATATAAAGTTCATGACATTGATGTTGTTATTCTGTGACGCACAATGTAGAAGACCCATTCCTTGCTGAAAATGTTAAAAAGTATGTCAATGAACGATATTTGTATAATAGTTCACGGTTTAATAAATAAAAAACAAAAAATATCTAAATTAATATAACGAAATTCAATTACGTTAATACGCCAAACCCCACAGACACATGAGGAATATGTTAAATTGTTTCAATGTTTATGAAATAAGGTTTTTTATATTATATATATATTATTCATATAAGCGTTTAATGTTATTGAACTCTTCTATACTAGGTTTTACGGTTTTAAAAAACATTCCAAGCATACTAACTTCCCTTAATGGTCGGTTTGAGACCATTTCTTGTAAAATATATTAGATGATTAGCAAACTACAGAAATCACCCGAGTCTTGTGTTAGTAAAGAATATTTGGCATAGTTGAACCCAGTGAACCCAGATCAATATGTGCTTGTGAACAGTAGGGTGATTACAGCCTTTGACATGAAACGCATTTTTCAAAAATAATGTCTTGGTAGCGCAATTGGTAAGTCCTTATGCTAGGCGAGTTAGTGTCGAAGGGTGTGCGTGGCAAAAAATATTGTGTTTAGTTTACATATTATACCAGGTTTAATTTTTCAGCACTAGACGACCGTTTTGGAATACAATTCCTCATCAGTAGTGCTTCGACCAAAATTATTTTGAAGATGTTGAAAAGCTACCCAAAGGACCAAAATATATTTTCCAAATTAAGCTATAGAAATACTTTGCATGATGGAGTATACCTTAGTTTTTGAGAAATTTAATTTAAATTAAATTAAATATACAGAAATGCATAATCATTCCAGTGTAAAATTAACAAAAAAGAGGTAAACTCAATGTTTACAACAAAGAAGAATAATAATAAGTTTACTGCTACAAAAATAATGTGTCAACCGATTATTTTTATGGGGGCAATAAAATGACACAGGGAATCATTTTTATTGCCACAGAGTTTCATACCTAGGAAAATGAAAGTATTGATTTTAATTTCATAGTCCTATTTAATGAGTCTGATTATTGATTCCAATACAGTGTTATTAAACATTTAACGATAATTAAACTCATTTCTCGTCAATTGTTTTTACAATCAGACGACTTATCGTCCTCAGAGGAAAAACCATGGAATTGTATGGCTATATCAACTAAGTTTAGATAGTAGTTTTGTTTGGGATTTGGGTCTATACAGATTGGTTGATTGAACACTTTAGTGAGGCTAAGATTGTTTGGGTTTAACATGTTAATATTTTCTTTAAAACCAGTATTTTGAAATATCATATGATTGGCCTTTTGCAAATTCTAAGTAGAAATATCAACGAATAATATTGTAAATACGGGGAAAACGTTCAATGTGTTGTGGTTAACGGGGATATGAACAAGATTTTAGAAGTGGGGATTCTATTATAATTGCTTCCGGAGCACCTGGACTCACTCCCCTGATGGCAGTTCACGTGTCTAACCTAACTTGTCAGTTTCAAAGTTTTTACTTTGCTTCTTGACTGTGATTTGGACATGGTTAGTATGACTGTTTGTGATTTGATGATGAAATTATAGATAATGTTTTCGATTGTTTTATGAAAACACAACTAACAAACAATTAACTGTATCCTAGAGACTGACCAGGTGTCAACATGTATTTAATTAGAAGAAAAAAACATAAATGTTTAAACTCAGTCATTTTTATCAAGCAATATTAGATGAACTGTGTGACATTTAAAACATATAATTGCACACGAAAATTCATAAAAATATCTTCTTTGCATAGATAATCAAAAACAAAAACATACTTATCCATGTTCGAGTTAATTATGATATGTGCTGTATTAATGACAATTTTTCTGACGTCAAAAAGCGGTATGGATCATTAGTGACCATGCGGTAGGGAAGTGGTTGAACCATACCATTAATTGAAAACCATGTTGTCATTAGATTTAGTGTCCGTCCAAAGTCAGAGGTTTTATTATCAGCAGTTTTCACAACTTGTATTGATCTTGTATTGATTTAAAGCTTATTGTAAATCCAGTCTATACACGTCATGTGACGTCACATAGTACTATAGATAGCATAATACGTCATTGCCTTATGTGCATGTCTTGTGGAGGAATAAAGCCATTGCGGCATTAAGACTAGACATAATGTATTAACAGATTGATAATTACACGACGTGCAGATCATCTGTTCTTTTGCTTTATTGACTACATTGGTTATTGTCAAGATGATTCTCTTCTGTTATGGTTATTGCCAGGTTCATTCTCTTTCGCTACAAAGTGCTGTAGTTTATAAGTATAGGTTAAGTTTGGGTCTATTTTCATACTGCTATAAATACTCATGTACATGTACTTGTCATGGGCAAAACACCTTATATAGAAGAAATTGGGTATATAACTGTTACTTACTTTATTTGAGCAACGAGAAGTAGCACCAGAATTAATTAATAACTGTAAAATTTCTAAATGACCATACCAGGCCGCCCATAAAGCCGGACGCATACCATACTGAAATAATACATAACAAGATATGTAATGTGACAATATGTATATATGTAATATAATTTAAAAGATAAGTTATTGGACATACTATCAAAATATGTTTCTTTCTAGTTTGTCATAAATTTTCTTTGCTACAGATTGTGTGCGCACATCGACTATGTAATAAATTTGAAACCAGATTCTCCAGAAACCATTGCATCATCAGGAAGTAACCCTTTTACTAATTACTGACATATTCGGGACCGTACTATTGATTACATACAACAATATTATAACGGATGAATTAACGTGCAATGAACAATTAATTTCATTTATTAATGGTTGGTTAATAAATTACTTGATTGTAGCAAAACTGCGAGAGAGGGGGAGAGAGAAGGGAGAGAGAGAAGAGAGAGGGGAGCGAGAAAGGAGAGAGAAGAGGATAGAGAGAAAAGAGAGAGGGGGAGAGAGTATTACACGTGTTACCTTATCTTTAGCTTCAAGATCTGATCCTCCTTCAATCAGTTTCTCAACAATCTCCATATTTCCATTAGCAGCAGCCCAGTGTAGAGGCGTTCTATCCAACTACAAAATTGCCAATAATACACCCATTATTTACCATTTACGACAATACAAGTTTCCATATCTTTAAAATACATGTTGTCTGTCAGCATTGCCCTTATCTTTATAATTAATTCCCACACAGACATATCATGTTGCTCTTGGAATTATGTTTTCCACAACCAAGACCCCTTATTTGTTCAATTCATACCCACACACCTTTTTATCATTTTGTTATTATCGTTTTCAAACAGTTTCGATATCAATAAGAGAAATAATCGAACTGTATTATTTATTTTAGAATCATTGATATATCCATGCCAGTTCTATCTATTACTTATCGATGGACCAGAACAATACATATCAACTCCTGTGTCATTGGAGAAGGTCTACTATTGTCTTTACTTTATTCGAAGCTAGAGCTGTCACTTGAGAGCCCCAACATCAAAAAATTTCCTGTGACCTTGATCTTTTCTATATGACCTTGATCCAAGGCCATGCCACCACACCTTTGGACCATAAAGATTATTCATGTGAAGTTTCATGAGAGCCCCCCAAAGCATTAATGAGATATCGCCCGGACACGTTTTTACACGGACAGACAGACATATATACCCCCTCAAACTAGGGGGGTATAATAAGTATGTTATTTTTACAATTGATATCAATTCGTGCAGACAGACATAAGTGTAAAATGTTCTGATAGACAGAAAAATGCATATTTCCCCAGGTTTATTGGAGATGTTCATCTAGTGTGGTCAATAAGAAATAAGAGTTACTTACATTATTCTTACAATTGATATCGATTCGTTCAGACAGAATCTGATCCACCATGGCAACATCATTATCTTTAGCTGCTTTGTGGAGTCCTATTTCACGCTTTGTCACTATAATTAAAAAGATAATAAATTACTTCTACATTTAGTCATAGTATACAGCACAAACCTGTACAAAGTTTAACATTAAGCTAATGACGAATTAAAGCTGAATCGCCCGCATATTTCGGCAGCTTTTTTGCAGATACCGTCTACGTGTATATCTAAACAGCTTTACGAGAGCTGCTACCTATTTCTCTGCAGTGTTTTGCCTCCACTTGATCGTCAAGCTTTGATACTTTCGTGGTGAGCTCAGTGTTTAACTTTCGACAGGTCTGTACTATACATTTTATCTTAACTAGGTATTATTAAACCTTATATAACCCCATTATCCAGTAACTCTGTATGGTAATGTATCGATTGTTTTCCGGTCAGTAGTCTTATAGATATGGTATCTGTTTCTTATTTCGGCAACAGGTTCTGATAAATAATCCATGAATATGGAAAAACAGATAATTTCGTATATCTGGACAAAAACGGAAACGGAAATTAAATTTCGCGACTAAGTTGAATGAACGTCTGCTTATTTTCAAAACAATACAAAACAATATATACAACAAAAACGGCGCTGCTAAACACTTCAGTTCGATTGTCACTACTGTATGTGAGAAAGGCTGTTAGTTTGGTTTCCAAAGGTTAGTGATTTTTTGTTTTCTCCTCTATCATGCTAGAACTGACCACTGGATATAACTGGACGAATTTTGAATGGATTTAAACCACCATAACTCCACTCCACAAACTTGTTCATTAAAATATCTACTGTAAATCATCTACATTCGAAACACGTTTTATGTGACGTCATGTGAAAATGAAACTTTACACTTAATTAAATTTGTTACATAAACTCATATGCATATTCAAACAAATGTGTAATATTTAAAAGTTTTTATCCTACAGAAAAAGTAAACTTTCGCAAAAACAAAGTCTCTCTCGTATTACTTCAGACAAATACATAATTCATCTTGACAATAAATATTCTTCACATTTTATCCTTGTTTTTGTATAATTTGTCTTGACTAAAAGTAAATCGCATATAATATATTACAGTTATAATTTCATTACCTACATGTATCACAATCCTTTCTGGATTCTAAATAGTCACAACTACCCGTACACGCAAACATTGTCAGATATGATATTATATTGGTAATTCCATGTCATTTAAGCTGAGAGTTATAATTATGGTGACAACACGTTTACTCAACAAAGTGTTTTCTAGAACTTTCTAAAACTGACCCATTATAAATTAAATTCATGGTTAGCAAGTAATTTTAGATAAATATGTGTTCATGTATGTACCATGTATTCAACTGATCATTGATCACTCGTCATTTGCACGTAATTAGCACCAAAGTGTCCAAAAACATGTACTTAACGCTATTTAATGACTCTGTCACAGACCCCATGTGGTCACAGTAATTACATATTTACTGAGCAAAATAGCCTGAGAAAAAAGGATCATGTACTTTACAACAGTCAACGCAACACAATACATGTACGTTGTAGATGATAAAACAGCCGAACCAGACAAGACAGGACAAGACAAACAGTCAACACAACACATTACAAAGAAACGATTAAACAGCCAAACCATACAAGACAGGACAAGACAAACAGTCAACACAACACATTACAAAGAAACGATTAAACAGCCAAACCTGACAAGACAGGACAAGACAAACAGTCAACACAACACATTACAAAGAAACGATTAAACAGCCAAACCATACAGGGCAAGACAAACAGTCAACACAACACATTACAAAGAAACGATTAAACAGCCAAACCATACAGGGCAAGACAAACAGTCAACACAACACATTACAAAGAAACGATTAAACAGCCAAACCTGACAAGACAGGACAAGACAAACAGTCAACACAACACATAACAAAGAAACGATTAAACAACCAAACCATACAGGGCAAGACAAACAGTCAACACAACACATTACAAAGAAACGATTAAACAGCCAAACCATACAGGGCAAGACAAACAGTCAACACAACACATTACAAAGAAACGATTAAACAGCCAAACCTGACAAGACAGGACAAGACAAACAGTCAACGCAACATATTACAAAGAAACGATTAAACAGCCAAACCAGACAAGACAGGACAAGACAAACCAGTCAACGCAACATATTACAAAGAAACGATTAAACAGCCAAACCTGACAAGACAGGACAATACAAACAGTCAACACAACACATTACAAAGAAACGATTAAACAGCCAAACCATACAGGGCAAGACAAACAGTCAACACAACACATTACAAAGAAACGATTAAACAGCCAAACCTGACAAGACAGGACAAGACAAACAGTCAACACAACACATTACAAAGAAACGATTAAACAGCCAAACCATACAGGGCAAGAAAAGACAAACAATACAAGACAAAAAATATTGGGGTGTTCCTTTGTACAATTATTTAATTAGGCCATGTAGAAAAAGCTTTCTTTGAATGAAAACTAAGACATCATACATCTGTTGACTTTTGATGTTAATACAAGATGCTTAATATCCAACCGCCACCAGTGGTGAGAGGGATATAGTAATGCCGCTGTGTGTGTGTGTGTGTGTGTGTGTGTGTGTGTGTGTGTAATTTGGTTTTCGTACATCTGATTGAGCTATTTGAAATTTTGTCATTTGATTTAATGTGTTGGTGAGTGGTATGGAATTGCTCGACAGCCTTATAGCTTATCCAAGATGGCCTCCGTTACTGTAAGTAGCAAAAACCTATAAATGCACATTACAGCCTTATTTATGTACCGATTTTGTTGAAATTTTGAACATAGAAAATATAGCTATATAACTCATGTTATTAAAATATATAACAGGTTTTTCTCTATTATTTTTAGTTTACGAAATATAGTTTAACAGTTTTTTTCTAAAACTGTTTTAGTTTCACTTTGTATGGAACTGATGTTCACCACTGCGGGAGAATAATGATCTCTAAAACACCTTGTTTTAATGGAGTTCGCCACTGTACCACTACAATATCAATACCTTTTAACCCAAGCTCCGAACAGCGGCCAACATTCGTATCTCTTTTATGCCATACGGAGCTAGGAGGTGGACGCTGTTTCGGACATTTAAGCTTGCTTTTATCGTTTGTGCGGAACTTCCTATTTTTTACGGAAAAACGTCGTCATTTGCGATGCCATATCCATTGAGAATTAGTGCTCTGTGTCATATACCATTTTTTAAATTAATCGTAAAAATACATTTAAAAAATGGTATATGACATCTGCACAAATGTTAGGGGACATCACGTGGTGCAGCGCGCGGCATACCCCATTCATATTTCTTCACGTTGATAAGATGAAATCAGTCTGTGGAATCTTTAAAGAATGCCACATTTTAAATCATTTGGAAATATGCTATTCTGTCACTTTATTAAGTTGAATTAAATGTGATTGACAATAATACCCAAGTCAAGCATAAACGGAATATCTGCCAGACCCCTAAACATCCAACTTTTTGCAACCACTGACCCTAAACACTCACATTTAAAACGCTGTAAGTATTTGCAAGAAATTTTTGTTAGCAGATATGAATTCTTTTTGTGTTACTATAGCAACAGATTAATATTTGTTTAAGTTTCGAATTTAAAGGATGTCGTTTTGCATATCATGTCACTAAAATACATGTAGAACTATACTTATTTGTGGTAACATAACTCTGTGGGCAAGTATAAGTTGCTTTCATAATTGTAACTGCAACAGACTACTACATCGTATTTGTTTTACGTATCGAATTCATGCAAGAAAGTGTTATTATGTATATTTTGCAATAATGCAAATAAAATTCTTTTGCTTTTAGAAATTATATTATGTAAACAAGTATTAATCATAACTATTACTTTTGTGTTGCTATAGGAACGACCTAAATATTGCTTCTGTGTTCCAAATGTTCCCTTTTTTGAATATTGACATATTTCAATGTATAAGTTTAAATATTTTATATATGCATTGTGTTTGTTCCTGATGAATAATGCTAGGAAAAACAACATTATTTTTAATTTATAAGTCTTGTTCATCATAATTTAATGGGCTTGTCTTGTAATTTTAAAAGCCCAGATGAACATTACAGACAAGTGCCTGTAAACAAACGATTAAGGTTCAATCCTTTCTTAACGCACGATATTATGCTTAACTAGTAGTAAATATTCATTTTTGTTATATTTAAAGCTTTGAACTCAATAAAAACGCGTCTTTTCTCTGTCTACGTTAATAAAATTGATTCTTATAGCTAATGTACAGTACAGACCTGTCGAAAGTTTTAAACTAAATTAACGAATTAGTGCCCAGTTAACAACACATCTCGTCCCCTTGTTAGTTATGTCTCAACAGGTTACTGTATCTCGATATTTTTCGATCGGTCACTATCTACATGTATCCACTCGGCTATCGAGCTTTGTAAGCCCAGGTTTAGCACGGTACCCGAGGTGCTCCATTTCATTAGCTCAGTGTTTAACTTTCAACAGGTCTATGCTTTACTTTAGTTAGCAGACGACTTTATGGCTTCTTTTAACTTTGCGCTGCTTCTTGTCAAATAATATTTGTTTAAAAACTAACTCATTCTTTCACTGTATTATTATATAAAAAACAGACCAAAAGAAGCTTTGAAATTATTTCTGTTGCTATATAGCAACTAAATAGATATCTAAAATGTTGAAGCTTTGAACTATATTTCATCGAAGAAAAAATAATAAATTCGGTTTATATTTTACCACCCCCCTCCCGCCACCCCATTTCCGTCGATACAGCTGATAAACATAATTTAGAGATTGGTATAGTGCGTCAAGTTTGACCTTGCCATTTTACTTTTAATTTAAACATTCAAACAGACATTCTAGTGTGTAATTTAGGATATAAGTCCAAATAATAGTAATACTGGGGTAACGGGTGTTTACGGTTATGAAACATGCTGCCTTACCTAAATTACACAATATGTTAGCCCAATTTAAGATTCAAATTAAAGGTAAAACGGCCAGGCCCCAGTTTCACAATCATTCCCTAGCTAAGATTTTCCTTAACTTAAATGTAGCAAATTTTGGTAATCTCTTTCTGGAACTACTGTTGAATATTTTTGTCAAAACTAAACAAATGTTTTAATTTAGAAGTGATCTTTAAAATGTTACCTTAAATTCCCCAATATCTTGAAAATTAACAAAATTATATCGATTTGAAATTTTGCAATATTTAAGTTAAGGAAAATTTTAGCTAAGGAATAATTGTGAAACTGGGACCAGGTCTCACTTGACGCACTAAATCACAACCAAGAGTTCGCCACAACAAACATATGAAAGAGCCAATAAAGTCTCGTCGTAAGACAAGCGTGAATTTACGATTTCCTGGTGTAATAATCAGCGTGTTATATACATGACATTATATTATGTATTTTGAAGTATTCTTCAATAAGGTTTTTTTTGAACGTCAAATTAAAAAGTGAAAGATTTAAATACAGATTTTATTATGTCGAATTACTTCTGCACTTCACCAAAATAGCCAAATATTAGTATCTAATGATGTAGATATCAGCAATAAACATATCATTCAATCATTCATTCTCCGTATGATTTTTTTTTTCATTTCATGCGGCTTTCATTTTTTTTATTATTATTATTGTTTTGGGTAATTCCAAGCACATTTGTTTAAACTGCAAAGCTATACTCCATTTCAATAACATTAAGCATAATGTTGTTTTTTCTTTAAATCAAAGCGCTGAAGTTCCATGTTGCTATAACAACAGACAAATATAAATGACTTTCGTGTTGCAAATTCCCTTATCAGATTAAATGTTTGTTCTTTGTTTCGAGATTTAAAAGTGGAATTAAGGAAAACAAATAATACAACATTACTGTGGATTATCATCGTTTTAAAATGAAATGAACAATTCCTAGGCAGGCTTGAGTTGAGTAATGGTGTTTAGCGCCCCAGTCAATAATATTTCAATGTTATCGATATGCGACCAGCTATAGGCGAAGATGCAGGAATTTTGCCTGTGCGTTGCGTTGACGAAATTATACAGTAGGATTCTATATCAAGGACCAAGTCTATCGTGAAACGGGACCTTATTTATTTTAATTCGAAAGAATCGTAATACTGAGTGCTTGGCGAAAGAATAGTCATTATCAACTTTCAAGTCTTGGGTTAGACCCGGTCGGGGTTCGACCCCACGACCTCATCACACTTACGAAGCGAACACTCTTCCAACTAAGCTACTGCAGTGACTCTTGAATTAAATCTTGAAACATGCCGTGATCAGGGTTAAGTTTATTATTTTGTACTTTTTTTTGCTAATATTTACAATATGATTGCAAGAATCAATTGTATTGCAATTCCCGTTGAAAGAAATTGGGGTCATGACTCTTGATGTGTATAATTTTTCCCGCAATATTACGTCATGTCCCACACAGGTGATCACGTGATCATGTGAGATACGCCGGTCTCGAATGGTTAAAACCTTATTTCACACGAGCAAGTATGGAAGAAATAGCGCCAAGGGTTGAAACAAATATGAGTACAAAATAATTAAAAGAAAAAATTGTAAATATAAGAAATGACATTTCTGTTCATGGTATTTAAAGGAGTAATACACTAACTTGCATTAAGTCTTGAAATACCATGATCAGAATGTCATTTCTTAATTGTATTAAAATAACCACAGATAAAAGGCAGCAACATATACAGTGTCAATATGAACGTGTAATGTAATTTGACCTAAGCTTGTTTTTTTTTTATTACTGTGTTAAATTATTTCTAAATATTCCGAGTGTAAAATCCCTCTGCAGGAAACACTCGTTGTTATTAGCATTGTCATATGCTATTTCTGAATGTAAATGAAATGCAATACAAAAGTAGTACAATGACAGCGTTAATAAACTGGAATCCCTCCGCGACAAATGCGTATTGTTATTGCCGTTAGTTATTAAACAGAGCTACACACGAAATTATTGTTTTTTTATTAACAGGAAAAGACTTATTGTTTTTGAAAGAAATCCCCTGTCATTTGCAAGTCGTTTCAATTTTGTTCATTAACTTAGATTACGAGAACCACATGGCTATACTAAATAACTTTGAAAAACAAACGGTTTTGTCATTTTGTTCTGATGAGAAATAAACATGAAGCATTGTCCGCTTACAAAGACCACAAAGGAAATGTTTTACTGAATGGTGCAATGCCACTGATTCTAAGTACGTCACTTCTAAATGCAATACATTCTGTATTTGTATATTTGTCCTTACTATTGTGGACATTAGGGGTGACGTTTTTTTATCGAAATTAGGGGTGACGTTTCTTTATGGTCATTAGGGGTGACGTTTCTTTATCGAAATTAGGGGTGACGTTTCTTTATGGTCATTAGGGGTGACGTTTCTTTATGGTCATTAGGGGTGACGTTTCTTTATCGAAATTAGGGGTGACGTTTCTTTATGGAAATTAGGGGTGACGTTTCTTTATGGAAATTAGGGGTGACGTTTCTTTATGGAAATTAGGGGTGACGTTTCTTTATGGAAATTAGGGGTGACGTTTCTTTATGGAAATTAGGGGTGACGTTTCTTTATGGAAATTAGGGGTGACGTTTCTTTATGGAAATTAGGGGTGACGTTTCTTTATGGAAATTAGGGGTGACGTTTCTTTATGGAAATTAGGGGTGACGTTTCTTTATGGAAATTAGGGGTGACGTTTCTTTATGGAAATTAGGGGTGACGTTTCTTTAAATAAGCTGTATATTGTATAGTATATCGTACAGTACGGACAATTCAATGGACCGAGATATAATGTCGATTCGTCTTTAAATAGTTAGCTAAGTATTTTCATTAACATTTTGAATAATCTCCTAAATATTAAGTGCTTCAATTGCAGAGGATTCGATTTTACAACGAAAGAGGAATGTAGATTTTATTTTTCTTTGTCCATATTTACCAACTTGTTGATCTGATTCAATACGCAATTTAGTATTTGGAGAACCTCTCAGTTTTTTTGTACTTTACATACAAGGGGGAATCAGGGTGACCAAACACAAGAACTTCCAACAGGGAAGTGAAGTCAGATGCTACTGAAGGGGTAAGTACCTCCTGTTTAGTTAGCTACACCCGCCATGTGTGAAATCAAAATTGAGAATGAACAGAACGGGTACTACGGAATGTCAGGTTAATTTTGGTTTGAGTGACATCATACTTAGACTTGCAATAAAGAGGTGACAAGTGCACTTCCACCAGGGAAATGAGACCAGGTGCTTCAGAAATACAAGCACTCCCTTTTTAGTAAGCTATACCCGCCAATGTGTAATCAGCAATATTGTACTG
Source organism: Anadara kagoshimensis (assembly GCA_021292105.1). NCBI lineage: Eukaryota > Metazoa > Mollusca > Bivalvia > Arcoida > Arcidae > Anadara > Anadara kagoshimensis. Next base: position 1,701,001 of record CM037871.1, read on the forward strand.
ACTGTCATAAGACTATATTTTAGTACGTACTAGTGGAAGCCTATACTTGCAATTTTACCGAATCAACGATTTATTTGTAAGCAGCAATTTATTTAAATTTTAACAAACATCAATCACAATTATAAAACAATTATTCAGATTAAAATTGAAATTTAACTAGATTGAAATTAGTAAAAATTTTGTGCTTGAATCAAGAATTATTACTAAGGCATATCTTAATCAAATTTTATCCTGAGACTTAAATTGTAATTATATTAGTAAGCGCTTTGATTGAAATGTTTTCTTGATTCTAATGTAATAAAGGTCCTGTCTTGCTAAATGATTTAAAAACTATTTAATGCAATACTACAGATATGCGCAATTTATTGGGTAGAAATTCAACATTATTGAACATTCAGAAATAAAATTGTAGAAACTTATTTGATACATTGTATATTCGCTTAAATCATTAATTTAATTTTCAATTTACATTCATTGGTAATTATTCAACGATTGAACAAGTTTATGCAATTTTAGAACAATTGGAAATACAAACTATGAAAAGTATATTATATATCATTGCAGGAAAATCTGTCTAAATTATTTATTTTCGATTTTTCTTTTTTCTTCAATAAATATAAATTACGTGTACTACAGTAAGAGATAAGGCTAACTGGTGATTATACAAAGATAAATTTCTCAAATACATCCATCATTTATGGCATGTTGTCATTTTAAAGGAAATGGCATGTAGTAATACCACTAAAATACTGCAGTAAAACACGTAAATTTAGACAGATTACTGCGGCATATTGCGTAACTCTCAAAAACCTACGTCGCTAATTTCCTTTAAAAGGAAAATCGACGGAAGTTATCTTCAATTCTAGAACTACATCATTTAAAGTTTCTGAAAGATTACTGTAATTTTTAACAATTATGTCTTGTAAACATTGTTTGGATTCACATGTCATACAGATTCTGTATCTCGAACTACCATCAGTTGTTGTATTGGTATTGGGGGTTTTGTCTACCGGCGTACCGGCGGCTCGGTTATCATTAGTAAATGTCTTCATACTGTGAAAACAATACTATACACTATATCTTTAAATTAAATAATTCGTGCTACCACATCTAGACTTAGAACAAAGCCGGTGACAGATAACAAAGGTTGTTGACAATATTAGTAGTCAGATCAATAATTTTTTAAAAAGTTAGTTGTTTTAGCTATTGCCTACAATTCATCTAACAAACCATCAAACAAAACATACTGACTCGTGTCCAAAATACAGTCCAAAAACTCAAGTTAAAATATGAAAACATTTCTTTTGCATTGCAAATCTATGTATATGCTACAAGCATCCCTTGTCACTGACTGCTTATTTGTAATGCTTCAAAAAATATTAATCAAAACCGTGACAAAACATTGAACATGTCGTTTTTTGACATGTCCACTATATCTAAAACTTGTGACATATTTCACGACTTAACAGTATTATAATGAATTACTACTGACTCAACACTGCATGTAGTTAGTATTGCTACATATAGTTAGTATTGTAATAACAATGGTTTAATTTTAAATAAAACATATTCTATACATAGAGTCCATAGTTTAATTATTGATTTTCCATTTAGCACCTCGCCATTATTAAACACTATTTAACAAAATATTTGGCTATAATGATCGTAATAAAAATCAAACACACATTAAACGTACCCCTTCTGACATTTACCCAATAAATAGTAACCATTAATTATATCATCAAAGGTATGTCATGTGCTACTTTTGAATTTTTATGAAATAATACATTCAAAAGTAGCACATGACAAATTGTCATGTGCTACTTTTGAATGTATTATTTCATAAAAATTCAAAACTTTTGATTTGACATTTTTAATTAAATAAGTAATATTTTGATTTTATTATTACCTAAAGTTTTACTTTTACTTTAAAACTTATTTTCTACAATTAATCTTTTTTTATTAATTGCATTATTTGTATAAAGATTTATTCAATAAGCGTTTTATGTAACAAGTCGGCTTTAGATTGAGTGACACCTCGAGATTACTCATTCTACATTTTCGACATTTTCTTAATTAAGGATATTGTTTAAACAACTAAGGGATAATCTCGGTCTCTAAAACGGACGTAATAAACACTTATATCGACCAGCTTAACTTAATAATTATTTTTTCTCAGGGCAATCCTCCCAGGTAATACCTAGCGACAATATTGTTAAGTCGCGTAATTTCATTGAATGTTCACATTTTTTCTGTAATTTAATTGGTTAAAAGTTATTTTCGAATTTCACGTAAAGTGAATTTCGGCACTGCTTCGGCAGTCTAGTCGGAGCCCGGCTAAGTGACTGAAGTTTTTAATTAAAACGGAAAACCGTTTATTTCGTATATATATTTTATACAATTTCGCAACTTTGTGTGCATTTTGGACATTATACGGAATTACCGTATTTATTGTATTCACCATATAGGTTGTTATATATATTTTATGTTAACGAATATTTACAATACAAGACAGTGAACTTTATCTTGGACTTCTAGTTTTATTTCATTACAACAGCGAGCCTACCAAGCTAATTTCCCCACAGCGACAACTACAACCAATCATTCAACAAAAGATTATAAGTTTTATTTAACTTATTTACTGGTGGAGAATCCGGGTAAGTGGTGAAATTTGAAATATTTTCTGTTTCAAATTTCAATACAAGATTTTGGTACCTCTAAAATGCAATTCAGAACGGAATCAGGATGTCTTCAATGTGGAAATACCCATTATGCAACAAGATGTCCAGCAGAAAAACGAAAATGTTATAAATGTGCTGGATATGGACATTACGGAAAAGTTTGTCACTCTAAGAAATCCATGATAACCAAAGCAAAGTCGGAGAAGAAAAAGATCAGGGACCATCAAAGACTTCAGGAATTTATCGCCAGGAAATGTTTAGTGACAGAATTACCGTTTAATACACTTGATGCAAGTGAGCTAAGTAAAATAATTTCTCATTTTTATTCCCATACATACCAGGAAGTCAATAATCTAAAACAAGTCGTTTCGGACCTTCAAGTCAAAAACGTCAAGTGGGAAAAAGAAAATGATATTCTGGTTCAAAAACTACATTTAACACGGGACGAAAATTTTGATTTGAGCAGTGAAATTACAGAATTAAAGAATGAAAATGCAAAAATCAATAAGCAGAAAATTATTCAGGACTCTATTATACAGGAACTAAAGGTTGAAATTCAAAATTTAGAAGAGAAAACTCGCTATTCGGACCAATTGTGTTCAGTTTTAAATGATGAATTAATTATTAAAGATAAGAAACTCTGTGAGCTCACGGAAAAACACGACGCTCTTACGATTGAAAATAAAAGAAATCGCGTGTTGTTAGAATTTCCTCCATATGTAGAAGACTTACAAGAAAGGCTCCGTGATCTACACAATGACCTCCGACAAAAAGACGCGCGTGTCAAACAGTTAGAAAATGAACTTAGCAATACCAAATGCCGATGTAATACAAATAAAGTGGGACCTTCTTATTCCGGACAATACCATTATATGGACAACAAAGAATGTCGTAGAAGAAGAGGACAATCAAACACATATAGAGGATACAGACGAGGATCTAAAATATAGACTTTTTACTTTATTATCGTTTTTGTTTAAGTGGGAACTTTTTTTTCGTTATTTTTTTTCCTATAGAAAATATAACAATATTTCGGACGTTGTGTATGCATTTATTGTGTGTCGTGTTGAGATTGAATTTTAAATATATTTTGTTTTATGTTTTAAGCAACATTTGAAATGCGGAAAACTTATAAGTAATGTGTTCTCTTGTTGTAATACTTTATAAAGAAAGGCCAATGGAGACGAAAGACATATAGTCATGTCCCTAGAGTCATTTTAAAAGTATTTTAAAACATAGGAATATAATAATTGACGATCTCATCAAAATAAGATTTAGTAAATGTATACTTTCAATGTTTATTATACATTCAATTTCAATTTTGACAAATCTTACCAAAAATATAAATCTTGATTTTCCTTTTTCTTTAAAGTTGAACAAAGTTTAACTTATATCTCTGTGTAATTTTCTTGTATCAATATATATTATTTTTCAAGCAACATTTAAAAGCGGAAACTTATAAGTGATGATTTTTATGTTGTTTGCTTTTCGGCAAGAAAGACCAATAGAGTCATTGTGCTGATTTAGCGAAAAATATGTAGATTGGTACAATTATAACTGCACTCTTCATTTTATGAGTCAATTTTATTTATTTGTATTTTTTTTCAAAAAAAAAACATGTATGTTTTAATGATATATTTACACAATACAAATTGTTTCATTATCGCTTTAAAGATAATAACTTAATTATAACAAACAGTATATTGTTCTTTTTAAAGTTTCGGGACGAAACTTACCCGGAGAAGGGAGGAATTGTCATGTGCTACTTTTGAATGTATTATTTCATAAAAATTCAAAACTTTTGATTTGACATTTTTAATTAAATAAGTAATATTTTGATTTTATTATTACCTAAAGTTTTACTTTTACTTTAAAACTTATTTTCTACAATTAATCTTTTTTATTAATTGCATTATTTGTATAAAGATTTATTCAATAAGCGTTTTATGTAACAAGTCGGCTTTAGATTGAGTGACACCTCGAGATTACTCATTCTACATTTTCGACATTTTCTTAATTAAGGATATTGTTTAAACAACTAAGGGATAATCTCGGTCTCTAAAACGGACGTAATAAACACTTATATCGACCAGCTTAACTTAATAATTATTTTTTCTCAGGGCAATCCTCCCAGGTAATACCTAGCGACAATATTGTTAAGTCGCGTAATTTCATTGAATGTTCACATTTTTTCTGTAATTTAATTGGTTAAAAGTTATTTTCGAATTTCACGTAAAGTGAATTTCGGCACTGCTTCGGCAGTCTAGTCGGAGCCCGGCTAAGTGACTGAAGTTTTTAATTAAAACGGAAAACCGTTTATTTCGTATATATATTTTATACAATTTCGCAACTTTGTGTGCATTTTGGACATTATACGGAATTACCGTATTTATTGTATTCACCATATAGGTTGTTATATATATTTTATGTTAACGAATATTTACAATACAAGACAGTGAACTTTATCTTGGACTTCTAGTTTTATTTCATTACAACAGCGAGCCTACCAAGCTAATTTCCCCACAGCGACAACTACAACCAATCATTCAACAAAAGATTATAAGTTTTATTTAACTTATTTACTAGTATCTTTTTTTGGTTCTTTTGGGTGTATCTTTTGGATTTAGTTTTTAAGTTTCTTTGTGGATCTTCTTTATCAATAGCTGTGTAGCTGTAGTAATCTAAGGGTTGTGGTTGTCGACTTAGAATACCTTAAAATTATTAATAAATACGAACAATCACTCATAAGTTTCAGTTCGGAATTTATTCTGTGGCATCGAAAAGTCTAAGATATATATTTTAATATCAATGACACATAATAATTAATTAAACATTCAATTACAAAATTAACTATTACTCAATCAAGCAAAACATAAATAACTTGATGAGTAGATTGAATAAAATAAGTTAATTGAAATAAGAAAAATGTGCATTACATTTATTTTAACTTGAATGAATAAGTTATTTTGTTTTTGTATCTGTTTCAATGTACCAAAAACTAATTAAGTATATCTAAAAAGCTTATTTTAAAACTATAAAAGGTTATAAAAACAACGAAGTGTTATAACGAAGTATTATAAAAATAATAAAATATTATAAAAATAATGAAGTAATAAAATATTATAAAATAATGAAATATTATTTAAAAACAACGAAGTATTATAAAAATAATAAAATAATATAAAATAATAAAATAATAAAATATTATAAAATAATAAATAATAAATATTAAAAATAATAAAATATTAAGATGTTATAAAAATAATAAAATAATAAATGTTATAAAAATAATGAAGTATTTCAAAAGCATTGTAAATATTAGAAAATATTATGAAAAACTATTTAATTTTGAATATGTAGTTCCTATTTGAGAAGAATGCCATATTGTAATTAAAACTTTTATTCTATTTATAAGTTTTATTTGCAACTGCGCATGCTATCATTCCGCGGCCCGTATCATGGTGTTTTATTGTCAACACGCATGATTGACCGAATCGTGATGCGTACGCAGGTGCTATAGGGTTTACGTCATAGGACACGCGTGGTGGAATGTTATTTAACGTACACAAGTGTGCTCGCTTCGGTGCGGTCCGGTGATCTGCTACACTTTTTCATTCAGTGCGGCCCGGTCATTAGCTACACTTTTTGGGGCGACATTCCAACTGAGTGTCATATGAAGTAATTAATGCAAGGAGTCCTAAAGACTAGGGTAATTGAAATAAATTTACAATTTTTGATTGGACTTAATCTTCCTGCCTAGGAACTACTAACGAATGACATTAAAATTATAATTTTCTCAATTAAAAATGAATTTAAAAATAATTAAATTGGCAAAGTAAAATCGGAAATAAATAATAAAAATACTCTATATTTCTTACCCGTTACCTGACACTACTTACTAACAGTCTAATTCTATCTACTTTAAAACGATAAAATAAAAATAGCAAATATATACACAAATGAGTTATCAATGAACCGCGCCCTGTTTTAAATAATTTATTAATTATAATTAATTTTAATTTAGCATTACGTGTTGTGTACCGTATACGATGCTTGCGCGTCAGTTAACGACTGTCCCGAGAGCATCGCTATTAGACACTTCTTAACTTGCCAAATACATTATTTTTACCGTGTAAAAGCCGAATTATACGAAAGCTTAACAAAGCTATAATTTCGAATATTGCAATGCTAAATGTACAACTCCAATATAATCGAACATAACAGGGTGCGTTCATTGTAACATAAAATTACATTAAAGCTTTTGCGCGTTATGCGCTTTAAAACCGATATTCGATATATCGTGTATAAAATAAAATTTTGTGCCTGACGTGTAAAACAAATTATTAGCCAAGCGTCGTGCTTAATATGCACATGAAATATTTACAAAAACTTATTTTTCTATATTTATAAAATACTTAAAACTTCGTATTTATCGAAGTGTAAAAACTTGTTTTTAATAAAGTAAAATTTTCTGCGTAAAGCTTATAAATAATTAAAAAGTAGTAAAGTTAAATTAAGTAAAGTGTGCAGCTTACCTTAAAATTATTAATAAATACGAACAATCACTCATAAGTTTCAGTTCGGAATTTATTCTGTGGCATCGAAAAGTGCCGTTTTAAGGTCGTGCATCACTTTATATAGCAGATTATCACAGAGGTGTAAGGGGACGGGTCTCTTGACAACTTGACCAATGGTCAGTTTTTGGGGTTTGACCATTAATTACTGAGCCAATGACCTGTATTCAGGGTACATGGTCACCGCCCTAAAATTATGTAATTAAGGGTAATGAGTGGTGTTTACCGTCGGCGTGATCTGACGCGTTGACACGTTGTTTCGCGTTGACATTAAAACTGAGTTCCTTTGTTTGTAGGGTTTCTCAGTGGCTTAGCCCTCTGTGGTAATCTGCATGTGTGATAATTATTATGTAAGAAAAAAGTATTTACTTGTTTTATATAATACAACTTGTGAGTTTCTAAAAATTTCTCTTTTGTGAAGTAAAAATAAAGTTATATAACGAACTCATCAAGCTGAGTTAATCTACTTGTTTATGTGATAAACAAGAATTATTCTCGTAAAAACATGTTAAAATTAATATCCAAATTTTATCAATTAAGATTACTTTTGGATATTTTGACTAATTTTTATAATAAAAATAATAAAAATAAAGTTAAATTTGAAAATAATTAGTAAATATAATAAAATAAAATTATAAAATAAATCTTATTCACATATTGAATGTGATTACTGATTTTGTTTCTAATTTTGAATGAAATTTCTAAATTTGGGGTTTTGAATTTAATCATAAAATACATTCAAAAAATGGTATATGACAATACCCCTATTCTTCAAGTAAGTTTGGTCCCCAAACTTGAATATTTTGAGAAAAAAAAAATCTCAAACTGTATAACAAATTGTACAATAAATAAAACATTTATGTAATCATATAATTGAACACACTGTTGTGAATTAATCACATTAAATTGTAGAAGTTTTTACGAAAGATCATAGAAAATAATGTTCCTTGAAACTAATTGTTCTGAAGTCCATACAGAATGTAATATATATTAATATATCTGTTATAAATTTCCAATCTGTTATAATATCCATCCGAGTTTAGTGTTCTAAAGTCCATACAGAATCCAAATAAATAGTTTGTATGTTATAAATCCGAGTCTCTAAAAGGGTCCATGTGGAATCCAGTGAATAATTTTTTTTCCAAAGTGAATAGTTTTGAAGCACAGTTGAACCAGTTCCAATGAATAAAATGTATGCAATTTCAATAACGCACACTAAAACACATAACTATAAAAAATAAAAATCAGCAACGCCAAATGCTGCCTGCCACAGTGCTATTTATATATTAAAAAGACGTAAAAATTATATAAATGAAAATATAATATGTAAACACAAGTCATGAATTATGGTCCACTATGAGGGGAAATAGTAATTATTATATTTACTGAACGAGATATGAAAACTTTGAAAAATAACATTTTTTTTTTTTAAACATTTTTTTTTACTTATTTAAAATGCTAAACATGCCTTGATGCTCTATTAAAATATAGGCACAGTAAGGTTGCTTTAAAATGGTCCTAACTGTTGAAATGGAAAACAAACTAACATTGACAGTTGTCGGAACATTGACGGTTTGCAATGTTAGTTTGTTTGTCACTATAAACTCATTCCAAACGATATGAAGTTTTCCAGTGGGAAATTGGGAAGCGGTTACATCCAAAATTCTGGGTTCTGGAATTTGCCAATATGACGGACACAATGGCAAACTCATAACCGGAACTGTTATGCATTTCCCACCGGATGTTAATTCTAAATAAATTGTTGTGCCTCTGTTTTGCTTAAATTTTCCTAAGCAAATTAAAAGTAAAGTAATTGAAACAATAATAAAAACAATGAGACTTGTTATTAAAGTACCATGTACCCAAGAAATTTCGGAAAAGAAGGATTCAATTCGAGATTTCTCTGGTGCAGCAGTAGAAACTCTATTAATATTGTTATAAACAAAAGAGGGTACATCTGCAGATTTGACATGAGCCACTTGAGTCAAAATTGTTAAAGCAAGTGTCACTTTTCTAAGTTTGAAAAATAATAATAAACACATAAAAAATGAAAGAATAGCGACACCAGATGTTGCAAAAATTAACATTGCATTTAAGTCAGGCCAAGTTGTTTGCATTTCTATTTGACCATCTATAAGTGGTTCTGATAACGTTTGAAAAATAACTTGGTCATTTTGGGCTGCGTTTGCCATTTTCTTTAAACTAAGATGAATGGTTTGGTCGTCAGCCAAAATGTTATTGAAACTATGGTTGTACAATTTAAATTTTGGTATCTCGATATTAATTGGTTTTAAAAATGTGCTATCTGCCATTATGTTGCTAAGTTTAGAATCATTGAAAAATTGTTGCAATAATGCTAAATTAACAGGATGTACAATTGAAACATTTTTGGTGTCATTGTTACAACGTCCCAATCTTGCAGAGTAAAATAATGCGGATGTTGATAATGAGCACCTGCAAGGAACTTTAATAATACAAAATGTACATCCTGGTAACACAGTTTGTTGGGTTGGACAGTGAAGAGCTAAATTCTTTATATTGTATACTAATACTGCAGTTGGGGAAATTTCGATTAGATCAGATTTTAACAAATTTGGAATAAATCGAAAGTTACAAAATTGCTTAATTTGATTTTTGTTATTGGAGAAAAGAGCAAATGAACAGTCAGGTTTAGTGGTTGGGATTAGGGGTTTATTGAAGAAGCAAGACTTTATATTCAAGTCGCTACAACGAGCAAGCTCAACCTCTGAAAGGTGAAGATAAAAGTCCTAAATATTAGTTACAGCTATATAAGAAGGAAGGTCTAAGAGTTGGGTAGCATGCGTGGAAGTGGAATTAACAGGTATGGGAAGTGATATTAGTTTATAGAGGTTAAGAGGTGAAGAAAATGGAGATAGTGGTATTTTGAGTGTTAAAAAGAGGGAAGAATGTTTACGAATGTAAATAAAATTAGCATGTGAGTAGTAATACGCAGGTTCCAAGGTTGGTAAGTAATAATCATGCGTGGTGGTTAAAATTTCTTGAATATTATTGAGGGTATGTCGTAAGACATGTGGAGGGAGGATTGAAGGAGTTAGTGTACCTTGCACGAGGTTTTGTATGGCGAAATATATCGGCTTTAGATTGAGTGACACCTCGAGATTACTCATTCTACATTTTCGACATTTTCTTAATTAAGGATATTGTTTAAACAACTAAGGGATAATCTCGGTCTCTAAAACGGACGTAATAAACACTTATATCGACCAGCTTAACTTGCCAAATACATTATTTTTACCGTGTAAAAGCCGAATTATATGAAAGCTTAACAAAGCTATAATTTCGAATATTGCAATGCTAAATGTACAACTCCAATATAATCGAACATAACAGGGTGCGTTCATTGTAACATAAAATTACATTAAAGCTTTTGCGCGTTATGCGCTTTAAAACCGATATTCGATATATCGTGTATAAAATAAAATTTTGTGCCTGACGTGTAAAACAAATTATTAGCCAAGCGTCGTGCTTAATATGCACATGAAATATTTACAAAAACTTATTTTTCTATATTTATAAAATACTTAAAACTTCGTATTTATCGAAGTGTAAAAACTTGTTTTTAATAAAGTAAAATTTTCTGCGTAAAGCTTATAAAAATAATTAAAAAGTAGTAAAGTTAAATTAAGTAAAGTGTGCAGCTTACCTTAAAATTATTAATAAATACGAACAATCACTCATAAGTTTCAGTTCGGAATTTATTCTGTGGCATCGAAAAGTGCCGTTTTAAGGTCGTGCATCACTTTATATAGCAGATTATCACAGAGGTGTAAGGGGACGGGTCTCTTGACAACTTGACCAATGGTCAGTTTTTGGGGTTTGACCATTAATTACTGAGCCAATGACCTGTATTCAGGGTACATGGTCACCGCCCTAAAATTATGTAATTAAGGGTAATGAGTGGTGTTTACCGTCGGCGTGATCTGACGCGTTGACACGTTGTTTCGCGTTGACATTAAAACTGAGTTCCTTTGTTTGTAGGGTTTCTCAGTGGCTTAGCCCTCTGTGGTAATCTGCATGTGTGATAATTATTATGTAAGAAAAAAGTATTTACTTGTTTTATATAATACAACTTGTGAGTTTCTAAAAATTTCTCTTTTGTGAAGTAAAAATAAAGTTATATAACGAACTCATCAAGCTGAGTTAATCTACTTGTTTATGTGATAAACAAGAATTATTCTCGTAAAAACATGTTAAAATTAATATCCAAATTTTATCAATTAAGATTACTTTTGGATATTTTGACTAATTTTTATAATAAAAATAATAAAAATAATGTTAAATTTGAAAATAATTAGTAAATATAATAAAATAAAATTATAAAATAAATCTTATTCACATATTGAATGTGATTACTGATTTTGTTTCTAATTTTGAATGAAATTTCTAAATTTGGGGTTTTGAATTTAATCATAAAATACATTCAAAAAATGGTATATGACAGGTATATTTGAGTATTAACACGCAATAATTACATACATGTTTACTGTTGTATTGATTATTACACGTGCGAGTGTTTGGTTGAACCAGATATTTTTTACTCTATGTCAATATTCAATTATATAAATTGGTTTCTTTATTTCTTTCTTTTTTGACAAACAACGAAATATACATCTTTTATATTTAAAAACGTTATGCAACAAAATTTTCCAAAGTAATCACAAGCCAATTTGAGAAATTAAAGAAATGCTTTCAATCTGCAAACCACAAACACATCTATCTATGTTCAAATATTAATTTTCAAACAGTTGACATATCTATGGGCATCACAATACAAAGATGGCAACCCATGTTCAAATCACAATCCCAAAATCAAAGTAAAACTTTGAACACTGACAAATAAAATAACAAACGAAGCTCCTCCATGGAAGTGAGACCGGATGCTCCGGAAGGGTAAGCACTTTAAGAGAGTCTAAACAGTTATTGTTTCATTAATGGCGAGTTAAAATGCAGTGTTCAATCCATGATTTTAGACGGAAGCATTTTCAAAAACATCTCTATAACATACTGTAATTTTTACATACTGTTAAATATGGCCAACTATGGCCTTTACAATATGGAGCAATAACTCCATAGGCCTTTTCTAGAATGAACACTGAAAATGGTTATCAAATATTAAGCCATTCCAAATTCAGCATATAAATCATTTAAAAACAAATATAAATATATTGATCACCAGATATGCAGGGATTTCTTGTTGTGTCTTCTGAACAGTCAGATTACATGTATTAGAGTACCCATAATACTAGTATTGCTGTATAGGCAAACATTGACCTGTCCGCTTGAACTTTAATTTCATCATTTATCGTATACTAGAACATGTTCATTGCTTATACAACAATACTAGTCTTGTGGGTAATTTGACACCAGTAATCTGACTGTTCAGAAGACATATAAAGAAATCACTGCATGTCTAGTGATCAATATAATTAACTGAATTGTTTTTGAATGATTGATATGGTGGATGTATAGAATGACAAAAGATAGGGAGCACAGATGTTTTTGTGTACCTTATGGGTAACATTATATTGTTGAATCCTAACACTTTCCATATATTGGAGCGAATAACATGGATTTTTCACCAAAATATTTCAAATGTGGATAAAAGAATGAAATTTTGCACAAATATTTGTCAATGCATATAGTATTTAAAATCATAGTTGGCCATTCCAATTTTTGCCATTTTCAAGATGGCCGCCGAAAAACAGACATGGCGACAAATTTGCATTGCATGATAAACTTATTTTGTATTTTATTACAGAAATTTCACTTTTGATGGTTTTATATATGAGATGGATCCTCGTATATGAATATTCTAAATAAAAGGTCACTGAGTGCACAGGTCAATGTTGTTTGACTATTTGACTGTATTGTATTGGATACAGAAAATAGGGCATAAACCTGATGTTACAATATCCTAAGGTTACCTATATATGTAACATAGACACATAATAAAACACGTACAGGAATAGAACAATAATGATTTGTACAATGTATGAGTGTTATATAGAAACGATAAATACACTATGGAACGAAAACAAAACTCCGTCATATTTGGTGAAATACCGGTTTTGTAACTAGTTCTACATAGTATCATCATCTAGATTCTTTAACGTATCATCTGGACAATAATGATTTGTGAAATGTATGGGCGTGATATTGAAATGATAAATACTCTATTGAACGAAAACAAAACTCTATCATATTTGTAACAATACACTTAGATGCTACTATCTCAAAAGAACAAAGACGAAAGTAATTTAACATACACTTTGTCATGTAGTCATGTATACAATTCAAACTTGATAATTCGTTTTAAAACACCCGGTGAACTTTATCTTAAGTTTGGAATTTGTGTTTTAATATTCCGTGGATAGCTCTGATTCAGATAACAGTGAAAGCAATAGAAGATAGATATGCATCATCAAAAGCTTAAGGTTGCAAAGACGTCGCTGGAGTTGAGTTGAGTTGAGTAATGGTGTTTAACGTCCCAGTATAGAATATTTCACTTATATCGAGACGTCGATAGGTATAGGCGAAGGTGCAGAAATTTTGCCTGTGTGTTGCGCTGATAGCATTCTGCAACAGGGTTCTTTATTGTGCCAAGCCTACCGTGACACGGGACCTCGTTTATTTTAAGTTCCCATCTCAAAGAACCGTGACTTTCATTTCGTAATTCTGATTGTTTGGCGAAAAAACAGTCACTACCCACTTCCAAGTCTTGGATCATACCCGGTCGGGGTTCGAAGCGAGCACTCTACCAACTAAGCTATCGCAGTGGTTTAAAGACGTGGAAGGATAGTAAGATAGTAAGCAAGAAATCTTCTTTACAAATCATCACCAGATAAAACCACATTGTTGTAAGGTTGAAATTCCGCTTTATTAAGCAACATTGCTCTGAAATTTCAGAAATCTTTTACAAGTGTAATACATTTTTGTATGATAGTTCTACAACAAAGGTAATATTGCGTTTCCAATGAGAGAGAGTGAGTTATTGTTTAAAGCCGCATCAGCAATATTGCAGCTATTCGCGGCTAGAAAAAGTAAAAGATACAACACTATCAATAACACACTATTAAAATGTAAAACTAAAAAAAACAAGAAATAAATTTTTAATAAAACTATTGCTAAGTTTCCAATAAGAGACGACAACATACGTACATTAGATAAATGTACTTCAAACATCGAAAGCTGAGCAGACGACAGTAGTACCATGTGTTTATAAATCTCTACAAATGATCTAATTAATGCTCGCAGACAATACACACACTTTTAACCCTCTTAATAGATCAGTTTCTACAAATGCATTAACAAACACCATTAATATACCGAAGACACTAAATTCTTCACACCAGCTGAGAAACCAACTAATGGAATCTGGCTTCCAGAAACCAGCGACAGATTTAAATGTGGGTTTATATCCTCCGAGGGATTTGACAACAGGAAAAATAGTAAAATCTTCAGGGGTAATTTTAGCACTACAATCACTAACTTTCTTCTTCTAAGAACCAACACATTTTGTATTACGGAATTTAGCTAAAATCAAAGTAACAGTCAAGGGTTCCGAGACAATATTGAAACGGGTCGAGACAAAAATGGACAATTCTAATCCACCGAAATTCGGTAATCAAACAACGGAAACCTTATATCAACCAGTATAACGGCAAAGAGTTCTAACAATATTGAGACAACGCCATAGACAAAAACGGACAACTCTTCGAAAGTCAGCAATTCAATGGAAGACCTTGTTATAAAACAATGCAGTTCTATCAACAATGAGGCGCGGACCTAACTCTCAAACGTCGACATTCAACAATCCGATAGGAGAAACCTCATTCTAAAGCAGCGTAACAACTAGGTGTTCTTACAATATTGAGGCACAGGCACAGACAAGAAACGGACAACTCTCACCCTTCAACATTCAGCAAGCCGATAGGGGAAACCTTATTATAAACCAATGGGACAATATTGAGACGCAGACAAAAACGGACAACTCTCACCCTTCAACATTCAGCAAGTCAATAGGGAAAACCTTTTATTATAAACCAGTGTAACGACCAAGTGTTCTGAGACAACATTGAAACACAGACAAGAAACGGACAACTCTCATCCGTCGACATTCACAATCCAATAGGGGAAACCTTATTATAAACCAACTTAACGACCAAGTGTTCTGAGACAATATTAAGACACAGACAAGAAACGGACAACTCTCATCCGTCGACATTCAGCAATCCAATAGGGGAAACCTTATTATAAACCAACTTAACGACCATGTGTTCTGAGACAACATTAAGACACAGACAAGAAACGGACAACTCTCATCCGTCGACATTCAGCAAGCCGATAGGGGAAACCTTATTATAAACCAATGGGACAATATTGAGACGCATACCAAAACGGACAACTGTCTTCCATCGATATTTAGCCTTCAAATAGGGGAAGTCTTATTATAAACCAGTGTAACAAGCAAGTGTTCTGTCAGTAATAAGACGCAGTCAAAAGCAAAAAACGGACAACATTCATCTATCTGCATTCAGCAAGCCAATAGGGGACACCTTATAGAGCAGCGTGACGACCTAGGGTACAAATGATATTGATCATCAGACACAGACTGATATATCAGGCAGTTTATCGTGACAATCGTCTGATGTAGTATTACCTACAGAGAAATCTATTTTTCACTTTGGTCATAAGATGACAATCACTTAAAACACTATACAAGTATCGTTTTTCTTTAGATACGCCATAAATTCGTTGAAAAACTATCTTTTCTTTCACATAATTTAATAATAAAGAATTGACCAGAGCCATACAACACATTACATGTACATTAATCCAAAACCTTTCCAACTCCAGATTCATTAGACTTGTTTATCTAGCCGATCTCTCAAATCACCCATGCATGAAAGCGTCTTTCAAAATAAATTACTAGACACCCCTAGCAATACTGGTTTAACTCTAGAATTACCTACTTTGCTTTTTGTATATATTATAGACTACTAGTTATTTGTTATTATCTAACAATAATAACAGATATTTCAAGACATTTAAACTGGTTAAAACAAAATGATTTAGTGTTCCCCATACATTGATATAGTGATTATAAAAATGAAACTTTTGTGAGAATTGATACAACTATTTTTGTGCGTTTGTGGTTTCTTGCATGGCGGACCAGACTCGATACAAACGGGTTACATTTTTGGAGAATAAACATGTTGACCCCCAGAACTCACGCGGGGTAGGGAGGTTGGTTGGTTGGTTAGTTAAATGTTGCTTAACGTTGCATCAGCAATTTTTCAGCTATTCGCGACGAGAACTGTTTTATTAATCTCTATGGATTAATCTATGAACAATTTCTTGCATGCATGTGAAGTGCGAGTGTGTTGTATGGTCTGCCTTGTACTAGCGCGCACTCAGGGCAACTTTAACGTGCTAGCTCACAGAGTCAATACGCCACAGATAAGCGTACCACTCCCCCAGTCACAATATACTGATACCAGGTGAACCAGTAAAGTCCAACTACAAGGAAAACAATCACTTTCCCACATGTGGGAGATACCCTGGATTTGTAGACTGACATCTTATCCATTAGGCAACCGCAGCCTCGGGGTAGGGAGGAAAAGTTCGAACGTAAAATGATGTCATAATATCTGCACGGCAAATTTTGTGCTGCTAGTGCGTATCTCCTTCCTGTCCATACCAGAGGTGTGAAAAGCCAACTTGATACTAGTATAGACTCAAAACCGAAGTCTCGTGTCTCATTGCACGCTAAAGACACATCTGTAGAGTTCGGAAAAGAGATGACCACCTGTGGCCGCTACAGAGGAGGCTTACAACTAAAAAGCGATTGAAACAGACTGAGAAAAAGTCAGTAAATAAAGAGTCGAACAAAATCGTGTCATCTGGTCTTAAAACTATCATTATAAGAATGTGACATCCTGTAATAAAGGTGAAGCGGTCTGGGTAGCACTTACATTGAGATGACCCCCGACACAAAGGTAAGCCAAATTCCATTTTGATATGAAAAAAACCTACCTGGTCAGTGGTGAGAAAAAACTCAGTTTGTATAAAGCAAGTTTATAATAGTCATGATTAAAGTATACTGGTATATATTTTAAGACGTGGTCATCTTAAAAATCGTTTGTTGATGAAATATACTCACAGTGGGTGTTACTATTTGACATTCCTTTAATTGTGGACATTAGCAAGCTTCCATAAAGGGGGGGGGGTCCAACAGTATAAATAAAGATGCAATTATAAACACACACTGGAAACCGACATACCCCATTAATTAACCCAAATCAATCATATTAATTCTAGATTTAGTTTAATGCAATAAATACGGAAATACATATAAAAGAAAATAGTTTATACAAGAGTAATATAATTAGTACTTGCGGATGGTTGAAGCATGGTCGACATGGCACAGTCATTCTCTCGCATCTTCTTCCGTAGCTCTTCGTCTACCTGTGCAGCAGAAGAATTGAACGCCATTTTATTATTGTTATGGTACACGGTAGCATACGACATGATGATTCAGTTGATGTCGTCTGCTGAACTACTACCCTGTCGTCACACAAAAATTTATATTTATATTTAAAATCATTCATCTGTAAATAAACAATTTTCCCGCTTTAAAATCCGTGATATGGCCACTTATATCATCACTAATTGAACACTGACCGTATCGACTGAACGATAGGTTCCTTCGCCATAGATAGGCCATATTGAACAGCGATAGAAATGAAAGTTAATAAATAATTAACCAATTTTATCAATACTCTATAAATACACCATTGTTTTGGTCTAGATCTATTGATATCCGGTATACAGTATGGGCAAACAACTTTGACCTGTCCGCTTGACCTTTCATTAAAATATCCACTATAAACGAGTAATATGGATCACGCGTGTACATTTCGTCTATATGGTGTGAACCCTAATCATGGACAATATATATTAACTGTGAATTCTTATGCTACCCATGCATTGGGTGGACCCTCCTATATAAATATTCCCAATAAAAGGTCAAACGGACAAGTCAGTGCTGTTTGCCTATATATATAATGCCGCCGTCAATACGACAAACACCAATATTCTATATTGGACACAATAGCCGTGTGAAAACATTGTAAGTTTATATGTTTATAGTTTTTGTGTTCAATTTCTATAGAATTTTAGTGTATGAATTAGTCATAAAAGTTATTCTGAATTATTTACTGTTTGCTTATTTATTATAAACATGTTTTTCAACCGTCTGATAATCAAGGCCAGATGTGTCGCAAAACCATCCAATCGGGCTGTAAAATGTGTATTGCAAATAAAACGGGCACCTGTGTCAATAAAAACAAGTAAAATGCATTAGCATGTTTCCGACAGTCACAAATCCGAAAAACGTGTATTTGTAAAGTCCAATGGTTTTAAAAAATATACAGTGGATAGAAATCGCACTATGTTATAAATGTTTCGGCATAAATTTGTTGCATTATGTAGAAATGTGTTATCCTTATCCTATTTGACAGTGATTTGAAAGGATAATGCATCACCATGTTGCGCTGTACGCGTACTTTTATTTTAAACCTATGTATCCAATAGATTGATAATAGCATTTACCATAAGCAAGGATAGATCAGATCAGAGTTTTCGCTTGAATAAAACAAATGCAGTATTAGTATTGTGCCCTTGGGAGTATTTAGATATGAACCGCGCCAAAATGAGTCTAAGTACTCTTGGGGGTCTTTCGATATGAGCCGCACCAACATAATTCTAAGTGGAACTGCACTCATGGGAGCCTGGTATTTTTTCCCCACAATATGTCGGTTAATAGATGCCAGGCATTGATTACCACTGAATACTCACATTACCAGCATCTTTTAAATAACATTATAAAAGCACATGTACGAAACAATAACTAACTTTATACTGATATTTATGAGATGTACTAAATACATTAGACCGAACTATCTGCTTTAAGCTTAACTATTGATATTGGTAGCAATAAAAATATTAAAAAAAAAAAAACAAAATAACATCGTTAAGGCAGGTAATTCGGCCCATAAACCGAATTGATATTACTATCTGATCAAAACGAAAAATTTGTTTGTCAAAAACCATTTACCAAAATTTTTAACGAATTTTGGCCATGGAACCTGGATGTTGATGCCAGTGGTGTATGTCATACTGGTAGAGACATTCCTGTGTATAATTTCGTACAGGCGTTTGTATTAAAACCTTAGCCGATCAATATTTCATTCAGGAAATGCATGTTAAACATCTATTCAGCCGCCATGTCTTTTTTATGCTGGGAAAATCGATTGCTAATGATTATGTAATGAACATTAAACAGTTACTCAACTGTGTGATTGTTCATTTTAATACACAGAAAATTGACAAACACATAATACCCATCGTGGTGAGCACATCTAGGATACCTTACCATTTAAACATTAATATTAAATGTACATTTTTAAAATTTGAATCTTTCCATTGTATCCACAGTACAGACCTGTCGAAAGTTTAACATTAAGCTTACAAAAGAAAGTCAAATCTCTGCTGTCGAGAGATGGATAGTTAGTGGTTGAAAACCTACTGCCAGATAGAAATCGGTTTCCAATAAACTGACGAAGTACAGTCCAACCTGCCTTAAAGGCCACATCTATATAAAGGCCACCTGCTTTTAAAGGCCAGTAGAATTGTATCCCAAGTGTTCTTTATTCATATTATTTGAACCTGTATATAAAGGCCACCTGCTCATAAAGGCCATTTTTACTGGTTTCCTTAGGTGGCCTTTATAGACAGGTTTGACTGTATAGCTAACGATTGGTCGAGATGCCAATTCGGCAATAATTCGTTAACAGTGTGTTTAACTTTCGACAGGCCTGTACTGTATTCTCATCTCGTAAACGATCTCATTTCATTTAATTGATGTTGGAACAATTCCTTTCATTATATATTTTTTTCATTTTGCAAATAGATGTTCCATGTTTAATGGAGATTGATAAAACTCTAGTATTTGTTTTATAGAGAATAAAAATCTAAATTAAAATTGTCCTTTTGTCTGGATGTTTGTAGTGACTGCATCTGAAATATATCTAAAAGAGAAATGTGGCGTGTGGATGCAATTTTATCTAAAACAATTAAGCAGAAGGTTTAAATCAACGGTCTGATTTTTTGACAATATTTTGCAAACAGTTAAAATACCACACTACATATCAAATGAAATTGGTCATGCGTAATATTTTCATTTCAGACTTTTTTGATTGGATCTATCATTGTTTGTAATTTCCAGTATAACTCCGTTTATTTAATAAATAGCTGAAGTTTTTCATCTAATATTCATAATTTTACAAATTTTAATCTAAATTTTCAAGTATTTTAAGTAATTGCTGACAGTCATATCTTGAACTTGGTGATCCACACATTATTCTTTCTTTTAATTTTATAATTTGGTTGCGCGTCCCCACCATGGATACTATCTTTATTACAAACCGCATTTGGTTTTTTTAGGGAACTCGTACATTATTAAACTGATTTGACAACATAAAGGTGCTAAGCCGAAGAGTTTCTTTAAATATAATAGAAGCCAGTCCTAAATACGGCATTTGCTTTATGCATCAAATGATTATAGCTTACCGATGTTCATGATTGTCTCCAGAAATGAACTTAGGGATTTCCGACTTTCTGAAAAGACTCAAAATCTAGGTTTGTTTTTCTTTCTTATAAATAGTAAATAAGTAATTTCCCAAAATTGGTTCTTAGAGAACTAACAGAACGCATTAAGTATTGTTTCAGTGTTTATGAAATATTGAACAGGTCGTCTGACTGAAATTATAAAAATTATAAATGTTATCATAGGATGATCTCAACACATATTTAACAAATATCTTGCACGTATTTAAGCAAAAAAACTGAGAATTCAATTCATACAACATCATTCCAAAATTGTAATACAAGTGTTTGACACTTTTGAATTTTTATAAAATAATACATTAAAAAGTAGCACATGACAATTCACAAGAAACACGCGAACTAATTTCGGTAGACTGCGTTAGAAGTTTTTACCAGCAAGTCAAGTATTTCTCATCAAACAATCTTACACATAGTGACCTTAGGGCAATGTTTCTAGGTTAGTGAGTATTTAGGGAATTTAAATTGGATTCAATCAGAATCCTATAACAGAAACTTTAGAGTCTTAAGAACATATGATTCAATGTGTGCTAGAATAATAATAGAAAATCTTAACATTAAGTCTTAACTTAAATTTCTTACAAACACGGAATTTAATGGATCAATATTTTCGTATTTGAAATTTTCAGTAGAAGAAAGTCGTGTTCTTTGCAACAGCCAACAGATTATTAACATGATACAATACATGTTATTGAGTTGAGTTGAGTAATGGTGTTTAACAATATCGAGATGTTGCCAACTATAGGCGAAGGTACTGAAATTTTGCCTGTGCGTTGCGCTGATGGCATTATACAACAGGGTTCTTTAGCGTGCCAAGCCCACCGTGATACGGGACCTCGTTTATTTTCAGTTCCCATCCGAAAGAATCGTGACTTTCATTTCGTAATGCCGAGTGCTTGGCGAAAGAACAGTCACTACCCACTTTCAAGTCTTGGGTTAGACCCGGTCGGAGTTCGAACCCACGACCTCCCACTTACGGAGCTAGCACTATACCAACTGAGCTACCGCAGTGGTTCACAAAACAGCCAAACAAGATAAGAAGCAACATACAAATATTAGGATAATTAATAATAAAGTCCCCGACTTTGGAGGTCCTCAGCAATGTCGGTACCCCTCTTGTTTTACAGCAGCGATACGTATATACGCGCAGTTAAAAATCAAAAGTTAAGCTTACTTTACTAAACAGTTAAACAGTTAATTAAAAATTCTAACTGATATAAAGTTAATATATTACTTAGGTAGATTTTGTTTGAATAAATTTCATATTAAATTTTTCCGGAAACATACTGGAGTTGCATTAGTTCTGAACAAAATGGTTGAATCATTGTATTAATCATCACCAAAAACAAACATGTATACCGACTTACGGCTTAATTACAATAATAACATTGATTAACAGTGTAGTAGCTCAGGGTGCAGACATTGTTTAAATTAATTTTTTTCTTCAAGAAATTGATTTTTATAAAGCAAACATTTATAAACATAAAAGTAAATAATTAATGAAATATTAAATTTTCTCACCTCTAATTCATACGCGATGTCAATTTCATTCATCATCTTGTCTGATTTCAGGCTTCAATTAACAAGGCAGGTATGTGATTGTCCAGCAGGCAAATTGTCCAGCAAGGTAGATTGTCCAGCAGTTAGATTCTGCAGCTGGTCCATGTCCAATGGATGGCAAGCGTTACATCTTCATCTCCTCTCCTGGAGGGTCATCCATCACGAATTTTACATTGTTTTAAATTGATAGAGGTTAACACAAATACCGGTAATGTCAGAAAACAATCTCTTTAATCATTAATCTGACATCATGATCTGTGTCGATCAAAATGAAGAGATTTCCGAGTATCAAATCAATAAACCAAGTTGTAACACGCATCCGAAGTAATTCTCCTTTTAACAGCCACTAAGAACGGTTAGTTAAGTGACAGGTGCTCTTAAATTCGCGAGAATTTACACTATAAATCGCATGTAACGTGTTGATGTTTGTAAAAACGTGTACAAATACTATTCGAATTAAGCAATTCCGTGGAGACCGGTAGAATTTCCCTTTTACGATGATCGATATTCCTACACGCTAAGATGATCGTACAACGTTATGTATATGTAGTAACGGCTTCTACTGCTGCTGGTTAGAATCACATTGTCTTCTGAGGAGCTGATCACACTGTGGTGATGATTATCATGCCCTTGAAATCAATATACCCAATACACTACGTAACATACTTCTATACACTTGATAATAACTGGGAAATTAGACAGAGATACCGTGATGGGGGATATGTCTTCGGGGTACACATTTTAATAGTAACTGATATTCGTAATATAGATCCTCATAATTATAAGATGGTTCTAATCGATAATTCTCTTCTCAAAAAATTAACAATTTTCTTTGTCATATACCTTTTTTTTTGTATTTTATGATTAAATCCCAAAAATGGTATATGACACATAGAAAAAGTGCATACGTTGAGGCATGCAATGTAGTTTCCATGTCTCTTCACATCCAAATAATTAAATGATTCATATTGCTGGACATATTTTTAAAACGTGTTTGTGCTCATGTAACGTTGTAGATTATGGTCTAATCATGTATTTCTGATTCATACTCTGACGCCACGTGTATTTCATATTGTGCTAAGTTAAGTTGAAACTTAGCAACGACTTTTAGTGTCACTTCTGATTTGGTAAGCATCTCGTAATTGCTAGTTATGTAACGAATGGGTAAAATGCAGCAACCAAACCGGAAGTCGAACCCCGAACCTTACCAGTACTAGCAGGATGCGATGCCAACAGAGCTACCCGGTCACCTATCGAACCCGGCAAACTACATTCTTGACTTTATTTTTTAGTTAATATTCTTAAATAGAAACTACCACGTCCTCCCTGGGACGTACCTATTGGTCAGGGCACTTCACAGGGTCGGACGCGCCCAATGTAACGACAAAGGGAAACTTGATGCAGTCAAACCGGAACTCGAAGCCGAGACCTAGATGGATGTTCTACTGACTGGGCTACACGACCAACTATCGAACCCTGTCACATGTGCACCCTTTATGGGACAGTATGACGAAACATTAACTATAGAATATCTTTTGTTCAGGTTTACAACCATTACAAAGAATATCTTCAATAGCAATTTAAAAAAAAACACGATGCATAAAAAGTTATTAGCCTAAATACATTTGAAATTCATCTGAAATCCTTATATAGGGATTGAGATGTCGTTTGATCAAAGATCGGGGTTTTTCAAGAACATATAAAACTTTGTTAAAATGCATATACTGCCTAGAAATATTAGAGTTGTTTCTCATGGTTCTAGTATAACTTTGATATCATTCATTTGATCAAGGACAGAAGTTGAAATTATTAGACTTTGTTAAAATCCACATACCTTAGCCAGCTTAGATACGTTTGAGAGTTGATTCTCTTTGTTTCTGATGTACTAGGAGTTCGTGCATTTCATCTTTTATCACAGTTGAAAATTAGTAAACTATGTTAAAAGCCATACACAAAATGAGTCAAAAATGGCATACAATGGACGACGTTTAAACAATGCCCACTGAAAGAATACTTAAACAGCATTTAATTAGACACCAACTGGAAAAAGAATTCGAAAGCCTGGTAGACCTCATGTCACCTGGATGAGAATCGTCCAAGTAGAGCAATAGGAACTGATGGTAGGCTCAACACATGACAAAGGACAGAAACAAATTGAGGACGCTTGTTGGTGCCGGATGAAGAGAATAGTAAGATGTACTTTAACCAGTAGATACATGAGAGTTATTCCTCTTGATTCAGCTGTGGAATTGTTGTATTGTTGTCTATTGGTCTATTGATCATATTCCAAGGTTGAATGTTCTGCTTTTAGGTGTTATCCTAATTTATCAAATTTGGTTGTCAAATTTGCTTTTTTATTTCACATTTAAGTAGCGTTCAATTATCATCACACGTAGCTTCGTGCTTTTAAATATTTGCCTTTTATGAAGTACACAGGTACACATATAATTTAAGATGGTTTTAAAACTGAAAGCATTAAGATTTAGCATTTATATGCTTATCATCTCCTATTAATTCCACCTCTCCTCGTGCAAAATTAGGCCAAATGCTTATAACAGTCTAAAATTTGAATGTTAAAAATATTTAGAGGACATTCTTATGTATTTAAAGATATTTTAACATGTGCATCACACGTGCACTTTATGTTTGAATATATTGCATCGTATTCCGACTTCAACTGACCCAGTGGTCTGAAATCAATTCCATCCTATATCCGCTTTTATGTGAGATGGTCATGTTGTTTGTAATAAACACCTGTACAGTGTATGATTTAAAACTACAACATATCAAAGTAATCGCCCATAAAACCTTATCACCTTGGCAACTATACATAACATAAAAAATCAGAATTGTATTTTGGATCATTAATTTGTGACATAGAATCGGCACCAGGAAATGCAAGACACGAAACAGCCGAATTATACCATTAAAACTAAATCCCCATTTCTGTATATTAAACACAAGCATACATGTACCAGTTTCCTGCCTAATCCACAATCCTATAAGCAAACCAAAAACTTTGATAACTGGCAAATTAAGTGAAACACGTGAACATCAATCGCTAATGAGGCCGGGTGTTCCAGAAGGGTAAGCACATCCTGTCTAGCTAGCTACACCCAGAAATGTTACATTTGGGGTAATCTTATGAACATTCACTGATAGATTAGCTAGTCTTGATCGACCATTAAAAAAGCCAAAATTAGGATGGTGTATGCTGTTTAATAATAATTTAATTTAATAATATTACATTTACAGTTTCATCCCTGTCGTGAACCGAGTGTCAAATGTGTTAAATACTGGATATCAGTAAAGCAAAATTCACGCAACTCTCACTGTCTGTCTGTCTTCTTATTAATACTCCCTAGATACAAGTATATCCTATAATGTCAGAGCAGCGTGGTGTCTGAATTAATTGATATCAGCTAAGAAGTTAAGTAATTGGCACAATCTTCCAGAATATTTGTCCTTTCACTCTCAATTTTGATTACACACGTGGCGGATGTAGCTAGCAAAACATGAGGTGTTTACCCTTCCGTAGCACACGGCCTCACTGCCCTAGTGGAAGTGGAAGTTCACGTGTTTAACCAACCAAATATGTCAGTTTCAAAGTGTTTACTTTGGGATTGTATTTGGACATGGATCGGTATGTTTGTTTTCGCTTTGCTTTTGGGATTGTGATTTGGACAAGGATTACTATGTTTGTTTTGGATTTTGAAGTAACTTGATTGGCTTTTTGATGTTAATGAATGTTTGTTGGAAAAAGACCATACTAAAACTTCTAGATAGCTGTTAATTTTGTAATTTTTTTTAATTATCATAAAAACAATACATATAATTATGTTTACAAATGCATTATTTTAATAAAATTTTAAAAAAGAAATCGAGAATTGCATAATGGACTATATTATCAAGATTTACTCTCATATCTTATTAGAAAGTATAGGTTTGGAACAAACCGGGCTAACCTAAATGCTTTCATCAATGTTGATGGCGACAGCATGCTTGCTAGGCGTTTTTCAGACGATACCAGATGCTTACATTTCTGGAGCAACTGGACTCACTTTCTTAATTGAAGGTCACCTGTTTATAACTGAATTTGCCAGTTCTCATTTTTTACTTTGGTTTGGGGTTTATGATTTGGACATGGATTGGTATGTCTGTGTTAAAAGAAGTAAAAGGTAAAAGTAAAATATAATATAGCCAATGAACTACAAAAGATCATGCCAGGAAATGTCAATGATTTCTTTTAAAACTATTTACAATTGTCAGTCGTTAGTCTGGCTTATTCTCCAAACTGCACCCCAGCGGACCTGTAAACCTTTATCACCATTACGTAACAATTTCATAGACATTAAATAATTACCAATTTAAATCACTTATGGGTAAACAAATATTTCAATGTGTCTAATCTGATATCAAACAGCTGTAAGCTATGTACATTGTTATTGAATTTAAATTGTAGATAAACGACTCTGGTGATTATTCAGACATTTTGGATCATTTAAATATGAAGGATGCAGTTTTGACAAACACAATGTTATACTCATTATAGAAATGAAGTTAATTTTTCTTTGTTATGGAAGTATTAAAGAATTGTACATTTTGCACACAGCGTAGCGAATTATGTTACGTGTACAATGTCCTCCATAACAAAAAGAAAGAATTAACTTCGTTTCTTGCAGTTCAATTTATAGAACGTTTTAAACAACAAATCTGACAACAAGTTAAATAACAATATAGCCGTAGTAAGTAAAAAAAAACACGGCTATATAGCGTAGGAATTCAAATGCTTCTGTGCGTCATCCATAATAAGATGACGTCACTGAGAGCCAATCCATTCATGCAAACGTAACAGAAAAATATGACTAATCAAAATGCTTGAAACAAAGAAGAATTTAATTAAATGTATTATTAATTGAAATCAAAATACAGAACCTTTATATATTGCAGATTTGGAAAACGTGTATATATAAAAGGAGATTTCTACAACCCACAAGTGAAGTAGTTTTGGAACCATTAGATTAATCACCCTTCGTTTAGGAGTTTTATAATCAGTGGTTCAAATGAGAGCTTATTTTTATCATTCGTTTGTTTTGTTCTCGACTGTATAACCAATAGCCAATGCATTCTCAACTACTTACTGGTAGAGCTTGTTCCCTCTACGGGAACGTTAAACAACGGAATAAGCTACTTACAAATAATTGCTGACCTAGGAATATTGCAAGACTAGGCTTATCAAGGCCTTAATTAAGTTATATGGCCGTCATCACAATATTGTTGACAAGTTTGAAGTATCCGTGTCCGAAATTAGCCTGGATATATTTACGTCTCCTAGTTCTATGTTACATACAGTCTCGGTTTTGTCTTCATACGTGACGCTTTTGCTAGATAGACAGGCGTGGTTACTTTTCCAGAGCATCTGGCCTCACTTCTCTGGTGAAAGACTAAGTGTTTACTTAATTTGTCGATTGGTCAGTTTTTTAATTTGCTTTTGGGGTTTTGATTTTATCATTGATCGGTATATTTGTTCGCATTTGTCATAAATGACAAAACGATGTACATTTTACTTAATAGATGAACAAAGAACATGTTAGGAAATGCCAATGTTTTCTATTAAACAAGCCAATTATCAATCGGTTTTCTGTCTTTTTGTGTCTCCAATGTAGTTAAGGATGCATTTATTTACTATCAAGGGACGACATGGGATCTATCAACATTACATAATAACTATAGAGGAATTACATAGTCATTGGTCTGAATCATTTATGGTAAATATTTGTTTAAATGTGTCTAACTTGAAAATAAACAGTACGCTTTATACTTTATTCAGACGTTTGAATATTGATGATAATGATTGATTTACACCACGCCTACGCTCATTTTAAACTCAAATATGCATCAATTAAGCATGGTAGGTTATGCGACAATATTAAAATTTCATGTTTATCATAACCAAACTGGTCACGTGATCAATAGGAAAGATGACGATGTCAGCAGTTGTTATTGGTTACGAGCTCATTACGTTAGCTGGCGCCAT
Organism: Anadara kagoshimensis; assembly: GCA_021292105.1. NCBI lineage: Eukaryota > Metazoa > Mollusca > Bivalvia > Arcoida > Arcidae > Anadara > Anadara kagoshimensis. Next base: position 1,729,581 of record CM037871.1, read on the forward strand.
ATGACGGTGGCAGTTTGAATGTAAAGTTTCAAATATTAATTATCTGATTAGTTAATTTTAATAAATTTATAAATATTATTGCAAATTTACTTTTGAATAAAATTATAACCCGGCGATGATTACACACCGGTTTTTGGGGATAAAATGATAAACTAAAAAATATCAAAGTTATTTCTTAGTAAAACTTATTTTAGATCAACACTATTTATAGTAAATTCAAATGGTTTGTAACAGCAAAGCAAGACAAGACAAAATACAAAACACATTAAAAAATAAATGTTATCCATTACTAATTAAAACATGTATTTATTTAAATTTCCTGCAAGTTAAAATTTGAAATTTCTCAAAAACTAAGGTATACTCCCTCATGCAAAGTATTTCCTTAGCTTAATTTGGTAAAATATATTTTGGTCCTGTGGGTAAGTTTTCAACATCTTTAAAATAATTTTGGTTTCATAATTTTGGTCCAAGCACTACTGATGAGGAAATGTATTCCGAAACGGCCGTCTAGTGCTGTAAAAATTAAAACTGGTATAATATGTAATTATATACATTGTATAATTCGTGGTATAGATAAGATCTGCTGAGTTTGATTCAAGACTCCAAGACTCAACAAAACGTCATGTTATCTATATATAGGTAGTTTTACACAGCATGTAATCTCGAAATTTCATTCCTTCATCTACAACAGACGTTATAAGCACATATATTCTTCTTTATCGATCTTTTGTAGGACAAAGATATATGTAAAATACATTTCTTGGACAATTAGTTCTCTGATGTCACCTTCAACATTGTTTTTTGACATGTGATATATCTTTTACTTTTTAATGACTTTACTGGTTCCTCTAACATTATTTATGACAGATACATGCGTGTGATACACATGTAATAACATCAATATTTTATCAAATGTGACTGTTCACATTTGCATATTGTACAAGTATTAATTTTGCAGCACTAAACAGCCGTTTGGAAATATACTAGTAATTCCTCATCAGTCGTGCTTAGACCAAAATTGCGAAACCCAATTTTTTTTTCAGAAGTTGAAAAAATATCAGAAGGACAAAAATATATTTAATCAAATTTAGCTTATGAAATACTTTACACGAGGTTTTTTAGAACTTTCAAATTTTAACTATCAGGAAATTAAGACAATAGTATAATTTTGACAATACAAAAATATTGCCTGCTGAGTTTATGATTACCTAGGATAAGTAGAGATGCGTATCATTACAGTATTAATTTTACAGTACTTGTCGGTCGTTTCGGAATTCCGTATCAGTAATGATTTGTTGGCTTTATTTGATTGTTCATAAAGGATAACCATAATATGGTTATAATCCTGTATTTAGGAAACGTATGTACAATAAAAAACTTAATGGTCAAAGAAATCAGATGAGAAACAATATCTTTGATGTAGTTGCTGTCACCTCAACATTGTTTCTTGACATGTGATATATCTTATACTCCTTAATGACTTTACTTTTTCTACTTACATTATTTATACAAGATACATGATTAACATGAACTATAATATCCATGTTTTAGACACATTAATAATGGAATGTTTACTATTTACAATCAGTTTTAATATTAAAACTTAATAATGGGTTTTGGCAATAGTCTTTTCAACCAAAAACGCATGTTGGGTCCACTGATTGTAATCACCAGAAACAAATATACCAGCCCAATCCAAAATCAATCGAAATAGTGAAACTGTCAATTTATGTCACGTGAACTTTCACCGAAGAGGCGAGACTGCGTGCTCACGAAGGGTACATAAGACATAAGACAAATTAGACATATTGAGACTACTAATTGTAAAACTACAGACTTTGTATCCAAAATTACCCTGGATTTATTTCAGGTCCGACACTTTTATGTTCTTTTTATTCTCAATTTCCTAGGGAAGTTCACGAGTATCTAGATTAATTAGATATAAAGGGGCTACTGTATAAATTCACACTATTTATTAAACAATAACCAGTCGCCAATTAATTTTCTGTATATAGCGAATTTTGTTATAGCTAAATATATCTATAGAGATCTACAGATTATGGATGAAATCAATAAATTTATTTCAAACTCTTAAGTAGAATCTTTACTTTTGTAACATATTTCATTCGACAAACCTCATGAGTGTCACTTAAAAATCTTAAACTGTGAGTTTTTTTCACAAATCAATAGTAATTCTATATAACATAGTTCTGATATCAAAGATAATAAATCTACCAGAATATGACTAGGAAGTGTCATATACCATAGTAATATCGTATACAACCTAGTCCCTTGGCTATATAACATGAACAATAATCATAATTTTATTTTTGATTTTGATATTGCGTTCACAAGCTCAAAACTAACCTCTATTCTGTTCATGAAATACGACAAAGATATCACGTGAGCACAATATATTACTAGCAAAAAGTGAATAAAAATAATTATACTGGTCACTGTTCACAGCAAAATCCAAAAAGAAAAGTAAAAACTGGCAAATTAAGTGTAACACTTGAACCTCTTTCAGAGAAGTTAGATTGGGTGTTCCGGAAGAGTAACCAATTGCAAGCGATTATCCTACATCTGTTATCAACCAAATGTGAATTCTTAAAAATTCTACAGAATTATTTGAACATCTTGCTTCTAATACTTTATCTCGTGTAAAAAGTATCAAAACATTTTATTATTATACACTATACATCACTATCCCTCATTCTAAATTGAAACAACGTCTTAAAGAGATTATTTACTTGTCATTCTTTTACAGAACTTGTAAGCCAAGATACAAATATCTAGTGCTGAAAAGGGATTATGGTTATTTTGTCAATCATCATACAGATTGAAAACAAAAATGTACTGAAGATATCATCAACGAAATGTTGGAAAATAACATATTTGTTGTGTTTGATAATAAAATTTTCCAAAAAACAATCGGTATACCAATGGGTACCAACCGTGCACCATTGCTTGCTGATTTGTTTCTTTATTCTTATAAAGCAGAATTTATGCAGAACCTTGTTAAATCTGGAGTGAAGACTGTCGCGAAATCAATCAATTCTACATACAGATATATAGATGACGTTCTGTCTCTTAATCCTAAATTTGGAGTCTATGTGAATGCCATCTATCCTAGCGAGCTTGTAACTGAAGATACGACTGATTCCCGAAGTTCTGCTTTATATTTAGACTTAAACCGCAATTATGACGCCTTGAGGCTGCCTTTGACACTTTATGACAAACTTGATGACGTCAATTTTTCTATTGTCAACTTTCCTCTTCTGTGCAGCAATATACCCGATTCTCCTGCTTATAGTGCATTTGTTTCCCAATTAATAGGCTATGGTAGAGCTTTTTCCCACTACGGGGACTTTGTACAACGTAGCAGGCCGTTTGCAAATAAATTGTTGACACAGAGATCTTGTAAGCCTAGGCTTTTCCGGGCCCTCAAAATCTTTATGGGCCGTCATCAAAGTATTGTTGATAAGTTTGATGTCTCTGTATCCAAGATTGTCCTGGATATATTTGACTTCCCATATTTTCATATTTCTTTAACACAATTTTGATTACACACGTTGCGGGTGTAGCTAGCTAAACAGGAGGTGCTTACAATTCCGGAGCACCTGATACTCTTCCCTAGTTGAAGTTCACGTGTCTAACCTAACCTTTCGGTTTCAAAGGTTTTACTTTGCTTCTGGATTATGATTCGGATATGGATTAATATGTTTGGATATATAGACCATGTAGCTGTTATATAAATAGTGTTAAGTATTTAAGCCGCATTTGCAAAATTACGCATCTGTAACAGTGCATTTGGAGCTACATTTTTATGCCCTTTAAATTAAACTTTGGAACTGTGAATTATACCGGATACCAGGTTTTCATTTAAAATAATTATTGATTGTAACAATAAAGATGGAAATGTTTATTCTTGGATGTTATTGAATTGGATGTTTTCTCACACTGTAAAACTTCTGAAACATTGATGAATTACATGCGGGAAGCTATCATCTTGCTGGTACCAGCCTAAATTTCACGGTAACATTAAACAACAAAATGGATCAAATATGACAAATAAACAACAGCATCTTATTCCAGTTATAGTTTTATATTAATATATGGGTAAAGAAACCATAATGCCCATACTTCATATAGCATAACAGTATTATGTATAATTTCGTCCCGGAAAGACCATAGAAACTAACTAGTTATAGCTACAGAAATTTGCTCATTTTCGAAATGTTTTCTTCTCAAATACCTTGTTGGAGCCTGAGATCAAACGGGTTTAAAACTAACAAAAACCGTATAAATTTGCATTTTTTCTGTTTTGTTACCAAATCATGACCCTGTATATCATACAGTATAAACTAATCCTTTTTTTATTTAAAAAACAGAATACCAATGAATTATATGACTGTATGGTTAATTAGTGAAGATTTAAATTTTTAAGCCCAAAAAGAACTTATCATAACTACATCTTTTTTTCTTCATGAGTTGTTCTAACCCCGACTGGGTCTGATATAAGACTTTAAAGTGGGTAGTGACTGTTCTTTCGCTAAGCACTCGGCATAACGAAATGAAAGTCACTGTTCTTTTGGATGGAAACTTTAAATGGACGAGGTCTCGTGTCATGGTAGGTCTGACATGATAAAGAACCCTGCTATGTAATGGCAACAGCTCAACGCACAGACAAACCTTCTGTGCCTTCATCTATAGCTTTCGACGTCTCGATATAAGTAAAATATTCATGGCTGGGGCTATAAACACCATTACTCAACATAATTCTTTCTTTGTGTTTTGTTTTGTGTTCTTTTTGGTTTTTCTTATTACAATGTTCATATTTTTAAAGTATGTTACCATAATAAGTATATAAACTTATAGAAAAAACAATTGTTATGATCGCAGTGTTTTGATGTATCTAAGAAAACGACATATGTGACATGCGGTAATTTTCTATTGATATTAGAAGTTTCTTTTTGACGATATATCTCAATTAGTTTAAATAATATATCTAAAAAATCACCAAATTCGTCAAAAAGTTCTTCCATTGCATGTCCTCAGTGTACATGATACAAAGGGCGACAACTACTGACCATAGAAACAAAATCTTGAGCCGTATCTTATTGTCTCTGAGCCAGTTTAAGAAAAGAGATAAATGAAGATGCAATATATTTTACTATTGATCTTCTGGAAGAGGAGATTTAACATTCTTCACCAAATTAAACCTATTTCGTAGAAAATTGGTTTTATGGTCATGAGTCTGAGTGATCATGGCGTCAAATATATTTATGCTGTTGTAGGATTTTTTTAGATTGTTTATTTATATCATTTATTACAATTTTATTTGAAAAATATATCGAATTATTTCTTTAAAATGATGAATTTTTCTAAAGAAAATTGTGTGGTCTATAGACACGATTATAATAAACTATTTTAAAGACAAAATCAAAAATCAGAAAGGATCGCCCATAATGGCAAATTGTAGAAACCACAATAGACCCGAGGAGTGGAAAGTATTTAAAACAACTAGGTTAACTGTCTTTTGACACGACCTTAAGAATAAAAACAAACATACTGATCCATGTCAAAATCACAATTCAGACTTTTTAACTGACACGTTAGGTTACACACGTGAAATTTCACAAGAAGTGCGGCCGGGTGCTCATGAAGGGTAAGAACTATGCAACAGTTGTTTGTGAATATACAATTGTCATATTATTTGTCATTCTGACATTTTTAATTTTTTTATACTGCTGTTTTTAAAGTTTTTGTTGTCTCCGTTGGTAAGATCCGAAATTATGTATTTATCCATCTTCATTCATTTCATTATTAGGAACATTTATCAAAATAATACTTCAATTTCTGTCCTATTTACTTTCTATTTATGTGTAATATAAGATTTGCCATCTACTGAACTGAATGGTAATAGCAATATCCTTTTATTTATAATCATTTTTCCTTATTTCCGAGAAGCGATTGATAAAGACATGATCATCCATATTTCTCGGAAAATTGGTTCTATGGTTATGAGTTTGAGTTATCATGGCGTCAAATACGTTATAGACTGACAATTGCTGTAGGATTTTATTCCTTGAAGTAATTGATTGCTTCCAGCCATGTAATTTATATGAGTTCTATGTGACACGTATATCGTATTGTTTCTTTAGCAGGATAAATAATAGAGAGAAAAAATGTTCTGTAAAAGCAAAACGTCACAAAAACATCGATACAATCTTTATCATCCCCGGTTTTTTTATCATCGAGACAGTCATGGTGAAGACTTTATTATGATATAGTGACTTTCATCAGAGGTGACTAGACTCTCCTAGCACTGCAGTTTTAGTGATATTTTAAAATGAATAAAAGTAAGTTACATATCTGAAATATTTTCAGAGCATAATAAGAAAATGCTAAAAAGACAGATGCTTTTACAGAACAATAACAAACAATTTTGTTTTACAATATGGTATTATGTTTCTGTACTCTAAATCAGTTTGGGAATATGGGATGTTTTATAGTTTCATGTTCCGTTCATCCTCCATTTTGGTTTCATACATATTGAGTGTAGCTAGTTGGGCATTAGGTGATTATTCTCTGGAACAACTGGTAGTACTTCTATGGCAGAAGGATTTTTCTTTATTTACCTGTTTTCACTTTGCCTCTTTTCATTGTAATGGATTAGCTATTTCAAACAATTGCAACAATGCTTAGAACGATATATCTAAAACCCTAATATATATTTTATGTTAATAAAATTGCTTTTCTATATAACATATATACAATAAAATATTTTGATTATATTCTTATCAGTATCCGTTTAGCAAAGGGTATATATTTCATAACAATAAATCGAAAACCACATTAAAGCTTACATCTTTATAAATCTTCGCAATATAATATTCCTAATATTATTAATGTTCCTAATATTGCAACTTGGATATAAAAATCGTATTTTGTGCTCTATTTCTACCGGCAATGTACTTGGAAGTGTCAAATGAACAACAAGAATTAGTGAAATGTTTCCCTTGGCGACAGGAAATGAAATAAAAACAAATAAAGTTATGCGTTAAATTTTGCGGGAAACAAATTTAAAGAGATAACATGTCAAAATTATTACCATTATAGAAACAATATATTGTCAAATGTTCATATTTAGTGTAATAAAAATAAAATAAATAATATTGAAGATCAAAAAATTTTTTTCTGAAAAAATGAGCTTGCCTTTTAGCTAAATAACTGTTGAATATAAGGCAATCGTTAAGCAGGTATTTGAAATATTTTAAGAACCGGTATAATTAGATTGTATATGATTACAAAGTATATGAGATTGGCAGCATAATATTGTGAAATGATTTCCGAACACGTTACCATTTTCAAGTATGGAATAACATATTTTCGCGATATTTCTTTTAAATATATTTGGTCAATATTTTTATCATACACAAATATAAAACACACATACCAGTTCATTCCAAATCTCAATAAAAAACAAAGTAAAAATTATGAAAACTTGCAACTTAAGTCAAATGCGTGAATTTCCACCGATGAAGAGGCCGAGTGCTACACCAACAAAGTATAAATTAAAGAATTAAAAGCAAGATATTTCGTTATATAATCTTTCAATACTATTTTAAGAAGTTGTATAAGACAATCAAGAAATTTTTTTTACCTAATTTGTACAATTTAACAAAATGCGATTCATCTATTTAACCAACTAAAAATACTTCCGTATCCTGCACAATACGTCAATGTTTTGATTGTTTTTAGGCAAAAATGAAAATGCCAATGTCGTCAATACTTTCTGTGATTTCAGTAACTGGTGAAATACTATCGTAATTTACAGGGTTACCAAAAAAGTACCAGTTTTTACTTATCATCATTAGGATTCTATAGCTTATTTATCAAGTAATGGCTGACATTATTTCCCCTGTGAGGGAATCACAATTTACAGTCTAACCATAAACATATTACATGGAAGCTACTTGGTAAACATAGTGCTGAATACGTTTTCCTTAACGTGAAGATATGTCTTTGAAATATTTGCTTATTTTAAGAATATTCGAGAAACTTGCATGTATTTATTGCATACTTTGACAATTTTCATTTAATATTCCACATAACTATTTCATTTTTCCTAAGTATGGTTTGGTATGTTTGTTTTCGACCTTTACAGGGACGCATGTATTTATGTGTTTTGAAAACGTTAACGATGACGATGTATATCTCATTATGGTATCGAGTTGAACGTCATTTTTAGCCATGAATTTCCTGAAACTTGTTCTTGCTAATAATTGCTGAAGACGTTGCTAATCATACTTAAATTAAAAATTTTTGCATTTTTGCTTGTGGCTAATCGTTTTCAAACAAAGGACTTATCTATGAATACAAGTGAAATAGTAAATGATTTATGTGCCAAAGCATATATTAGAGCTACATGTGATACCAACCAAATAACGAAAAATAAACCAATAAATGTTCATTTCGTTATATACTCTGTTTTGTTTTTTTATACAAAACTCTCGTTCCAGATGCATAATTTAGAATAACTTTTCAACACAATATATCTGGAAGATTTAATCAGACAGAAACACACGGATCGATGTATAAATCATAACACAAAAACATTTCTAAAAAATTTAAAAATTTACATAAAGTAAAACACGTCACCTTCAATCAGTTAAGTAGGGTTTTAGGAACTAAATAAATAGTATTTTTAAAACGGCTAATGATTAATAACCTCAATATATCTAAAGGATTCAATAACATATAGTAAAATGACTATTATTATCACTTAAAAAAATGGATAACGATTTATCTTAAAAAATCCATGTTTCAAATGTTTCAAACAAGCAACGCTATGAAGGCTATGAAGTAACTTGATGAAAAATATCATTGCATCACGGAAATAAAACTTTATTTCCTGTAATGTTCAAATAATATATTATCACAGTCTATGCTGTCTTAATTTTCTCAATGAATCACTGAATGATTACAGTGATAGTGTATTTGTTCTAATGTGTATTAGGGGTTCTGAGATCAATTAAACGATTACGTAATGATAAAATGACAATAAAACGCTTAACATCGCCGACAAAGGTCGTACAGATAAAATAAATGTTCAAATCAATCAGGTCTGAAACTAAACAATCGTAAACTGAATATTTCATTACGAAAGTTATACAAACTCAATTACTTTCTTTGCTGATAATACTAGTACTCTCTGTTGTTGTGTTTTGTTGGCGCTGTATCTGTGTCAGCTACGATGCCAAATTACTTTCAGCTTTTGCATTCAGCCGAAACATTAGAGGACAATTTACAAGATACTTAAACAGACAAAGCCAACATATCCATGCCCAAATCACGATCTTAAAGTATTTACAAACCTATTATTATTATATTTTAGAAATAACTTGTAATTTTTTGTAGATTACGGGATATAAAAAGATTTTGGAAGTTGAAATTCCCATAAAATTGCAAAGGATAATACAAATATAAATAGTTGTCTGCTTAGAACTTGTAAAAACAATCATTAAAAATTACAAAATAGTATTTATTTCTTATCCTCTAGTTTTGTCAGTAAATGGAACAGCGCCATTCATCTTTTCAGAGCAAACCAGAATAAGACATCACCAGAGGTTGATAGATTATACTAGTATACTGAAATGTAAACGTTATTTTGTCAACTGTGTATAAGAAAAATCAACGATTGTAAATATTAACCAACACCTTACCATTTTCTGTTTTATTGGAAATGTTTATTTTTTAAGAAAAGCAAAAACTTTGAAACTGACAGAGTATATTAAACACAGGATAGTGAGGCTAGGTGCACTTGAAAGTAAGCATATCTCGTTTAGCTAGCTATATCGCCATGGGTGTAATCAATAATCATATGCAAAATAAGGAAGCAAGATAAACATATATATTTTACCGCCCGAGTCCAACCAACCACACTGATTTTAATAGATATTTAAATTCAATGATTTAGTCAAATTGCAAAGTTTTCTTTAAACATGTTTTACAAGTGTGAAATACAGAATCTGTCTTTGGCTGGAAAAACTGGAATCTTAATTTAAATTCAAACTATAGATGTACCTTAGATACTAAGTAGCTGTAAATCGTTTTCTAGAATTTTTCTCTGAATGAAATTATACATTTTTGCTTCAAGTTATATACTATCACGCGAATAAAGACAATTTGGTTTTGCGTAAACTATAAATCCAAGTTTCTGAGCCGTCTTCCAGACGAATGGTCGAAATGTGTGATAGTACAATATGTTAATCTTTATTTACAACATTTTATATCATCTATAACACTCACATTAATTACTGATCAGATGTAAGAGAGTATCACGTAGTCTGTCCTTATCTCACACAACATTACAATAAAACTGTCAGTGCTCATACATATTATATAAAGCCACACTTTATGTGCAATGGTCACCAATTCTAAGTTAATAATGTCCTAGACAGAAACAATTTTATATTTGTTTTAGAGTTTTTAATTCCTGTTTTATAAAACCGTTGCTACATACTTTGTTACAATATTTACAATAGATAACCTTGCATCTTCTAGACTAATACAGACATAATCTAGAAATAGATATTATATCAGTATGACATGGATGAATATGTTAACATCTACAAAATGTTTTCAATAAAAGTTTTAAGGACAGATATAAACAATGATTATATCTATACAATATACATGTATCTAAAAGACACATTACTTCGAAAATGTTAAAAAAGAGTCGAAAATTATAATTATAGCTAAACAAAGAGCATATAAGTAATTAAAACCAACAATAAGCAATAGCTCTGCAAATTACGCAGAAAAAGACAACAATAATATTCTTTTAAGATCAAATGAAATATTGCAATCCATGTGGAAATCACAAAGCATAACAAAAACTTTGAAACTGGCAAATTAAGTATGTGAATTCCCACAAGGGAAGAGAGACTAGGTACATCAGAAGGGTATGTCCTGTTTAGCTAACTTCATCCACCACTTTGGAAATTAAAATTGAATAACAAAAACAAGCATGACAATTATCTTATACAAGGAGACATGCGGTAATTTTTATTGATTTATCTCCATTTAATTAAAAAGTAAATAAAAAACAAACACACTAAGACATACCTAAACTTTGGTACAAAAAGATATGACAATGTATGTCCTCTTTCTGCCAAGTATAAAAGTAGACTATTGGCCATAAAAAACCAAATCTCTAACTGTATCTTATTATCCCTTAGTCAGTTTAAGTAAAGAGATAAACGAAGATACAATACTTCTACTACTGATATTCTGGAAGAGGATATTAACCATTCTTAACCAAATTAAAAGTATTTCTCAGAAAAGTGGTCATGAGTTTGAGTGATCGTTCTGTCAAAGATATTTATATCTTATATCTGGCATATATTGTAGAATTTGATTCTTTTCAATATTTCATTGGAAATATATATTGAATTATTTATTTGATATGATGTTCACTCTGCCACTTCACCAATAGGTGGTCACGTCTAGATATAAATGAAATAGGGTTGAATGGGAAGTAAACCAAACCCTATTTAATCAATCAAACAATGAATCTGATTGTGGTTTGGACATGGATTGGGATGTTTCTTTTGTGGATAAAGTATGAAATAATTGTAATGAGCAGTGTGCCTACCACAAAGAAACGACGAAGCAGATAATACATATATTTGAGAAAACCTGGGATAACATGCTTGTAATACGAACATAAGATCTATGCAAAGATTGGTTGCAAGTAAACACCTGTTTTATAGATGTTTGTAAATATTTATCATTTACTTATATACAAATACAAATGATGCTAAAATTTGAAACATTTTTTATTTAATACTAATCAAATTTTCGTCCTGTTTGTGTCCAATCAATATAATATAGGACATCTACTGGACTGATTCGTAAAAGCGGTATCCCTTTATTTATAATCATTTCCTTGTTTCCGAGAAGAGATTGATAAAGACACGATCATCCATATTTCTTGGAAAATTGGTTCTATGGTCATGAGTTGGAGTTATCATGGCGTCAAATACGTTATAGACTGACATTTGCTGTAGGATTTTATTCCTTGAAGTATTTGATTGCTTCCAGCCATGTAATTTATTAGAGTTCCATGTGACAAGTATATCGTACTGTTTCTCTAGCATGATAGATTTTCGTAAATGATGAAGATAAAAAACGTTCTGTAAAACAAAATGCGTCACAAAAATATCAAAATCTTTTATTGTATAATCACCCCAAAAAACCCACACAACAAGACCATGTAATAAACATAATATTACACACGTGAAATAACACTCATATTTCCTTGGCGACTTACATTGTTGCAGCCATGTTGCTGTTAAATTGTAGCTAAAAAACATTATAAGGATACGATACTAAAAATCGAGTTTTTTAGATTATATGACTAACAGAATTCGTGAATTTATTAAAAGCATTTAATAAAATGTTTATCCAACTTGCGCAAATCTCTCACATAAAATTTTGTTCAACTCGTTTAAAAATTCAATACATGTATTACACAATCACCAATTGATTATCTCCGGCTTATTTGATAATCGAGTCAGTGGTGGTGAAGTTTTCATTATGAAATATTGTCATTCAGTTAACGAGACCGATTTAGCACTGCAGTTTCAGTGGTATTTTAAAATGAATTAAAGTTACATGTCTGAAATGATTTCAGAGCATAATGAGAAACTGCTAACAAGACAGAGGCTTTTACAGAACAATATTAAACAATTTTGTTTCAAAATATTAGAAATATATATAAGTATGATGTTTCTGCAACCCAAATCACATTTGATAAGGGATGTTTCATAGTTTCATGTTCCGTTCATCCTCCATTTTGGTTTCATACATATTGAGTGTAGCTAGTTAGATATTAGGTTATTATTCTCTGGAACAACTGGTAGTACTTCTATGGCAGAAGGGTTTTTCTTAATTTATCTGTTTTCACTTTGTTTCTGTTCAATGTAATGGATTAGCTATCTCAAACAATTGCAACAATGCTTAGAACGATATATCTTAAACCCTAATATATATTTTATGTTCATAAAATTGCTTTTCTATATTACATATATAATAAAATATTTTGATTGTTTTCTAATCAGTATCCGTTTAGCAAAGGGTATATATTTCATAAGAATAATTCGAAATCCACATTAAAGTTTACATCTTTAAAAACCTTCGCAATATTATACTTGTGCTTTAGTTATTATTGCAACTTAGATATAAAAATCCTATTCTCTGCTCTATTTCTACAGGCAATTTACTTGGAAGTGTCAAATGAACACCACGGATACTGAAACGTTTCCCTTGGCGACAGGGAATGAAATAAAAAAATTAAAGGTATGTTTTAATTTTGCTTGAAAGAAACAATATAGTGTCAAATGTTTATATGTAGTGTAATAAAAATAAAAGAAATAATATTTAAGGTCATAGAAATTTTCTAAAAAATGAGGTTGTCTTTTGGCAAAAATATATGTTAGTATAAGCCAATCATTAAGCAGTTAAACAATCTTTATCTTTAAGAACCGGAATCATTAGATTGTATATGTATATGAGATTGGCAGTATAGTTTTTGAATTTTTTTCGAACACCTTATCATTTTCATTTTGATTTAATTGTTCATCAAGTATGCAATAACATATTGTCGCGATATTTTTTTAAATATATTTGGTCAAGTTTTAATACTTACATAGATACAAAATAAAAACAACTGACTATGTCGTAACCACGACCCGAAAACTAAATAAAACTAATAATAAGTTGTTAATTAAATCACTAGCATGAACTTCCATCAGTAGAGTCAGGTCTTGTGCTCCGGAAACCAAAGCACTAACAAAGTATAAAATGAAAGAACTATAATTAGGTAAGGTATTTTGTCAAATGTTTAAATTGTTTCTTCTGTACTATTTTAAGGACTTTTTACCTCATTTGCACATTTTTGATAAACACATATACCAGTTCATTCCAAATCTCAGTAATAAAAAAAATATGAAAACTTGCAACTTAAGTCAGATTCGTAAATTTCCTCCAGTGAAGTGAGGCCAAGTCCTGCAGAAGGGTAAACACCAAGTATAAAAGGGAAAAAAAGTTAAGCTAGATATTTCGTCAAAAGTTTCTTCTGTGCTAATTTATGGAGAAAACCCTCTTGATTATCAAAATTATTTAACAATTTAACAAAGTGCGATTTATCTAACCAACTAACAATAGATTCGAATCCTGTGCGATACGTCAATGTTTTGATTGTTTTCAGGCACAAATGAAAATCCCAAAGTTGTCATTACTTTCTGTGATTTCATTAACTGGTGAAAATACTATCATAATTTACAGGGTTAAAAAAAGCACCAGTTAAACTAATCATCATTAAGATTCTATAGGTTATTAATCAGGTTATGACTAACATTATTTTCCCTGTGAGGGAATCACAATTTGCAGAAAAACCATAAACATATTTCATGGAAGTAACTTAGAAAACTAAGTGCTGAATGGATTTGTATTTACGTGAAGATATCTCTTTGAAATATTTGCTTATTTTAAGAATATTCGAGAAACTTGCATGCTAATTTAAGCATGGTTTGAATTTATTGCATACTTTGACAACTTTCATTTTAATATTCCACATAATTATTTCATATTTCCTAAGTATGGTTTAGTATGTTTGTTTTCGAGCTTTAAAGGAACGCATGTATTCGTGCTTTGAAAACGTTTACGATGACAATGTAAATCTTATTATGGTACCAAGTTGACCGTCATTCATGGCAATGGCACTTGTTTTTGTTGATATTTGCTGATGGCGACGCTAATCATACTTAAGATAAAGTTTTAATAATTTTGCAGGTGGGTAATCGTTTCTAACAAGGGATTAATCTATGGATTCTAGTAAAAGAGAAAATGTTTTATGTGCAAAAGCATATATTTAAGCTACTTGTAATACCAACCTAATAACGAAAAATCAATCAACCAATGTTCATTTCGTTATATACTCTGTATGTTTTGACAAATACTCGTTCTAGATGCATAATTTGGAAAAACGTTTCAACACAATATATATGGTTGACTTAGGATTTAATCAGACAAAAACATACAGATCCATGTTTAAATCATTGCACACACCAGATTTAACAAAAATAAAATAAAATAAAAAACGTAACTTTCTACCAGTTATGTAGGGTTTTAAGAAATAGATAAATGGTATTTTTAAAACGGTTAATGATTATTAATTTCAGTATATCAAACGGATTCAATAACGTACAACAAAATTACTATTATTATCACTTAAAAGAAAATGAATAAAGATAAATCTTCAACACATCTATATTTCAAATGTTTCAAACTAGCAACGGTTTAAAGTAATTTGATGAAAAATACCATTGCATCACGGAAATAAAACTTTATTTCCTGTAATGGTTAAATAATATATTATCAAAGTCTATTCTGTCTTAATTCCTTCAATAAATCACTGAAAGATCACAGAGTAATAGTGTAGATAGCCTTATGTGTATATAGGGTTCTGGGATCTATCAAACGATTACGTAATGATGAAATAGGACTTAAGAGCTTAACATCGCCGACATGGGTGAAAAAAGATAAAATAAATGTTCAAATCAATCAAGTCGGAAACTAAACAATCGTAAATGTAAACTAAATATTTTATAACGGAAGTTATACAAACTTAATTACTTTCTTTGCTGATAATACTTTTCTTTTGTTGACGCTGTATCTGTGTCAGCTATGATGACAAATTACTTTCAGCTTTTGCATTTAGCCGAAACATTAGACGACAGTTTATTAAATACTATAACAGACAAAGTCAAGATATCCATGTCCAAATCACACAGCTCAAAGTACTTACAAACCTATTATTATTATTATTATATTTTAGAAATAACTTTCAATTTGTATTAGTTTAAGTGATATTTACAAGATTTTGGTAGTGGAAATTCCCATAAAATTGCAAAGGATAATATAAATATAAATAGTTGACATTTCTGCTTAGAAAAAAACAATCATAAAATATTACAAAATAGTATTAATTTTTATCCGCTGGTTTTGTCAGTAAATGGAATAGCGAAATACATCTTTTCAGAACATTTAGCCCCACCTTCTTACGTCCTAATATTTTGAACATTTTTATCTATTACCTCTCAATCTTCGTCCTATTTGTGGACAATAAGCATAAAATAGGACATCTGCTGAACTGATTCGTAATAGCAATATCCCTTTATTTATAATACTTTTTCTTGTTTCCGAGAAGAGATTGATAAGGACATGATCATCTATATTTCTTGGAAAATTGGTTCTATGGTCATGTGTTTGAGTGATCATCGCGTCAAATATGTTATAGACTGACATTTGCTGTAGGATTTCATTCTTTGAAGTACTTTATTGTTTCCAGTCATGTCATTTATAAGAGCTCTATGTGACAAGTATATCGTTTTTAGCATGGTGGATTTTCCTAAATGATGAAGAAAGAAAACGTTCTGTATAACTATCTGAAAATAAAGCGTCTCGATTCAGTCATGGCTAAGTCTTCAATTTGGAATGAAAAAAAAAACTAACGTACTAATTCATGTCCAAATCACAGCCCCAAATTAAAGTAAAAACTTTGAAACTTACAAATTAAATTAAACACGTACACTTCCAAAAGAGAGATAGTCCGGGTGTTCCGGAAGGTTAAGCACCTCATGTTTAGCTACCTACACCCGCCACGTGTGTGATCGAAATTGAGAGTGAAAGGAACATGGAAATAAAAGAAGTGAAATATATCCCGGGTAATCCTAAACATAAAGACATCATACTTGTCAGCATTATGGGGATGATGACCATTAATATTTTTGAGAGTCTTGTTAAGCCTAGGTTTGCGATATCCAGGGTTCATCACTTTATTTGTAAGCAGGAGTAGGAGTACTCAATCTTATTCCTCTGTCGAAGGTTGGTGCTCAACCTACTTTATCAGCTTCAAAATGTTTGCTTTGCTTCTAGGTTTTGATTTGGGCATGGATTAGTTAGTTTGTTATTGATCGGCACAGGTGACTTAACCTACTTAATAATTTCGTATTATTGTCAGAAATATACTATAATTGTCTTAATTTCCTGCAAGTAAAAATTTGAAATTTCTCAAAAAATAAGGTTTACTCCCTCATGCAAAGTATTTCCTTAGCTTAATTTGGTAAAATATATTTTGGTCCTTTGGGTAGCTATTCAACATTTTCAAAATAATTTTTGATGAAATTTTGGTCAAAGCACTACTGATGAGGAATTCTATTCCGAAACGGCCGTCTAGTGCTGTAAAATTAAAACTGGTATAATATGTAATTAGCACCACAGTTTTAGTCTAATGGTAATAAACATAAATCAATTTAATAATTTTAATTTAGAACATAATAGCGAACACGACAAGTCATTGAATGCATAAAAACAAACTACTTGGCTTGGAGGTATCCAGTATATTATACTTGTACTTTAGTTGTTATTGCAACTTAGATATAAAAATCCTATTTTGTGCTCTATTTCTACTGGCAATTGACTTGGAAGTGTCAAATGAACACCATGAATTAGTGAAATGTTTCCCTTGGCGACAAGGAATGAAATTAAAAAAAAAGTTATGTTTCCAATTTTCTAAAAAATGAAGGTTGCCTTTTGGCAATATATCTGTTGAATATAAACAGTTAAACTTAATTGATCCATCATTAAGAACCAGAATCATTAGAGTGTATATGATCAAAAATATATGAGGTTGGCAATATAGTTTTCAAATGTTTTTCGAACACATGGCCATTTTCATTTTGATTTAATTGTTCATCAAGTATGCAATAACATATCATCGCGATATTTCTTTGAAATATATTTGGTCAGGTTTTTATCATACACAAATATCAAACACACATACCAGTTCATGTCCAAATCCCAATCAAAAAGCAAAATAAAAATTATGAAAACTTGCAATTTAGGTCAAATGCGTGAATTTCTACCAGTGAAGTGAGGCCCAGCGTTACGGAAGGGTAAACACCAACAAAGTATAAAATTAACGCAATTTAAAGTAAGATATATGGTCAAGTGTTTCTTCTATTACTTATTATACCAGTTTTAATTTTACAGCACTTGACGTCCGTTTCGGAATACATTTCCTCATCAGCAGTACTTGGACCAAAATATAAAACCAAATTTTTTACGCTATTTTATAGAGTTGTATAGGAAAATCAAGAAAAAGCCAAAATATTTTACCTCATTTGCACAATTTAACAAAGCTTGATTCATCTATATAACCAACTAACAATGCTTTTGAACCCTGTACAATACGTCAATGTTTTGAATTGTTTTCAGGATGAAAATCCCAAAGTTGTCATTATTTTCTGTGATTTCATTAACTGGTGAAAATACTATCATAATTTACAGGGTTACAAAAAGCACCAGTTTAACTAATCATCATTAAGATTCTATAGGTCATTTATTAGGTTATATATAAGATTATTTCCCCTGTGAAGGAGTCATAATTTACAAAGAAACGATAAACATATTTCATTGAGCCTATTTGGAAAACATGGTGTTAAATTCGTTTTTCTCTAACGTGAACACTAGCTTCTTAAAGACTTATTATTTACAATCTTACACGTGTAACTTGCACTTTAAATTAAGCGACACTCAATTTTAATAACATTTAACATTTACAATGACGATGTCAATGTTTTTGTGTCATTTTTAATGAAAACGAAATAACGATATATCGATCAACATTAGTTTGATGTGAAAAGTATTTGTTCCATTTGATTATTGCATCTTACATCGCATTTGATAATAATTATGTCTCTGTTTCCAAAATTAATCTTAAAAAATAATATTTGACGTCTCAAAAATCCTTGGTTCTTTCATTCTTAATTTTGATTTCACACGTGGATAGGTAAATATTCGTTGTTTTTCCTTTTTGAGCAACAAGTCTCACTTCTCTGGTTAAAGTTCATGTGTTTTACTTAATTTGCAAGTTATTGTAATATTTACTTGTTTTTTAGGGGGGTTGCTATTTAAGCATATACCGGGATATTTGTGTTTAATTTGTGTTACTTTAACCCTATATTAATTTGTAGATGGGCGGTTTCATTTAAAACAAAGATACCAATCCATGCCTGAATCACAAGGAAGGAAGGTAAAAATTAAAAATGGACAAATTATGATAAACACGTAAATTTCTCCCAGGAAAGTGAGGCCGAGTGCTGGTGAAAGGTACACACCTCCCGTTTAGGTAGCAACACTCGCCACATGTATAATCACAATTGAAAAAATGATATTTTCAGGACTGACCTCTATATATCTAAGTAATTTATTGACTTAAAATATCCCTTAAAGTGAGATTGATTAAGATTAATCTTCAACAAATACATATTCCACACAAGAAACGGTTGAAAAATATCATTGCATCACGAAAATAAAACTTTATTTCCTGTAATGGTTAAATAATATATTATCAAAGTATAATCGCCTTTATTTCCTCAATAAATCACTGAAGGATCAGGGTAATAGTGTATTCATTTCTATTGTGTTTATAGGGTTCTGGGATCTATCAAGCGATTACGTAATGATAAAATGACAATAAAACGCTTAACATCGCCGACATAGGTCGTAAAGATAAAATAAATGTTCAAATCAATCAGGTCTGAAACTAAACAATCGTAAACTGAATATTTCATTACGAAAGTTATACAAACTCAATTACTTTCTTTACAGATAATACTAGTACGCTCTGTTGTGTTTTGTTGGCGCTGTATCTGTCAGCTACGATGACAAATTACTTTCCGCTTTTGTATTCAGCCGAACCATTAGATGGCTGCCTACAAAAATCTATGATGGAGAAAACTAACATACCAAGCCATGTCCAAATCATAACCCCAACGCATTTAAAAACATACGTGTTCTAATATATTGTATAATATACAGGTCGTTCAATAAAAAAACGTCGCCGCCAATACATCGATAGTAAGAACGAAAATGCAAATACATTTCATTCAGAAGTGATTAACAGCTTGTATTTTGCGGAAGCACGTCCATGCTTGAATAACAGCTCCATCGCAATAATAAAAAAACCCAAAGATACTAATCCATGTCCAAATCACAATCCAGAAACAAAGTAAAAAAATTTGAACTGACAAATTAAAAAAAAAGATAAACGTATGAGTATTGATTACAAAACATGTCTCCAGTAGCGAGATTGACCTACTATTTTAAGGTCTTCCAACCAGACACAATGTGATTTTAATGGATATTTTAATTCACTTTTTCATTCATATTACAAAAGTTTCATTTAAACATGCATTACAAGTATGAAATCAGAATCTGTCTTCGATGGACACATTCTAGGATATAAATTTACACCAAATTACATATTATACCAGTTTTGACAGAACTAGACGGTCATTTTGGAATACAATTCCTCATCACTGGTGCTTTTACTAAAATTTTGAAACCCAAATTTTTTTCAAGATGTTAAAAAATACCCAAAAGGACCAAAATTTCACCAAATTTAGCTGAGGAATTATTTTGTACGAATGAGTATACCTTAGTTTTGAGGAATTTCACATTTTAACTAGCAGGAAATTTAAACAATAGTATATTGCCTACTGAGTTTGTGATATTATCGGGGAAACATCCGAGATACTTTATAGAATTAGTTGAGATAATAAGTAGCTGTAAATGGTTTCCTAGTCTTATTCTGTGAATGAAACGATCTATAAATATTTGTTTCAAGTTATTTATTACCGTGCAAATGAAGACACTTTGGCATTGTATAAACTATAAATCTAAGTTTCTAAGCCGTCTTCCAGACGAACGGTCGAAATGTGTGATAGAACAATATGTTAATTTCTATTTACAACATTTTATATCATCTATAACTCTCAAATTAATTATTGATTAAATATGTGTAGAGTATCAAGTTGTCTGTCCTTATCTCGCACAATATTACGATATAACTGCCAGTGTTCATAGATATTATATAAGAGTCACAGTTTATTTGCAATATTCAGGAATTCTATTGCCATTAATATCCTAGTCTGAAACAATTTAATATTTGTTTTATGTTTTTAATAAGTGTTAATAAAACCGTTGCTACATATATTGTTTATATATTTGCAACAGCAATAAATAATCCTTCTAGACTACAGACAAAATATCTACCAAATTTTCTCATTAAAACTGTTTAAGGACAGTTAATATCAATAAATACATCTATATGCTATATCTAAAAGTTGCTGAATTGCTCAAAGTACAATGTATTGATTTAAGTGGATTTGGTAAAATAGATTTTGGAATTTATTATTCTTATTTCAACATCTAAAATATTTAAATTTTCTTAACTTTTTGTCCTAGCACTACTGATGAGGAATTTTTCGAATGTGACCGTCTTGACCTGATAAATTGAAACATATTTAGTATTTATTTAGTATTTATTGTAGCTAGCCAAACAGGAGGTGCTTACCCTTCCGGAGCACCCGGCCTCACTTTCCTAGTGGAAGTTCACGTGTCTAACCTAACTTGTCAGTTCCAAAGTTTTTACTTTGCTTCTGGATTGTGATTCGGAAATGGATAAGTATGTTTGTTTTTGATTACAACCACTGGACTGGTATCTCTGCTGGTCCACTGCGCATCCTCGAGAATATCGTTAATCCAGGATGCATTACATAGTACTGTCAGATAAACATTGTTCATCAAAATTATCTAACATTTAAATTTTTAAAATTCCTCAAAATAGCTAAGCTTTGCGTAATCGTGCGGAGTATTGCCTTAGGTCGATTTGATAAAATACACTTTGGTTCTTTATTTTCTAATTTAAACATCTGGAAAATATTCGGATTTCCGTAATTACTGGTTCGGGCACTACCTATAAAGAATTTTATTCCGAAACGGCCGTTAAGTGCTGCAAAATTAAAACAGGTTTGAAAATTAAGAAATGATCAACATTTACCCGTGGTATATCGTCGAATAATACACGGGCCGTCGATAACATGCGGCGAATATATCACCCGGTGACTAGATCATTTTAATTCTAACATGACTTAGATAAATATGATTGAAATAAACATTGCAAACTCTTTCTTCGGAAGTACATTTTGCTAGGTACATTCAAACAATTAGGCTGTTGAGATTACCTCTATTGAAATAAATGATTTTATGAATGAAAATTACGTCACAACCATTGTTCGCTACACATAGCATGACGTCATAAGAGAAAGGCAGTACGTCATTAAAACGGAACAGCGATGGGTATATCGTTTGTTATACCACGGCTGGCTCGCTTCATGTTTTATATGAAGGAAAACGCAGGTCATGTAAGAATAATTAATAATGCACAGGTGGAACTGAAAATGTAGATTTTAGTTTGTTTTTTTTAATTGAACGAAAAATCCATGTTTGTTATCTAAGTGCATTAGAGTTACAGAGTTAAACCGCGTTTATCGTTTTGTGTATATGGAGTTCTGCAATATCTCAAATGATTACCTAACGATGGAACGGATGTAAATAGTTTAACACTCATTAAAATACAATAAATGTCCAAATTCCCTGATCATGGAACAAAACTGCATCACTCTGTGTGTAGTTTATACTTTATTACAGAACTTATACAAATAGTGGTTTTAACAACATTATAAGAGTTTATTTCATCCATGTCACAAAAGTACTTATTTCTTTAACTTCTGTTTTTTTTTGTATTTATTTTTCTAAATTATACTCATTTTAAACCATCAAATCTTTTTCCACGTTTTGTATTCAGTCCGTCTTCTTAAAAGACAACCTCTGTATTAACAAGACATTAACATCGGGAATAATATTCAGTATCTTTATTCAAACCCTGTATATAAGGGGAATGGTTTATAATCAGACCAATATAACAATGTGCCAAGCTCCCTTCTGTGACCTTAACTTCAGATTCACTCCAATAGAGACCACCTCTATATATTCTAACTCTGTATACAAGGACATTACTCCTAATCAGACAAATGTGGCAAATGTGGCAAAGCTTAAGTCTCCTTTTAGTGGTCTTATACATTCACTTCCACAGAGACCACCTCTATATGTTCTAACTCTGTATACTAGGACATAACTTCTAATCAGACAAATGTGACAAATCTTAAGTCTCCTTTCAGTGGCCTTATACATTTAATGTTTGACAGTACATTACCACTTTCTTAATCATCATTTATCATTTTCCTAGAAATCAATATGTCTGTTGCTTATTAATTCACTTATCTAAGTTATAATATAAACCATAGTTAGCATTAACAGTAACGATTGATATCATACTATCAATGTCACAGTTTTACATTGACCGCAAACTTGATTACGTTTTTTAAACTCGAAAAATTAAAGATGCTAAGTATTCGTTAAGTGTTTTCTTGAACATTTCTATGAATGAAAATATATGTGTTTGGATAACATTATTTAAAAACCGGGCATTTAAAATACCAAGTATTCTTCGTCAAGTGTTTCCTAGAAACTTTCTCTTAATGAAACTATCTATGTTTGAATAAAATCATCTATATTTGAATAAAACTATTTATTATCATGTAAATACAGACAAGTTGCCATCAATCTACATTAGTTAACTGACTTCTATATGAACTGTATATAATGTACCACTAACTCTATCAAACTTAATTGATTATCAATTATATGGACTAAGAACTCACATTAATTACTGATCAAATGTGTATAGAATAACAAATCGTCTGGCATCTCTTCAGGAATAAGTTATAAGATATAAAAGCTATATACATGACATTATTCATAAAGATTATACAACAGTTTGACGGGCTATGTGCAATGTTTGGTCGGTTTCTACAATACCCAAAACCAAACTAACACATATTGTCAGATAACAATTATACAAGTTTGACGGGCTATGTGCAATGCTAGCTCAGTTTCTACAATGCCCAGTCTAACAGATATTGTCAGATAACAATTATACAAGTTTGACGGGGTATGTGCAATGCTTGCTTGGTTTCTACAATGCCCAGACTAACACGTATTGGCAGATAACAATTATACAAGTTTGACGGGGTATGTGCAATGCTTGCTCGGTTTCTACAATGCCCAGACTAACACATATTGTCAGATAACAATTATACAAGTTTGACGGGGTATGTGCAATGCTTGCTCGGTTTCTACAATGCCCAGACTAACACATATTGTCAGATAACAATTATACAAGTTTGACGGGGTATGTGCAATGCTTGCTCGGTTTCTACAATGCCTAGACTAACACATATTGTCAGAAAACAATTATACAAGTTTGACGGGCTATGTGCATTGCTTGTTCGGTTTCTACAATGCCCAGACTAACACATATTGTCAGATAACAATTATACATTTTATACAACAGTTTTGACGGGTTATGTGCAATGTTGGCTCTACAATTCCTTAGGCTGACATATAAAGCAGGGTTAAGAATAAATAAATAACAAAATGGATGAAAATGCTAATGAATAAATGTTGAAGCCAACTAAGAATCATAGTAATTTCAATCACTGAATGTACATATCTTAAGGACTAAGTCCGTGGTTCAATAAAAAAAAATTCAATGTGGATATTGGTCAATGAATATCAACTTTTAGATTCGATCAATGCCTATTTACTCCATTAACTATTTCGATAAACACCATTAAACATCTTAACTAACTTTGTTATAATGGACAACAATGGACAACTGTCACGATAAGTAACAATGCTTTATAATACTCTATACAAATACACCAGTTATAAAACAAATGTTTATTGGAATCACAACTCGTAATTCATAAAATATACATGTACTGAAAGACTAAAGAATGTCAACGGATTAGAAATATATTAAAAGTAAAAAACCAATAAATATCACGAGTGTAGCAACACTGACTATAAAAGTGTCGTTTTTTAGGCATGTCCATTTAATATAAGCACGTTTAGTGCCAGAGGAAATAAATAGAAACCGGATGAAATTAAAATTTTAGTATCACCCCTCCAAGTATGTGATGACACCGATTAATTTGTTAACCAACAATTGGAATAATTAGTTATGAGTAGTCTTGTCACAGGTAAAAGACATATCTAAGGTAAGTATTCTTAGGACAAGAAAATGAGAAACACATTCCAGAATAGATGTCTTAGAAGATTCCTGAGAATAAAATGGCCAGACATAATGACAACTGAAGATTATGAAAATAAAACAAAAACAGAAAGAGCAAGTGAAATAATAAAAAAAGGAAGTGGAGGTGATTTGGTCATGTTCTTAGAATAAAAAGCAGCAGGTTTTGTACCACCGCAATAACATGGCACCCAGAAGGAAAGAGGAAAATAGCTCGAACGAAAACTTGGTGCAAAACAACAGAGGAAGAAAGAACACAACTAGGATAGAAGAACTGGGCGTCAGCAAGGGCAGCTGTCAAGACAGAGCATCGTGGAAGGATGCATTGGGGCCTTATGTGCCAGCGGGCACGAAGACGATAGGTGAGGTGAGGCAGTATATCTTATTAAAATAAAAAATACACTTACTAAAATAGGCTTGTGGATATCCCATCATCATGACCATCTCCTTCTAAGTTTCTGATTTCAGCATTTAATCCAGTATTTAGATTGATCACCTTGATGGTTTAGCTCAGGTTGTATCAGGGTCCAGCAGCAAAACAATTCGTGATAATAATCACGTAGAACATGTAAAACTGTGTCATAAAACAAAACCTAAAATAGAGTAAAATGATTGTCTTAGTTTTATGATAAAAACTTCTAAGAGAAATGTTTAAAGTTATGTCAGCTTTAAACGAATTTTTAGCAAATCACGTATGTACAGAATTTACGTAACAATACATAATAGTGAACTAATTTGTAAAATTGATTTATTAAACTGAAACTAATAATTCTAGAAACAATAGTTCAAAATCAATGATACTGTAAATCTGTGTCGAAACCCAGAACATATTATAACCTGGTAATACAATATATCATATAATAAATGAAGACAAAAAAACGACGAAAGAACAATTGTAAACCGATGATGTATGAAGATCTTGTGATTACTTTCAACCCCTGGGATATTAATGTAATTACTGCATATGACAAAACCATATACACAAAGCACCAATTTCACTGATCACAAACCTGTTGATGTCATCGATTTTCCTCAAACCCGCCCTTATAGACCCTGATTCTGTTAAAATTAATACAGAACGTTGTAGCTTTATATATGAATTTCTTGATGTTTTTGTTAACAAAATGAGAAAAATATATGTAAGATGAAACAGTCATAGTTTCTATGACAACGGCTGTCAATTAATTTTCAATTGTTGAAAAAATCCCTTTGATGACACGATGGCCTTGTACTGAATATAAAACTGTATGTTTTCTTTAAAACATAACATGTTTAGTATGCAAAAATACTCGAAATTACAGAAGTTATCTGACATACTGAATTAAGTTTAATGATTTTAGAATTAAAATGTATTTTTTATTGCATCGCTTTGCGCTTTGAAACATTTTAATCGATTGAATTTTTTTTAAAAGTATGAGTCATTTTTGATAATTAAATTAAAAAATGTTTCACAAATTTTATGATTGTTTGTTGATTGAACTACATTGTATTATTGAATATTGTTTCCCATAGGTGCAACATATTCTCTTGAGTTCAAAGACGTTAGATAAAATACAGAATGGTACTATCAAATGAAACGAAAGAAAGTAAAATATTTTAATAGGATAATGCCGTTGATCATACCCAGCTCAATTAAGAACATGTAATAGAACGTAAAGCAAGATAAAAGAAAATAGACACATATTTAAGCCACTTATTATAAAACTCCCAACTTTGTACGGGCACCTGTTGTCTGGTGGTGCAGTTCATGTTTAAAGTCTAACAATGTAGTTTACAAACACACAAAAATATCTATAGAGACTTTTCAGTCCAACAAATCATGATGCACAATGAACCCTTTTTGGGCAAAATAATTTAAAAAAAACGCGTTTTAATATTTTCTACTCTTATTTATTTTCATAATGTTTTTGTAAATCTTTTTTATGCAAAATTCTTTGAAATATAAATGATACAGAAGACAGTTAGTTAAGGATTAATATGTTTGTTTTTGATTAAGGAACATTCTATAATCCATCAATCGTGATATTGATCAGACCTTCGTGTCTGGTAAAACCAAGGCAAACTTCACATGTACCTAATTGAAACAAAACTGCGAGACACAATACATTTGTTAACTGACATATACATTTGTACATTGACAGCACGCAAAGGTAACACGCAATAGTTCAGGGATATGTGAATGATGAAGTAAGGAAGCAATAAAATTAATGATAAAGTCTTAAAAGGAATGCAATGAAAGAAAACGAAAATGTTCTGACAATCGAGATAGCAGAACATGCAACACAAAAACTCTGTCAAAACGTTTATCGTCTCGGGTTAATTTTGAGATGTTCATGTGGTCAGTCATTCTTGATGAAATCTTTAATATGTTTATTTTTTCTTTTTGCTATAGAACAATGGAACAACTGGATATTTTACATGTAACATAGTTCGCGCACACATGATGATTGCCCCCCTCCCGATGTTTTGTTTTATTTGGAAGTGTTAACATTAGAGAACCATAAAAATCATCTAAAGTTGCTGATAAGATTTATACATGAATTGGTTCTCACGCAATAGTCGTTACATTGACACAATGGCGACAATTAGTGCGACGAATAATTTACATGTGCAAGTTATGCTGACATCGTCAATATACAAATGTAATGCTGCATTAAGATTTAAAGATGTTTCAATGTAAATCTGGGGTTACAGTGGCTTAAATCTTGTCCCTTCTCACCGCCTTTCCTCTTACAGTAAAGAAAGTGCAGAGCCTAGTACGGGAAGGTCAGTTAGTTTACAGAAAGTGTGCGGTTTTCTTCGGGTAATCACGTTTTATCCACATTTAATGACTATCAAACTTGTTTTAAGCAAAATAAGATTAGCCAGAGCAGACATAAAACATTTATAATTTTTACATCACATTGCACTACTCCTTTTAATATGTCAAAGTTTAATTAGAATATTGAATATTTACCAATATTTACCCAAAAAGTGTCCGACTGCTATTTAGTTCCTCCAAAAACGGACATTAGCAATGACGTTCAAATCAGTAATATAACAACTTATTATAAACTTTTTGCAGACGATAAATATTTTAAAAAAATTAATTACTAGTATGTTATATCGTGTTTTTACGAGATGAAATATAATAACAATGACGTTAATATTCAAACAGTTTATAAACTCTCTTCAAACAATCAAGAATAATACAAATGGGTATTGACATATATTAAAGTAGACCTTGGTAAACAATGTTGAAATGTGGAGTGTTTTCTTAAAGAAAGAAACTCAATGAACCATAAAAAAGATTCATTTAAATTTGATTAAAATGCGTTTTCAGATATATGTAAAATTTTATGATGATTAACACTGGGTGTAAACCCTTTTCAAATAAGATTTTTTTTAAATTACAAATCTTCAGTGTATAATTCGAAAGTCTCAATTTATTGGAAGTTGAGTAATGAAGAAATGTCTTTTGTAGTGTTAATAAACACCAAAAATACGAAGGGCCCTATTTCTCCTGCTTATTGTGTATTTGTTTAATAATCATTACACTATGGTAGAGCTTGTTACAACCAAGAGAACTGCTGTTGGTTCAGGGATATTGTTTTATGGCCGTCACCACAGTATGATGTCTCTGTGACCAGGATTGCTCTATTTATGTTTTGATTTCCAATAGTTCCATGTTCCTTTCCCAATCAATTTTAATTACGCGCGTGGCGGATGGAGCTAACTAAGCAGGGGTTGCTTACCCTTCTGGAGCACCCGGCATCATGTGCATGATGGACGTATATGCATTGAACCTAATTTGTTATATAATAGTTTCAAATTTTTTACTTTGGGATTTTGATTGGACATGGATTAGTATTTTTTAAAGTATGTCAAAACGCGCTCGGTTAAAATAATCACTTTATAATTTCAAAATAAGAAAACTTTTCCCACAGCTTAAATTGCATAATACGCTTTTAAAGAATAAAATTTATTCTATTAAACACTGTGACATTTTCTGTGTTACAATGTTGTTTCTTAAACAAATGTGTTTGGTTTTGTTTGATATACTTTGGTAATAATGGCAATAATTGGTCTCAGTATACCCTGTTGCAAAACACTTCAAATAAAATTACATAGAAAAATATTTGGTCCATGCACTAATGACGAGGAATTGTAATCAGAAACAGCCCCCTAGTGCTGTGTAATTAATTTAAACCACTGAGCCGATATCCCTGCTGGTGAATGTTACCGGAGGATATCACAAACTCAGTAGGAATGTCAGAAATATACTTTTTCTAAATTTCCTGCTAGTTAAACTTTGAAATTTCTGAAACACTTCTAAACACTTGCAAAGTATTCTCTAGCTAAATTTGAAAAATTATATTTTGGTCCTTTGGACACCTTGGAAAAAATTTAGTTTCACGATTTTGGTCAAAGCACTACTATTGGGGAATTGTATTCCGAAA
Organism: Anadara kagoshimensis; assembly: GCA_021292105.1. Taxonomy (NCBI): domain Eukaryota; kingdom Metazoa; phylum Mollusca; class Bivalvia; order Arcoida; family Arcidae; genus Anadara; species Anadara kagoshimensis. The sequence continues at coordinate 1,759,152 of CM037871.1, forward strand.
CGGCCGTCTGTCGCTGTAATATTAACACTTGTATGATACGTAATAGAGAAGAAGTCTATAGATTCTAGAAATAAAAATGCTATCCTGACAGACAAATAATTGTCCTTGAGATAGCGTTCTTGTTTTGCAGATACATGTAGGTTGAAATGAAAAATAAATATAAACATTTACATCTCTAAGGTTTTATTATATGAAAATTTTGTTTGAGAACAAATGTAATTTTTGGACTATAATTACATTTGCTAAAATGACGTCATTCATTTCTTGATTTTGCCTATACGCGTGACGTCATAGATTAGGTGTTCTAATTATGCATTAGTTACTTATGCAGAGGGCACTGTCAAGATTTACGGACTGATTTACAGTGTACGTGTACAAGACCGAACGGTCCATACACGGTGTATGGACCGGTCCATACACGACCGAGCGGACCATATTCGGTATTGAACGTTACGAGTTGTGAAATGACAGTTATAACTGTACATTGGATATTGTATTTAATATTTATATAGATTTGTGTTGTTGCATTTAAAAAGGAACTGAGCATAAAATATTTTGTTGTTATATTAATGTTTTGCTTTTATTCCCCACTCTAAAGAAGTTGGCAAATTGGAAGGGATATAGAAATGGGGTCTATCAATGTTTGTATGTCTCTCCATGTTAAGTATATGCGATTTTGTTTGTTCAATGCAATAAAAGCTTTAGTTACTTATGTAGAGGGCACTATCAAGATTTACGGACTGCCCTCGGTGCGAGTATTCAGACCATTATTTTCTCAGCTTTCGACCAATCAAATTAATTGTTACAGATGTGATATGCAATAATACATATTATATACACAGTGGCTGTCTTTGGGCGGGATGTTCTTGACCCAAGAACTATGTTCTCGCAACGGAACTGCGCCCAAACAGCAAGAACATGTACCAAGAACTATGTTCGCGGAACAAAATTTCACACCACCAATTTTGTAGGTACACGAAGAACAAAGATGGCGGCAAAGTGACAAGGTAGGCCTAACGTGAAAATAAGAAGACTGTAGATTCTAATTCTACAGTTTACATTTCAGAGATTTTTTGGTATTTTGATTCCGTAGTATCATATTAAGATATTATTTACCGGTATGTCATGGGCAGCAATGTTTTAGATAAATTATGCATAGCAAAAGATTTCATAATCACCTGATCGTTTCGAGGTAGATCTAAAAAAAAAGTTGTAAGGTATGGTTTAGCTGACATGTTTCAATAAGTTGTTGTTTAGATGACACGTTTCAATAAGTTGTTGTTTAGATGACACGTTTCAATAAGTTGTTGTTTAGATGACACGTTTCAATAAGTTGTTGTTTAGATGACACGTTTCAATAAGTTGTTGTTTAGATGACATGTTTCAATGTCTATTTCCAGAATATGTGCTGAATTAGATGGACCAAATGGAAAAATTTGTTGTCTTTTGGAACCAGAGATTGCAACCAGACTTTCCAATGGTGTGTAAAATTAAACCAATTAAGATGTTGATGTCAGCCAGGCTCTATAACTTGCACCATAAATTACAAACTATATAGACTATACAGTTTTTGCATTTTACAGAACTTTATAATTTAATTTGATGTCTTAATTAGAATTCCATCAAAACAAATTCTAATTCTTAAAAAACAGCATGTACTCTATTTTGAGATACCCAAAATACTTTGTTCTTCTTTGAATTTTTTTCAAATGATACAAACATAGAAAACTGTGTTGTTTGATGGACTTCCTCATAAAATATGAAATACTTTTTTACAAATTTGGCATAGCTGTTTCTATTTGAGTTGTCTGAATTAAAATTATCTGTCATTTCACTGATCTATGAATAAGCAAATTAGATTACTATACCACCGTACTGTTGAATATTGGATTCTAAATATGAAATTATTACATTTTGCAGATCCAGAATTTTACTCCAGTTTTGTGCAGGCAGTTGCGTACAGGGGTTCCAATTTGGAAACCAGTACAAGCAGTTCAGAGACCGCTATGTGCGTTTCAGAAGAGGAGAGTAAAAAAACAGGTAAAATACTGGTATTGATTGTTTGCTTAACAAGATGACACTAGTTACTAAACATAGAAATTTTCATTACTACTAAACTAGCATAATTGTTCCAAGTTCAGTCAAACTTGGCAGGAAGTAGATCCTTAGGTCATTGAACTTAGTTTGACACTGGCCTTGATTTACATTTGCAGAAAACTTGTTAAACAGTTTAGCTGACTGAAATGGCTATGCTGATTTAAGTGAAACTTGGTAGGATCATGCCCTAGGTCAAAATGATGGTTTTTTTATGTCCATGAAACTTAACTGATCAAGTACATGTGACGGGAAAGCGGTATATTCCATTTAAACATTTATGCATTTTTTCTATTTGTAGAATGGTCAGGAAAAGCAGCTGAATTGTTGGTGTCTCTGAGGTTAGAGGATGACTTGAAATTTCAATTGCATAAAGCCCACAAGACATTATGGAATGATATTGCAAAACGCATGACTGAAAAAGGATATAGTTATTCTGGGATCCAATGTTCCAATAAGTGGAAAACAGTCAAAAGAGAATATAAGAACACTGTTGACCATAATAACAAATCCGGTAATGATAAAAAAAGTTGCAAATTTTATGAGGAACTTAATGATTTGTATGGCACTAAACCCAGTACTACACCTTCCTATACTATGGAATCCACCCAAAGTTCCGTACCAGATTCCCCTACTCCTGGTACAAGTTCTGGTTCAACGAGTAATGAAAAACAAGTTCGCTCACTAAATTCAGATGAATCTTCAAACAGCGACAGTAATGAGCCTGTTAAGAAGCTGAAGAAATCTACTACCACCCCCGGAAGGAAAATCAGAAAAAAATGTAATCGAAAAACAAGCGGAATTGATAAACTGTTAGACTGGATGACATCTTACCAAGCAAAACAAGAAGAAATGCAACAGAAGAGTCATGACTTTATGAGAAAAGAAAACCATGAAAAAATTAAAAGAATGGACAGACTTTTAGATATATTGAGTGAAAAATAATTGTTTAAATGTTCACTTGATGATTGATACTTTTCTGTGATTATTCCATTCCAATTTTTGTTATATGCACAAATTATGTGAACTCAGGTTTATGTTTTAGAGGTTGGTGATATTTTTTAAGATTGCATATCCAGACTTTTAGATATATTGAGTGAAAAATAATTGTTTAAATGTTCACTTGATGATTGATACTTTTCTGTGATTATTCCATTTCAATTTTTGTTATATGCACAAATTATGTGAACTCGGGTTTATTGTTTACAGGTTGGTGATATTTTTTAGGATTGAGTATCCTCAGACACTTTTTGTTTTACATTTTACTGACATTGTTTTGACATTGTTTCACGTATGTACAACATATGTGGTGCTCGGTAAAAGTGTATTTTGTGTTCAGTATTGGGCTTTTTATAGACATTATTTAATGGCATTTTAATGCATATATTTAACATGATTGTGATTATGTGATTCAGAATCTGAACATTTTTTTGTTTTTGATATGTGATATGATGTGGAATACACTTTGCCATAAAATGGCCTAAGAGACAAGCACAAGATTTGTATTGTAACTGGATAAACATATGAGATTATTAGTTGAAGTTTATTTTAATATATCCATTCCTTTAAATATGTTTAACCTGGATGCATTTGTTTTTTATGTTAATCTTGGACATGCATATTTGTTTACTTGGACACTTTTCATTTTGATAACTATCGAGTTAAAATCAAAATTTTACAGTTGAATTGTTGAATAATTTTTTTTATTTTTCATTAAAGTTTGTTCGTTATAATTAATTCATTTATTGATAAGCCCACCTTTCCATTCCAAAAAGGATGGCCTCATATGAGAGGGACCACTGTATTTATGCATAAAACTAGTAACCAACTTCCAACTTGCTGGTCATGTGCTTGCTTTGCCAAACAAAGTAAGAAACGGAAACATTGTACTGTCTGTCAATCCTTCAGGTTAATCTTTTGGTTCATTTCTCAGAAACATTAAATCACTTGACCATAAATCTTTATTTGTGGATTCACTTTGGGTATTACTAAACCTCTGAGGTCACCTTGATCTTAGGTTTGACCCAAATTTTGTGTATGAAATTTGGTTAGGCTTTATGCTTTAGGCTTTAAAAGAGTACAGTCCTGCTACAGTGCTAGGGGTGTATAATAAGTTTGCCTTGTAGTTTATTATATATAGGGCACTCTAGTGACCAATTAGGTGAACAATTCCAATGAAACCAGATTTGGTACTTTTATGTTTTTATTATCTACCGGGTATATTTTTCTAGGTAAATCATTTCACTCTTGCTTTACTTTTTGCTCAACTTACTTCCATAGTGAAACTAGTCAGGTTGTTGCAGTGATGCAAGACTAATAATAAATAAATAAAAAAAAAAAATGAAATAAAACTTTAATTAAAATATTCCAAAGTCTGAATATGCATTTTACAAAGAAGCAGCTACATTATTACGCACAATTTCTGCTGCAGGCAAATCTTGATAAATATTCCTGTAATTGTTTACATTTTGCACAAGACTCATGTCAATGAAATCTTCAAGCTCATCAGCACAAATAATGCACAAATTATGCAATATGCAACAAGCTATGGTAAGTTTACAAATGTCTTGGACATGTTTACAATAAACTTTTTGAAGCCTTCGAAATCTACCCTTCAAATGACCAATAGCCCTCTCTACACACTGTCGTCCCGATGAAAGCGCTTTATTGAACTTCTTTTGCTGTGATGTCAAGTGGCCGTTGTCTTTGTAAGGTGTCATTAGCCAGTGTTTTAGTGGATAAGCGGCATCTGCTAGGATGTAATTTCCCCTTGACAAATGCTTACCCTGTTCCGCATCATCGTAAAACTGAGAATTACGAAGTACCCTAGCATCGTGTACGCTACCTGGCCACCCAGTATAAGCATTATTTATTAGAAGCGTATCATCCACTATGAGCTGTAACTGAACAGATGCAAATCCTTTCCGATTAATATAGTCGCTTTCCCCTTGCGGACAATTAACAATGGCTATATGCGTCCCATCTAATGCACCACATATATTAGGAATTCCACACAAATCAAAAAAACTGTCTGATATATCATTTTCTCGATCCACATTTGGCCAGCTAATATATTCATGTCTGTGTTGACATAAAACATCACTTATATTTCTAATTATGTCGTTGACTGCCCACTCGCCGATTCCAAAAATCATAGCTATCTCCCTTTGACTGTCTTGGTTTGCAACATACCATAAAAAAACAAGGAATTGTTTCTCCACGGAAATTGGAACATATCCACCGCGATAAATCTTGGTCAGATCTTCACGAAATTTATCCAAAAGATGTCTATAAATATCAGGCGCAACACGAAAATGTCTGCGAAATTCACTTGCAGTCATTTTTGGAACGACTCTTTCGACAAATCCCTCTATTCTAGGTCGTGTATTTCCTTGCGTGTCTATAACAGTAGCCATAAGTGATAACAGGGGATACATATCGTCAATTGGCCGACTTTCCAAGTCGAGTTCGACCACATCTTCAACCATTTGGTAGATACTTAAAACACCTGCTATCTTATTGCCTTTGATTGTCAATTTGTCCGCCATGTTTATTGTTCTCGTCGCAGTTCTCGTTGTTTGGGCGAAGAAATCCGAGAACACGTTCTTGAAATGTTCGAGGGCGAGAATTAGTGTGTATATGATATTTTTATCTAATATTTCCAACTAGGTTATTCAAACTAATAAAAAAAAACACCACTGTTTGTGTAAATATATATTTTACCACAGAAAAAGACAAAACTATGTTATGAAATATGTTCTGTAGTAATGACGACATTATTTACGTTTGACAAATCGGAGATTCTCAAATGATGTCACAATGAAAAAGTGCACGTTTACTTTACTACCGCCAATGTTGTATCACCACAGTGTGGTGATACAAAAATCTGTATCATGCGTGTCCGATAAAACTTGTATTTCGTCAAATCAGATAGAAAAAGAAGTCTAATGTTTAATAAATACAGTACACAAGTGTTTTAAATTCATTTCAGGATTTTAAAAACAAAAGATTTTTTTAAAAATTAGAAATATAAATATAACCATTGAACTGTCTGTCTTGAAATGACGTTTATTACGAGCTAGCGCGCGTCAATCGGTATGCCTTGCGCGGCATTGAAAGTTACAGCACTATAAAGACACTTTCAAGACAATTCAATGGTAAAAACAATGTTATTTACTTTTCAGTTTACATTGTTCACAGTGCAATACTTACCAATGCCAATATGATGCATCCTGTGCTAGACGCTATACATTGTGATGATGGCACATATGTTTGATAAGAGTAATTTAATGTATACTGTCGTTTTAATAGTATCATTTTGCCTTTGATAACAACCGTAACATGATACTATAAAATACTATTACGTTATATATAATGTTTATTTAACTTGGTATTGATTACCCGATGCGTGCCCTACTTCCTGGAAAATGTATAGAATAGATCAACTGTTGTACGCTCGTACTTGAAGGAATGGTTGAATCTTATTTTACGTCTCAGTCAAAACTATTTCACTTATATCAAGAGGTCACAAGCTATAAGTAAGTTGCAGAATTTTTACCTTTGCAGTGCGCCAAGGCAATGTGCTGGGAGAGTTTTTAACGTGCCATGCATGTCGTGACAGAAAGGGCATGGATTTTTTTAAAGTCTCTTCTGAAGTACCCTGTACCTGAATGAGATTTGCAATTGAAAACATGTATATTTGTCAACAACTAAAGCAATATAAGCTATGGAACAATCAAAGAAAACAACCAAACAAATCAACATAAAGAATTACATGTTATACCAGTTTTTGTTCTATAACACTAGACGGCCGTTTCGGAATACAATTCCTCATCGGTAGTGCTTGGGCCAAAATTGTGAAACCGAATTTTTTTTCAAAATGTTGAAAAGATATCCGAATGAACAAACTATATTTTACCAAATTTAGCTAAGGAAATACTTTGCAGAGAGAAATCAATTTTGGATTACTAGCATAAATGATGAACGCTAGAAGAAATGCCCAGTGCTTTGGTTACGCTACAAGCGTTTAAAATTAAAACATTGCAATATAAAACGATAAAACAACAGTCCCTGTTTGCACATCAAACACAAGCATACTTGTCCTTGTTCAAATCACAAATCCAAAAGTAAAGTTTACAGTTTGAAAACTGACAACTCGGGTTAAACACTAAAAACTTCCACCAGGGAAGTATAAAATTATATCATTCTCCTCTGGCATTTCTTGATAATTATAAGCAGACTGGTTCATGTTCCGTTCAAATCACAATCCAAAACTAAAGTATACAGTTTAAACAATGAGAATGAACCAGGGAAGTATACAATCATATCATTCTCCTCTGGCTTTTCCTGATAAAAAATAGATTCTAGTCCCCAATGTAAAAGAATCTTTCATGATGTTTTGCCCTGAAGCTTTCTACTCACTTTTACACCTTGATCAGTTGAATACTTTTTGTGACATATTGCATATTATACTAGTTACTGGTTCAGTAACACTAAACGGTCGTTTCGGAATAAAATTCTCCTCATCAGTAGTGCTTTGACCAAACGTGTGAAATCAAAATCATTATAATATTTTTTTTAAATGAGGTTTTGTGAAATAGTGTATATTATACCAGTGTTCATTTTAGCACCACTAGACGGCAATTTCAGAAAAAAATCCTCACCATAAGTAGCGCTTTGCCTACAATTGTTAAATCATTCTAAACTTCTTTTTCCATTTTTTAAAAATATTTTTAAATATGTTTTGTGAAACTTATGTTCATCGTTTTATCACTGCAAATTTCAGTAGTTGCACATGTTTTACGTGATATTAATTGATTAGAGAAATTTTATTACCCTTTTTGTTGTCGTTGAATTTTTCAAAGTATTTTTGTGCAGGTTATTATTTCACATTTTCGGGACAAAATCTAGATAAAAATAGGAAAAATAGTAAAGTAGTTTAACATTTTAAAGTAAAATATTTAACATATACACGTAATTCTCAATATTAATCAAGTTTTGTTTTGACATTTAAGCACTTCTAGTTAAGGGTAATGTAATTATTCAAAGTACGACTGAAGACTTGTATTTTCAAGATAATTATATTGCCTCAGCGCCTTAGGGATTACTTTAAGTTGCTGAGCAGAAAGGTACATTTATTGCCTTTTGAACACAAATTCCTTCGAGAATAAGGCTCCTTAGTAATCCTGAGGACTCATTGAGTACACTCATTAGCGTGATGCTGCTTCTTGTCCTTTTAGTACTCCCTTACTATGTCTTCTTAAGAATATAATCTTTTACCTAAATGTGTTATATGCGATCATAATAATATAACGTGTCGTTTATAAATAAACCTTCAGGATCAGCCGGCCCAACTTCCTTAATGAAACTCCACGTGTTAAACTTAATTTGCCAGGTTTCAAAGTTTTTAATATGCCTTTTAGATTGTGATGTGAACATTAATCGTTATGTATTTTGTTTTTCTTATCATCGATTTAATAGCCGACTATAACTAACACTACCTGTTGAAAGTTTTTGTTTATTACAAATTGTAACAGCAGTCACTCATATTAACCGTATTGTTTTTTATTTAAGTTATTTTCATACATTTACTTTTTATGTATCAATTGTTGTTTGCCTTTAGCTTTATATCTTTAGGTATACATAGAAAAAAACATAACGCTCGATACCTTTTTATCTGATGATTATATATACACAATGTATAATATGTAAAAATTATTCTTGGTTTAGAGAATTAATTGTACTTTGACAACAGTAACGAGATACTATAAACATCAGTCGGATACATTAAAGATTAAGCGATGGATAAACATCTTATCATTGTAATTACCCATTACTTTTTACCTGTAAATGTATAAAATATCAGCCACCTGATGTCTGGACCATTCTTTAAAAATAGACTTATACATTGTACTAGCAGTTATATTGTCCATGGGTGATAATGATAATATTTATATTATAAAACTATTATACGTTTCCATCCTTAGCGTCAGGTCTAAATTCCCTGGTGAAAAGTCACGTTTGTACAAAATCTGACCCAATCTTTAAAATATATTTAAATATTATACAACACTTATATTGCACATGGGTAGTAGTGATGAGTCAAAGATTCCCTTCTAGAGCGTCCGGTCTCAATTCCCTGGTGAAATGTCCGCGTGTTTGATAAAATATCAGCCACCTGATGTCTGGACCATTCTTTAAAATGGATTTAAGACTCTTACATTGTACTAACAATTATATTGTTCATTGGTAATAATGATAAACTTTATATTATAAAACTATTATACGTTCCCATCCTGAGCGTCAGGTCTAAATTCCCTTTGAAAAGTCCGCGCGTTTGATGAAAAATCAGCTACTGAATGTCTGGACCATTTTTTACATTGCAATAGCAATTTTAATATTCATGGGTAATGATGATAAAATTTATATTATAAAACTATTATACGTTCCCATCCTGAGCGTCAGGTCTCAATTCCCTTGTGAAAAGTCACGTTTGTACCAAATCTGACCCAATCTTTAAAATATATTTAAATATTATACAACACTTATATTGCACATGGGTAGTAGTGATGAGTTAAAGGTTCCCTTCTAGAGCGTCCGGTCTCAATTCCCTGGTGAAATGTCCGCGTGTTTAAGATAAAATATCAGCTACTGAATGTCATGACCATTCTTTGAAATAGATTTATACATTGAACTAGCAATTATATTGTTCACTGGTAATAATAATAAAATATATAATAAAACTATTATACGTTTCCATCCTGAGCGTCAGGTCTCAATTCCCTGGTGGAAAGTCACGTTTGTACCAAAATCTGACCCATTCTTTATAATAAATTTAAATATTATACTATCACTTGTATTGTACATCGGTATTAATGATGAGTTATACGTCCCCTTCTAGAGCGTCCGGTCTCAATTCCCCGGTGAAAAGTCACGTGTTTGACTTGATTTGTCAGTTTTAAGCTCATGCTCAAATCACAAACCCTAAAGTAAGGAAAAAAGTTTGAAAACTGACAAATGAAGTTAATATAATTTATCAGGGTAAAATCCAAATAAAATCCATGGAACCGACGTTATCGACATTGTATAGGTATTTTGCTGTTATAGGGTTTCGAAAAAATGTGCTCATAACTGCATACTTTGAAAATTGGGACAAAAATATATTAATTATTTTTAAATGACAAAATTGTAGATCCAGAACCAATAATCCAATAATTATATTGCAAGACTGTTAGACTTAAGATTGAATTGCAAAAAACCATATCGTCCTATTTTTCTCGGTTTTATCTGTCTGAAGATTTCCTGTCTCGATCAAATATAATTTATCGATGGAATTGGAATAGTGGTACCATCATCGCCTTTACAGTACTTAGCCAGGAAGCTCTCTGCGGTTATAAAATGGATTGAATGACACTAATAATAACGTAAAATAAATACAATAAAAGGGAATTTAAATGCAACTTGAGTACAACAGCATTGCAAATAAATCTAACCACATAGCCATTATACTATACACAAAATCAGCACAAAAACAGCACAAAAAGCAATATTTACTACATTAGCTGGCTCACCACGGGTTATACTGTAATATTTACACTTAATACATAGTAGTAAAACGAGATAGAAAATAAAATCTCCCTTACCTTATTCAGAATCTACTGCACACAGAATAAAATCCAATCATGCATCATATTATCTTGTTGAAATTCACAAATATTGTTTGAACAATTAAATGCATCCATGCGGTTAAATAGAGAACAATAAAACACTAACTTGTTTTTGTTAAAATATGTATAAATGTGATTTTATATAAAAATAAAAACCGGTAGTACAGCCTTGTGTACAGTGGTGTTGTCAAACTAGTTTAGTTCAAACGATGACAATTTTTAACATAAAGCTGATCTGATCATCTGAGGGAATTCCGTGTTTATTGATTTAGTAGCCAGAAATCTACATTAAATCTGTTTAACATCGAGGATTTTACATGATTATCACAATAGCAGCAATCTCTTTGTGGTTATCATATACAAAGGATAATAGAACTTTATCACGTATACGTGTAGAATCCAACTTCACTATGTGGTAGAAATATAGGAAATCCAGCTTCACCGATTTACTTTTTAATTATTACTTCCGTATTTATGATTTTTATTAACAGATTGAATTGGTATGTTTTTTTAATTATCACGTCCTGCTTACTTTTTGCGTGCTTATTAATTATTTGAGAACACATTCATCACATATCGATGTAGGGTCCAAATTAGCGGTGTCAATTTTACAGCAGTAGAAATAACAATGTTTCATCATGTTGATGTAGGCTCCAAGTTCAAACTTTTGATAAAGGTAACACAACTTCACTGAGTTACTTTTTGTAATTAATCACATGTAGATGTAAGTTCCAAGTTGGTATATCTGCTAAATCTCTGGCTTGAGGCGGTGATCGTAAAATTTGAAATACTGAAATTATATGAAAATAAATGTCTCAACTCTATATTCAGTTTCCTAAATTTTATGTACAAATTAACATGTGACAGCGCCAAAGCGAGTCTTTTTTGTTGTCAACAGTACAATATATTTTAATTTACAAACAATACATTTTTCATAAATATAAGTATATTACATAAGTAACTCATATATTACACAAGTAATATCAGCGGATAGTAGGGGAAAGCGAACTATACCGAATATTAAACAAAAGACTCGATCATGTTGATCCGCATTAGACAGATTAACATGAATTTTCCGTAATAGGCGATAATAAGAGGTAAATCTTCTATAATAGTTTGGCAATAAACATGAACTTATGTAATAAAACGGTAAATAGATATAACATATACATGGAGTTCTCGTAACTTATCCGCGGTATTGAAATAGATAAAAATACAAAAATAAAGTTTTTCAAATACGTTAATAAAATGAAAGATTGCAATAGAAAAATAATAATTGATAAGAGATTCCATGTAAACTTCAATGCTGCAATAATATGTCCGATTTTTCAAATATCGTATAGCTAATTTTGGATTTAAAAAATAGTTTTCAGTATTAGATGTGCATATTAAAAAGGAAACATGTAAATCAATGTCCAAACACCAATCCCAAAGGAAAGTAAAAACTTTGATGCTTGTAAATTAGGCTAAACACGTATACTTCCACCAGGAAAGTGAGGCCGGGTTCTCCAGAAGCATAGAAAACCAAGCTTCAGATCATCTTGTTTTACACTTTGTTTGTTTACAACTGTTATTTCAGGTTGTAGCATAGTAAACAATGTCGTCAATTACTCTTAATCTTGCCTGTGCATTTCAATAATGTTTAATAATAGAAATCCGTTTGAGATTTTGTTATTGGCATAACTTCTTGTCCAACTATTTTCCAAGTTGATATTTCAGTGATTTTGAATTGTTTTCAAGGCGATATTTTCTGCTTAGGATATGGCGTTTGCTTAATTAAACATGCTTTTACTCCTGGAAATTTGCATTTTTAATTTTGATTCGACGTGTTTAATAATAGATTTCAAAATCTATGTCATTGTCACAGAAATAACAGTCCAATGTTGTTGATTTCCCCCCCCCCCCCCGATTTCATTGTTATTTCATAGCTTTACAACACTCTATTGGTTGGCTTATTTCTTTCGAACTTTAATCTAATAATAAGAATATCCTGATATTTGATTCACGTTGTTGTCAACATATACAATGTTTCCTGATAATTAACTTTATAATTTCGATTTTAACGAACATCCTTACGTTTAAAAATTTTATTTCATGTTATTGTCATCGCAAACAACGCTTCAGTTCCTGGTTATATTTTCTTAATTCATCCTTTTATACCAGACATAGGTCCTTATGTATGTTCAATGCTGTTATCACTGCATACAATGCTTTAGTTTTTCCATTGTCAGGTTTCCTTTGCTGTGCTACGGTATGCCTGCTTCTCTTTTATTTATGGTGTGTTTGTTTCAAGGTTGATGCGCTATGGTGGAGTTTGTTCCCACTACAGGAACTTTATATGTAACGAAGTAAGCTGCACACAATTAAATTGTTGACAAAAAGCTGTTTCAAGCCTAGGCTTATCAAGACCCAGAGAAATTTCTATGGCTGTGTTGTTGATTGGTATGATGTCTCTGTGTCAGGGGTTAGGTGGTGAGTGTAGCTAGAACCCGGTCTCACTTCCCTGGTAGAAGTTTACGTGTTTGACCTAATTTGTCAGATTTTACCATGTTTTGGGATTGTGTTTTGGACATGTACCGGTAGGGTTTTTATTAGTTCCTGATCATTGTCGTTCTAATTTTAATTTAATAATAGGCCCTTGTGTTTATTTAAAGTATACATCTAGACGATTCCGAAAAAAAGTGATATTTTATTGGTTCGAATAACAATGCCTCAATGCTAGGTTAATTTCATTTTGATTTTCTATCCGCTAATTTCAATTATTCCGACATATTGTTTAATAATAGATTTACCATGCATAACATTGGTTTTAAGTTGATCTGCTAATATGTAATATTGATATAACTAATATCGTGTGTACTCATGATAATAGCTCTGTATTGTTATCTACAGTACAGACCTGTCGAAAGTTTAACACTTAGCTATCGAATTAGTGCCGAATCGACAGCCCATATCGGCCCTCGTCAGCTATAATCTCAAAAACTGCTATCTATCTCTCGTTGGCAGCTTTTCGGCAGCCCATATCGGCCCTCGTTAGCTATAATCTCAAAAACTGCTATCTATCTCTCGTTGGCAGCTTTTCGGTCACTAGTTACCGGTATTCATATCTCGGAAACTCAGAAGCGGATCTTAACTCCTGTTCCTGGGTGTTAAACTTTCGACAGGCCTGTAGGTAAGTAACTGTGAATAACGCTGATACAGATCTACAGACACTAGAATCAATAAACAATACATTTAAAACAATCTCCAGTGAATTACAATTAATGACTGAACTAAATCATAATAGGTTTTTGGTTTAATACAAAAATATTGATAGTAAATACCAATACATGGCTACATACAGTACAGACCTGTCGAAAGAAAGCTTAATATCGAGCTAACGAATAGGAGTCTAATCTCGACTGGCGAGTGACCGAGATATGTGTTGCTTATGACAGAAAAATGACAAGATAGATGCTTAAAAACTGTCGCGATATAGGTAACGAGGGTCGGAGATAACCTGTTTATTCATCACTTATTCGCTAGCTTATTGTTAAACTTTCGACAGTTCGGTACCATAAATAAAGCGTGGGTATCCGGCAGCTGCACAGACAATGCAGAACACTTTACTTTCTTCAGGCAAACATTGATTATGAAATAAGCGATATCGCAAGGACTGGGTGATTGAATGGGTGTAACGCCCCAGTTAAAATGTTTCACTTAAATCGAGACATCGCCAGCTATGGGTGAAGTGACGGATGTTTTGACCTTTGCAAGGCGCTCAATGCAATATGCAGGGTTGAGTACTCTAACGTGTCATATCTTCGTGAGAAGAAGCATCGGACTCGAACCAACGACCTGCAACACACAAAGCGAGCTTTCAACCAGCTGAACTACCGTAATTAAATTTCAAGTACCTTATATAAGAACCAAACACGAACATACCGGTCCATGTCCAGATCACAATCCAAAAAGCAAAGTAAAAACTGGCAAATTACGTTAGAAACGTTCTTCGAAAGACTGGAGAGGGATAATTCAATAATTAATTAAAATACGTTAGTTGTAAAAGTCATCAGAAACCTGACCGCTTGATAAACATTTGAAGGGCCTATTAAACAGCCGAACCAAAGAGTACAACCGAACGAGTACATCTTAAGTAGCAACACATAGTAAAAGTAAAAAAAACAAATATTGGCCTGTATAAATCATTGTTAGTGTTATCAGGAGGCTGAGAACGGAAACATTGATGTTAAGTACTTGTGACGTTAATGAAGTCACCAAGCAACGCTGGACAGATCGAGATAAACTGTTATTTATGACTTCGTTAATTACGTGTCTCTTTAATGTTTTCCTCATGGTAAAAGGCAGGCGTGTTTACTATTGAGACGTAACTGTTCAGTGTATGGGGAAATCAGATTTTCCAAATTGTGTTTGTTTCTTCCTGTCTCGTTTTGTTTGGTCGGTTGTTTTATGTTGTCGCGTTCTTGGTTGTATTTGCTGTTACCAAGTGGATGTTTTTTAAGTTGTAAAAAATTCTTTCTGTTCTTCTATTTTCAACAATACATGCGTTAATGGATGTCTCGAATATCTTACAACAATCCTTTTAAACATGATTTCATATGGGGTTTGATGAAATATTTGAAAAATAAAAAATACTAGTAATATCAAACTTAACAAACAAACAAACAAATAAATAAATAAATAAATAACTCCACTATCAAACATATGAAACTGAAAACGTGTCTATATGTACATATTAACCATGTAAATTGTGTGAAAAGGAAATTTTCAACTGAAAAGCATGTGCATGTACTAGGCCAATGGAACGCAAGAACACGGTTCAATAGAAGTTAATGACAGAACAGTTAACCAGTCACAATTTTGAAATGGACACAGTCAAACTTGTCCATAAAGGTCACCTAAGGACACCAGTAAAAGTGGTCTTTATAAACAGGTTCAAATAACATGATTAAAGAGCAATAGGGATAAGATTTTACTGGCCTTTAAAAGCAAATTACCCTTATAGAAGTGCCAATAGCGTCATTATAAATATTGTCATAATACTGTTGCAACTACAAGTATTTCGCAACCAATTTTCAAATAAAACAATAATTAAAAATAGGCTTTATTGAGCTATCCATTGGAGCAATGATCTAAACAAAGATATGTGCATTGAATAAAACTAACCAGTTTGGAAGTCAATAGGCAATCTCATTGGAACATGAAGCAATCTAAATCTGACAAATATGTTTATAGTTTTATTGATGAGGTACATGTTATTGTCACTGCACACATTATATCGGAATACACAGCGCTGTATGAAATGGCAGGTGCTTGTGTTCCAGCAATGAAGAAAATTGGCCAATTTGGAATCCAACCGACTATTGAATTGAAAACTGAAAACAATCTATCTAAAGTTGACAGTTGCATCACTCTAGTTCTATGATTTTATTGATGAAAATAACTACCGTGGCATATATTCTATATATACTATAATAGTAACAATACATACCATAAGCTAGTATTATTTCATTTGCCCCAACCAGATTTAACAGTTCATACCTTCATGAACAATAAAAAACAAACGTCAATCCTGATATTTTCAATCATTTAAGTGTTTTTTTTTGAATAATATTTTCTTTTTTTAAATACCAGATTGAACAGATGACATCAAATTACTAATATCAGTAAGGACTATTAGTGCAGTTTGGATATTATCACGTTTCATGTACCATCATGGAACTATTTACCATTTTATCTCATGTAAAAAGTATAAAAACATTTGATTTTTCTACACTATACACCACTATCCCTCATTCTAAATTGAAAGAACGTCTTATAGAAATTATTCACTTGTCTTTCTTTTACAAAAACGGTAAGCCAAGATACAAATATCTGGTGCTGAACAGGGATTCTGGTTATTTTGTCAAGCACCATACGGATTCCAAAGAAAAATAAACTGAAGATACCATCATCAAAATGTTGGAGTTTTTGATAGATAACATATTTGTTGTGTCTGGTAATATAGTTTTTCAGCAAACAATCGGTATACCAATGGGTACAAACTGTGCACCATTGCTTGCTGATTTGTTTCTTTATTCTTACGAAGCATAATTTATGCAGAACCTTGCTAAATCTGGAGAGAAGTAAGGACTATTAATACAGTTTGGATATTATCACGTTTCATGCACCATCACGGAACTATTTACACTTTTAACAGTTCATCGAAAAATAATGTCAGTCAGCATAAAGAGATCCATGTAGAAAGTGATATTATAGATTGGAAATGTTTTGTGGTAAACCGCAAACGTTACAAATACGCACGATCGTGAAGGAAAACAACAATAGATTGAAAATTAATATTCCTTTTATATCATATTCCATAACAATGAAGGTTTTATAACTGTTAATAAACATTCCACTTCAATCTTTTCTGTTAGTATTGATTTTAGCTCGCACACAGTAGTTCTTTTATATTAGAACAAAACATGTAATTAAGAATAATATACAGAACATATATCATTGTGTAACCATATCTTGATATATAACGCCCGTTTTGTCACAGTAATAATCAAACAAAACCACATCGGTCCATATCAGAATCATAATCATCACAATATCAAAGTAAAAACTTTAAAAACTGGTAAATTTAATTAAACATGGGAACTTTCACCAGGGAAGGGGGCTGAGTGCTCCGAATTTTTTTTAAAAAAAAAAACAAGGACATCATAATTATCAACTGCTACAATATTGGGTAGACAGCCATAAAACTTTAATAGGCTTAGGCTTGCAAGATCCTGTGACCTAAATGGATAAAATATCAATGGGTACAAACTGTGCACCATTGCGTGTTGATTTATTTCTTTATTCTTATAAAGCAGAAATTATGCAGAACCTAGTTAAATCTAGAGAGAAGACTGTCGCCAAATCATTCAACTCCACATACAGATATATAGATGACGTTTTGTCTCTTAACAATCCTAAATTTGGACACTATGTGAATGCCATCAATCCTAGTGAGCTTGAAATTAAAAATACGACCGATTCCTCAAGTTCTGCTTCATATTTAGACTTAAACCTTACCTATGACGCACACGAAAGGCTACATTTGAAACCTTATGACAAACGTGATGACTTCAAATTTTCTTTTGTCAACTTTCCTTTTTTATACAGTAATATACCTGCTTCTCCTGCTTATGGTGTATTTGTTTCCCAATTCATACGCTATGGTAGAGCTTGTTCCCACTACGGGAACTTTGTACAACGAAGCAGGCTGCTTGGAAATAAATTGTTGACTCATGGATATTGCAAGTCTAGGCTTATCAAGGCCCTCAAAAAGTTTTATGGCCGTCATTACAGTATTGTTGGTAAGTTTGATGTCTCTGTGTCCAGGATTGCCCTGGATATATTTGACGTCTCTTAGTTCCATGTCCCTTTCATACAATTTTAATTTGATTACACACGTGGCCGTTGTAGCTAGCTAAACAGGAGTTGCTTATCCTTCCGGAGCACCCGGCCTCACTTCCCTGGTGAAAGTTCGCGTGTCTAACCTGACCTGCAGTTCCAAAGTTTTTACTTTGCTTCTGGATTGTGCTCCGGACATGGATTAGTATGTTTGTTTTTACTTTGCTTCTGAATTGTGATTCGGACATGGATTAGTATGTTTGTTTTTACTTTGCTTCTAGATTGTGATTCGGACATGGATTAGTATGTTTGTTTTTACTTTGCTTCTGAATTGTGATTCGGCCATGGATTAGTATGTTTGTTTTTACTTTGCTTCTGGATTGTGATTCGGCCATGGATTAGTATTGTTTTTGATTGATATGCTTTATATTTCTGTTTCATTATTATTATTCATTAGCATGAATGTAAATATAAATCGTATTGTATATGCCCATTAGTGTATGCTTTTGTTCATAATAAAATGAAATGAAAAACATGAATATTTTTGTATTTTTAGAAATACACTACATACTATTGTCTAAATTTGCTATTAGTTTAAATGTGAAATTCCCCAAACAGCTAAGGTATACATCCTTATGCAAAGTATTTCCACACCTAAATTTTGTTTAATATATTTTGGTATTTTTTAAACCCCTTGAAATTTTTTAGTTTCACAATTTTGGCCCAAGCACTGATGAGGAATTGTATTCCAAAACGACCGTCTAGTGCTGTAAAGTTAACACTGGTATAAAGTGTAATATAAGAGGAGAGCTAAAACTGACGCGCTAATTATATTTTTCAGCTGTTAATTTATAAATTCTGTTTCGAAGAGTCATATAAATGTTAAAAAAGGCACTTGTTTTGTTATTTTAATAATTTCTAATTTTAAAAAATATCAGGTTAATCAACTAATGTTGTAGTTAAAAGATTTTGTTTTCTCGAAAATGTTTCTCTTCAATTTGTAACTGAAGTAACTAATTGCCCCTAACCATGAAATTAAAATTGAAACATCATAAAGAATTACCATTTTGATGCAAAGTGACAAACAATACCTAAATCGCATACAATCACTACTGTTAATAAATTAAAACTGTAGAACTGTACATCACAATAAGCAGATCCTAACCATTAAATACATGCGTTCTTTAATATATATGAATCAGTGCATGTTGATCGACACAAACTGAACCCAACTCTTATTTCCTAAACAATTAACATCAATTGAATACCGCGGGGATTTATTGCACGTTGCGTAATGCATTAAAAAGATAAGCTTGTTCGTTTCAATTTAAATAGAATTTTTTTTTAGAAAAATATAATCGCATTCTTTGAAGTTAATTTTAATTCAATACTAACAGGAAATGCATTAATTAAGCAAATTGTTGTGTATACTATAGTAATTTCATTGTTGAACAATGATTGTGTGTGATGTTGTGAACTGGTCGGAAAAAATAAACGATTGATACAAAGTGTCACAGAGAACATTGTGTAAGTGCGCGTGTACTTGCAGTTTGTGTAAAATTTATCTAAAACGCTTCTAATATATTTTTTTCGAGATCGATTGCGAAAACTGACGCCACCGAATTTAGTGTTTTGTACTTTAGACCAGCTGTCGATATCTTATTTACTCGTAGGGGTGTGTATAACCAGTCACGGAGTCACGGATGTCAATACATGTATATGTTTATCTTGGGTGATTTTCTATGTTAGCAGTTGTTGTAAAAATGTGTTTAAAAGAAATACCTTGTTGAAGAAGTACCTAAATTCAAGTCTTTTTTCCAGAATCCTGGTCCATGATCTTGAAAGGAAATGCAATGCCACACATCATGTCCACAAACAAGGGTTGATTGATGAAACGATCTTCGTGTATATACAATTATCACGTGACAAGTCCCCCCCGCCCCGCATAACTACATTCACGCCGGTAAACGGAGTTTTATGAAACCATATCTTACGGAATAAATCTAAATTTATACAATGTGGTGGAACCATGCCATTGGGAACCATTGTTTTCGATGTTCGTCAAAAGTAGGATTTTAATAATTAGTGGATTAAATGATGGTTGTTTATATCGTATATCTAAACATACTTTATTGGGCATTTTTGTTTGTTGATGATACCCAAGATAATAGCACCAATCGCCTCCTCTTTTGTGAAACAGGGAAGTATTAATCATCGGTCTGTCTGCAAATTCTTGCACCCCAGATGGAAAAGTCATTTGAGGAGCGTGGGTGACAGTTACCACGCCATTTTCCCGCAAAAGAGGTCGCGGTGGCCTAATGGATAAGACGTTAGTCTACAAATCCAGAGTCTCTCACCGCTGTGAGTTCGTGCTCCGCTCAGACCACATATGGGAAAGTGCATTTTCCTTGCCGTTAGCCTTTACTGGTTCACTTGGTATCACTATAATGTGACTGGGAGAGTGGTACGCTTGTCTGTGGCATACTGACTCTGTGAGCTGGCACGCTAAAGTCGCCCCGAGTGCGGGCTAGTACAAGGCAGACCACACAACACACTAGCACTTCACATGCATACACGAACTTGTTCATAGATTAATCCATAGAGATTAATAAAATAGTCCTCGTGCGAATAGATGAAAATTGCTGATGCGACGTTAAGCAACATTCAACCAACCAACCAAACTTTTCCCAATGAAACACTACTTGTGGTGCAATATCTCAGCCTGTGTTCTAATATAGTTGGTCCAGACTCGCCAAGCGTCGTTCTGGATCAAATGTTTAGGTTTCTATATCTGGCATCACTAAATTCCTTAAGTTTAGTTGTGGTTACTGCTTTGTAATTGTGATTATATCAGTTTCAACCTTCTGTATTTCAGCATAAAACGCACATGGTATATCCATTGCACGTGTTGAATTTTGACATTAAAAATACGGCTAAGCCGAAACGGTTTCGACTTGTGAGCAGACACAAGAAAAGTCACCTGTACTTTACGTTTCCTTGAATAGGACGTTAAAGACATTAGTAAAGATAGTAGTACTTTATGCTTTAAGATGGTTTTAATGTGCCTCTAAGTATCTTTAAGAAAAAATTTTAAGTATCTCTAAGGAAGTCTTAAAGTGTCTTAAAGGAGGGAGTTAGTCTTGTGAAATACCAATACGTGTATATCCATGCTTTACAACTCAGTGGAAAAAGTCCTTTCTATAGCAGCAGTATAATTTTATCTTGACCCAAAGGATATGTGGTGATCTTGACTAATTTAATAATTCCAGCTACTATCAATTCAATACTATATAATTATACTGCTTTATTAAAGTACTGGTTCGCTGAATACATTGACCACAACAAGACGGGGTCCCCCAGGCTCTCTATATAGCCAATGAGTATTGATTACTGTCTCAATGATACAAATTGTCTACGGGTTGTATGTATAGACCAATTCTCAGACGTATCTAATTTATACTATAAGCCTTAACCTAAATCCATAACCTGTATAGAGTTGAGCAATGTTGTTTAAAGTCCCAGTCGAGAATATTTTACTTCTATCGCAACGTCGCCAGCTATAGGCGAAGGTGAAGAAATTTTGACAAATTCCTGAGTGTCAAACTTTTCAACGATGATGGTGTCATATCAATTCAGCATTGTGATCGTGTTGGATATCAATTTTTTGGCACCAAGAGGGATAACATGTGTCTCTACAACATTTAACACATTAAATGTAATTATCCGAAGATGCAGCTATCCAACAGAACAATACAATAAGCAAGGAACAAGTTTCCTACATGGATTTATGCAGTTGGATAAGATGATGTTGGACTGACACAGCATTGTAACACGGTATCCGATGGTGTGGTTCTGGGCTAAGTTGCACAGACCCTACTTAAAGTTTATTATTGATTAAACTATAATTAGCAAATCATATATCATTGTGCTAATTATTTGATTAATGATTAACTCTCATTATGTTTTGTGCAACTTTGTCCTGGTACTTTGTAAGGATAATATAATTATACCAGATATTATCCGAGATGCTACACAAGAACCACAACATATGACAAGAAACACGAAACACACATTGATTACACAGTCAAACCTGTCTATAAATACCATCTCCAGTGACATTGGACTTTGTGGCCAGGTGGCCTTTATATACAGGTCCAAATAACATGAATATAGAGCAATTAGGATAAAGATTTACTTGCCTTTAAAGTGCCAAAATGTGAGATGGCCTTTAATGCCGGTTTGACTGTATGTTTGGGGTCACAAGTAGAAGATTTGTATTTCTACATCATTGTGATATAACAATGGAAGTGAGTATTGTATGATACAAACTCACTAATTTCACAAGAACTGAAATGAACCAGAAATACAGTATATACACAGCATTATTTCCAACATTTTACAAAAACACGACCAGTATATTGACTCATTCCAATATGTGTGTTAAGAGGGATTAAATAAGAATGTTATGTCAAAGCAATCTGGAATAAATCTGACAGTCAACACAATAACCATATCTGTAGGGACACTGATTTACATAAATCTTACATTGACTTCATCAAAAGAAGCTTTACAACAAATTAATGTCAGCAAAAGGTCTATTAATTCTTGATGTTTTGTTTCTTTTTAAGTAGGAAATTATTCGGGCAAGGCTTTGATCAGCGTTTTTCTCTATATATAATGCTATTAAAGTGACAACAAATTTGTGTTTATACAATTCAATAGGGTTTTAGGTTTTTTTTGTTATTTTATTTTTAACATTGTCTGACTTTTTTATTTAATATTGGACTTTATTTACATTTGCAATGATTCTGACTGATAATTTTTCAAGACCAATGACCAGCTCATGAGCTAAGAATGTCATCATCATGCAAGCCTTAGATCACAATTTGTCATGAGGCCAAATGCTCCAGAAGGGTAATCAGATTCTGTTTAGCTAGCTACACCTGCCATGTTATAAAATGGTATCTTGTGGTTTCGACTGGGTAGTAACTTATTTTTAAAGGATTTTTGTATTCGTTTTGCAATGATAAAGCCTTAATTTATTGCCATCATTTGTTCAGTCAAACTAAGGTGTTATAAAGGTGTTTAGCAACAAGTTGAGGGAGGCTTATAAGGAAAATATGACAGAAATGGAATATTTTGGACTAGAATGTGTCCATAAGTGAGGTGACAAAGCTACAAAGGAGCATTTTAACGAGGTTTACTGCACCACTATACAAATGTCACTTGTAGATTTGGATCGATTTTGTAATATACATTCTCTTCTAACCACCTAATACATGTATTGACAAATTTTAAAAATGATGTGGTTTTATGACTTGAAGTCAACTACAATGTAAAGAAACAATTCTTTTTTATTCCAACATAACTTTCAATTTCTTAAATTAATTATATTATTGTATTTCACAATCTGCATCAACACAACAAAACCTATATAATTTTAAAGCTTTAACACATGCAACAACAGCATAAAAAGTCAGTTTTCAAAATGAGTATAACCCTTAACATGAAACAGGATGTATAGGCAAACAACATTGACCTGTCGGTTTGACCTTTCATTAGGAATACTCATATAGATGGGTCCACCCAATGCATAAGTAGTGTTAGGATTGGTAGTTAATGCATGTACATGTTGCCCACAATTAGTGTTTACATTATATAGATGAAATATACACACGTGATCCCTATTACTTGTGGATAATTAATATTTGAATCAAAGGTCAAGCAGACAGGTCAATGTTGTTTGCCTATAATACAATAGCAATAGTTCAAATAAAAAATGCTGTACCACAAGTTAAATGAAACAGTAAACAATGTCAGTTTTCTTTTTCTATGCAGCAATATACCAGGTCCTCCTGTTTAAGGTGTGTTTACAATGTACAATTATTGGGCTACGATTGAGCTTGCTTCTACTACAGGGTTATACAAAGAAGCAAACTGCTTATAAATAAATTGTTCACACATGAATATTGAAAACCCTAGCTTTTCAAGGCCCTAAAAAGTTGTCATCATAATATTGTTGATAAGTATGATGTTGCTGTATTCTAAATTACCCTGGATATATTTAATGCCCCATAGTTCCATGTTTCTTTAACTCCCAATTTCCATTTTACGTGTGGTGGGTGTAGCTAGCTAGACAGGTGGTGCTTACCCTGTCTGGAGTAGCTGGTCTCACTTACCTATAGAAGACTCCTGTTTAACTAAATTTGCCAGTTTCAAAATTTTTACTTTCCTTTGGGATTGTAATTTGGACATGGATTGTATGTTTTTTTTTTACTTTGCTTTGGGATTGTAATTTGGACATGGATTGGTATGTTTTTTTTTACTTTGCTTTGGGATTGTAATTTGGACATGGATTGGTATGTTTTTTTTTTACTTTGCTTTGGGATTGTAATTCGGACATGGATTGGTATGTTTTTTTTTACTTTGCTTTGGGATTGTAATTCGGACATGGATTGGTATGTTTTTTTTTACTTTGCTTTGGGATTGTAATTTGGACATGGATTGGTATGTTTGTTTTTTATATCTACCAATAATTGTAAGAACATACTGTCAGACATTTTTCACTTTTATTGCATCAAAAAAAGTTGTGAATTATTAAAGGTCATAACTAGAGCAGTTATTTTAAGACAATTTCCTGTTCTCAAAATTTTCCCCACCTGTGGTAAATTTGGTATAATAACAAATCATTTCACGTTCTCTTAGTTTCATTATAATCTATCCATAGATAAGGTGCAGGCACTGATTTTATGCCAACATTTACGTTTTATCTCATGATCTTGACCTTTGACCTACACACCTAAATCTGGCACATGACATATCATCTCATGTTTGTATACAGACAGACAGACACACAGACAAACATATTCCTATTTACAACCTAAACTTCAATTAAGGGTAAAATAATAGAGTTGTTTACAATTTTAAATACTGATATGGTACAACCTTAAAGGTTAAGGTTAAAACTCTTTGAACAGACAATCGCTGATAAAAATGGAAAAAATCAATGTTTAACATTCCAAGTCCAAATTCATTCCAAATGCTTCAGCAGATTTAATTTTGTTATTCAGTGACATGAGCAGTAACATTCCCAAAATCATAACTCTGCATTCAACTCTGCCCAAGTACAGCAAGTAGCTATATCATTGACTTTTGCTGCCTTGTAAAGAGGTCATGATTTAAAAGGGACATTATTATTAAAATTAGTCCATTTATAAAAACTGACCTATGTTCAATTTCTGACAACCATGTTGTCATGATTTTAAATGGGTCATTTAATTATTAATATGTGAGAAATCATCAACACTGGTGCATATTCCAATATTCAAACATTTCTATTAACATTTTGCCGTCAGGACTTCAACACCATCCGAAGTCACCAATACTGTATGCTCAAACTGAGCTGAACGACTGTTGTCAACGGAAACAGCTGTCCAACCATCTTCAAGAATAATAATCTGGGGATTACCATCTGTCAAGGCTGGTTCTAAAAAGTAAAAACATAAAACATGTTTAATATCAACAAACAGTGTTCCTTGCCAGCTAAAACTTGACTCGTCAATCTAAAAGTATCCTAAAGAACACTCCAGCAATGAGGTTCACCTCTTGGTGAAGTAAACATTTTCCAAAAGCATCTTGCAAAAATGTTAAACGGTGCAGCAGCAAATCCCGTTATCCTTTCCGCACAAAACAATCCTGATTCAGACGCTGAATAGCATGACAAATTTACTAAAAAAAACAGCCACTTAAAAAAAACATGTTTTTCACCAAAATTAACCAATGCATAATTATGAACAAATGTTGTCAGAAGGCAATGGAGCTCATCAGAACTGCCATTTTGACAACAATACAATGCATGTCTTTAAGGAAAATGTGTATGCAAATAAAACATTGTTAGAAGTGACTCCAGGGTGATGTCAATACTCCCTTCTCTCTTCAGACTCTCTTTCTGTTGAGTTGAATAATGGTGTTTAACGTCCCAGTCAAGAATATTTCACTTATATCAAGACACTGCCAGCTATAGGCAACAGTGCCTCTTTACTGTGCTGATGGCATTATATAGCAGGGTTCTTTACCATGCCAAGCCTTTCATGACACGGGATCTCATTTATTATAAGTTTCCATCCGATAGAACTGTGACTTTCATTTGGTAATGCCAAGTGTTTGGCAGAAGAACAGTCACTACCCACTTTCAAGTCTTGGGTCAGACCTGGCCGGGGTTTGAACCCATGACATCCCACTTATGGAGAGAACACTCTACCAACTTAGCTACCACAGTGGTTGCTTTCTTTCTGTGGACTAAATTGATTAATCAATAGAAGTATAGCTGCATGTTATCAACTATTAGATCGCTTTACAATGCAATTACATGTACAATTCAACTCCAGTCACTGTCCCAATTCCAAACAAAACCTGTCTGAGCAAGAATGAATTTGAAAAACAATTCAGCAGCTAGCAATATAATAAGGAATTAAATTAATTAAATATTTATTTAATTTTCCAAGAAAAGCTACAGTGGGTTTATGACCGAGCAATGGCACATTATGATCATCTTCAACAGTGATTCACAATATCAGAAAATAATTTGTATCAGTAAAAAATTACCTATAGTAAATGTCATTCCTTCCTCCATAACTTGGTTAGATTGAACATCGTCCAATGCTGAAAAAATATATTGTTTTAGGCTATTAAATAAAATACTGTTAGTTTGAGGCTGAAAAACATGACTTCGTAAAAATCTACCTATTCAACAACCAAAAGCAAAAATCTACCAATTCAACAACAAAAAACAAAAATCTACCCAATCAACAACCGAAAGCAATAATCTACCCAATCAACAATCGAAACAAAAATCTACCCAATCAACAACAGAAAAATGCACAAAATAACGAGTACTAATGTAATGATGGATGCATCATTACAAATAAGGCGCCCAAACGGATAAAAGTCAAACCCTGTATTCAGAACTCATGTTAGGAGGACTTTTGTTGCTTTTTCTATGACCATGACAACGACCGCCATAATGTTTCACTTATTCATTTACATGGTATTACATTATTGTAAACATGTACTTTGCTAACCCTTTTTAATCAAATACAAGGTTTCCAAACTACATATTTTAATCCCTGCATGCATTATTAGAAATTTAAAACTTTTATAATTTTACAATAATTTTATATATGTATATTCATTGGTCAATTACAAATATTCAAATGTGGTTAATACTATGAAGGTGGAGCAAATTACTTGAGTGATAGATGGTAGCCTGAAATTCAAACAATAGGCAAAGTCGATTGACATCACCTATACCCAATATCACAATATGTTGTTTTGATGAGCTAATGATGTGTTGATTTTAAATTAATCCAAGCATGTAATGTCATATTGATAACTAAGCGGGCTACTCTATCGAATTAAATAATAAATCATGCCCCAGGGATAACTGACCATTAGTGTTGCTTATAAAAAGACTAAGCTTGAGAGCTTTTGGACATGGATCAGTGATTACTTAAGTATCCGTGACAATGAAAATTCCTGCTTATTGTTTTAATTCTTAATAGCAGCCATCTCATGAAAAAAACTATAGTTTGAGGGTGGGGATCTCAGAGTTAGTACCTAAACCTACCTGTCCCCACCCTCCTATTGAATGACCATATGGGTTTACTTAAGTATCAATCTATTCAACTTTTCATAAAGAATAAGAAAATATATATGTTAGGGGTGGGGATCTCAACTGATCAAAAGTTAGAACCCAGCCCCGCCTGTCCCCACCCTCCTCTGGAATAACGTCATTTGTATTTCTGCAGTATCATTCTATTCAACTTTAAAAGCCGAACCAGAAAATATATAGTTTCAGGGTGGGGATATCAACCATTTAAAAGTTAGTACCAAGCCCCGCCCATCCCCACCCTTCATCAAGAATGACCCCATGGGACTTTTTTTAGTATCACTCTATTCAACTTTTCATGTAGAACCAGAAAATATATAGTTTATGGGTGGGGATCTTAACCGTTTAAATGTTAGCACACTGCCCCACCCATCCCCACCCTCCCTGATACCCCCGGGAAAATCTTGCGATACAGACTTGTACATCTCGAGACACTGATCATGAATATATATGGCTTTATAGTACAAAATATAGTATAAATAGCAAAATTGAGCATTATTGTTTTTAAGACCCCGCCCTCTTGCCCCTCCCCTAATGACCCCATGGGCATTTTTACTCGGCCTCTGGGGAAGGAGATGGAGATCAACCTTCAGGTAAAGTTTGGTTAAGATTGGACCAACGGTCTTCGAGAAATTGGTTGGACAAGTTCATGGCCGGAAGAAGAAGAAGAGGAAGAATAATAATAATAATAATAATAATAAGAAACGGTGCAAAAACAATAAGTCGCCAAACTTTGTTTGGGCGCCTTAATAAGAGAAGAAAAACATATCAAGATAAAGGCCACTGGTTAATAGACTTTATATAAAGACACTCTGGATTGAAAATACCTTTGTTTTGCTATAATCGGCCAAATTAGTAAACAAGTTTAAGTCAGAAATAAACAGTAATAGGTCACAAAAATGATTCTGGAATTTAGACAGTTTAATAAATCACATCCAAATTTGCTTGAATACCGAGATTAATCCTTTAATCTATAAATCGAAGTCTCTGCTAAATCATTTAATCTTTAATCCTCAGCTCATTATAGTTCAAAAGAATCTAAAAAGGATGTATTATCTTTAGGATTATATAATAATTGATTTTTAGTTACTTTTAACTTTTTCAAAAAAAGATGCAGGAGACTGTAATAACAACAATGTACATTGATGGAGATAATTCAAACAGCAAGTCAAGTCTCTTCAGGCGTGATGAATGGTTTAATGTACTGCTTTTGATGCATTGTTTTAATTTGCATGCAAGGTGCTTTATCTGATGTTAATTAAGAGTGGAGTGGAGTGGAAAAATAGCTTTTAAGTTTTTACATCCCAGTCAAGATGGTCGGAGATGGGATGTTTGAGTGGAATAAATTTTAAGTTTCTGCCCCTTATATTAAGTTGGTAGTTCTGGAATGATGGAGTGTAGTAGAGTAACATTGTTTTACAATTAAGTCAAGATTGTTTCACTTATATAAGGTGGTCAGGGATTGGGTGTTTCAGTGAAGTGAAGTTTCTGTCACTTATATCAAGGTGGTCAGTTCTAGAATGATGGAGTGATTTAATAGTGTTTTAAGTCCCATTCAAGACTCTTTAACTTTACATGGGTGGTTAGTTCTTGGATGTTGAAGTGGAGTGGAGTAATGGATTCTTGCTCCTCAGTCAAGATTCTTTTACTTATTTATAAGGTGGTCAGGGATGGGATGTTTGAGTCAAGTTTCTGTCACTTATTATAAGGTGGTCAGTTCTGAGATGATGGGGTGGAGTTGAGTAATAGTGTTTTACATCCCAGTCAAGATTCTTTCACTTTACACTGGGGTGGTTAGTTCTTGGATGTTAAAGTGGAGTGGAGTAATGGTTTTTTTACTCCTCAGTCAAGATTATTTTACTTATTTATAAGGTGGTCAGGGATTGGATGTTGAAGTCAAGTGAAGTTTTTGTCACTTATTATAAGGTGGTCAGTTCTTGAATGATGGAGCGGAATGGAGTGGAGTAATGGTGTTTTACATCCCATGCAAGACTGTCACTTTACATCAAGGTGGTCAGTTCTAGGATGTTTGGATGGAGTGGAGTAATGGTGTTTCATTCCTAGTCAAGATTCTGTCTCTTATAATTTATATGGAGGTGGTCGAACTGGCAGAGTCAAATAAAATACTGGTGTGTTACATCCTAGCCAAGATTCTTTTACTTACTGGTATGTTATTATAGTCATCCTGTTTAGATGCTGAATATGTGTATTCTCAAGAGAAATGTATCCAAAACTAAAACATTATAACATGTATGCCACATGAAAAATTACTCTAAATCAAATCCAAATATCAAAATGAACAAAATACTCCTCAACAGACATGTCACTTATCAATATGCTGTTATTCTTCTTTGCTAAATCTCAGGATAAGGGAGGTCACTCTTAGAACTTAGGAAAAAATACATACAAGATAATATCTAAAGTTTTGCTAAAGGCATTGGTATTCAAGATAAGATCATAGCACCATAGAAATTGTTTCAGTTTTATGAAATTCCTATTCAGAGTGAATAAGTTATGCCTAAAGACACAAGTTTACAGAAACAGACATGGTGATTTCTACATTCCCGCACTGCTTCATGAAACTCTTTATGACTAAGACAGAATTTAACAGAGACAGACATTGAGATTATATGCCCCATCAAACTGTTGTTATTCAGGTGGTAAAATTATACATTACCTATGTGTACAATACTTGGTGGCCCGTGAAAATAACTGCCAATGCCGTGTCCACAGATAAACGGTATGATAGAAAATCCTCCTTTCTCTGCAGTCTCACTTAAAATTGAAAAAAAAGAAAAAGGTAACAGTAATATCTTATTCTACCCCTAAGTAACAAAGGGTATCCAACAGGAAATATTGCATTCATGAATTTGAGAGGTTGTTTAAATTTGAACAGAAATAATATATTCATCAACAATTTTAACTACATTTTAAAGGATTTTGAAATATTGATTTCATATTGTGGAACCTGGTGGCATTTTTTAATGAAATTTGTTGAATCTTAAGGTGAGGTTTTCCCCGATTGATTTTTCTGAAGGTCTGTAAATAATACTAGTGGGACAAATTATTTTATTGCATTTTGTATTTGTAAGAGAATTGATATCATTACCATGTGTTTCTGTGAAGGAATACTTCGAACAGAAATTATATTAAAAAGTATATTAAAAAAATAAAATAAAATAAATTATGTGAATTCCATGGAGTACTGGCGTATAGGGAGCTACACGCCTCGTAAGTTCAGAATGTTAACTGCTATAGCAACCAAGCAATTCTGTTTGTTGTTAATATTATTATTATTATTATAAATGATTCTGTAGACATGAATTCTTTTCATTCTGCAATTAAACTTATGACATGGTCACATTTCATTTTTTAATTCCCAAAATAATTCAGCATTAGCTATATAAACAGCTGAAAAAATTCAGCAGGAAAGCTAAAAATGCTTCCTTTACCAGAGCAGCCATGACAGATTTGTTGGTTAGGTGAAAAAATCTCATACTCTTAATGATGGTTTATATTTCCATTAAAATAGCAAAATTATGTGTCACATCCCAAACTGACCTTGACTTTGACCTTACCTTATAATAGCTGCTAGTTCATTAAATCTTCGACCTGGTTTACAAGCAGACACACCAACATCAAGACATTTCTTAGCAACATCAACAAGTTGTTTCCCTTGATCATCAACCTTGCCAATAAAATATGTTTCGGATACATCTCCATGGTAACCATTATGGTAGACCTACATCATAAACATGTACTATGATAAACATGAATTTACCAGTAGTATCACCACATGTGGGAAAGTGAATTTTCCTTACCGTTGGCCTTTATTGATTCACCTGGTATCAGTATAATGGACTGGGGGAGTGGTACGCTTGTCTGCGGCGTACTGACTCTGTGAGCTAGCACGGTAAAGTCGCCCTGAGTGCACGCTAGTATACGGCAGACCATACAACATACTCGCACTTCACACGCATACACAAAATTGTTCATAGATTAATCCATAGAGATTAATTAAATAGTTCTCGTCGCGAATAGCTGAAAAATTGCTGATGCGACGTTAAGCAACATTCAACCAACCAACCAACCAGTAGTATCAAACACTTAAAATGTCTTATTTACTTTGCTCAGTTTGTTCACGTTGCCATAAGCTCAGCTGATTATAGCCAGATTTAAGCTAATAATAGGAAAACAACCAACAGACATTATGTAGAGGTTTTATAAGATCTATTGGCATCATCAGGATGAGTTCTATTAATTTATTATTTATTTAAACAGACTCTACTGAATCCAATCCAACAAATGACACTAACAACGAATTAGTACTAAGTTGGTTCACTTCATTATCTGTTTTTACATATACATGTATATACTAAGTTTTTATTTCTCAAGTCTGCAGGCCTAACATTACATTAAGTCTGCAGGCCTAACATTACATTAAGTCTGCAGGCCTAACATTACATTAAGTCTGCAGGTCTAAAATTACATTAAGTCTGCAGGCCTAACATTACATTAAGTCTGCAGGCCTAACATTACATTAAGTCTGCAGGCCTAACATTACATTAAGTCTGCAGGTCTAAAATTACATTAAGTCTGCAGGCCTAACATTACATTAAGTCTGCAGGCCTAAAATTACATTAAGTCTGCAGGCCTAAAATTACATTAAGTCTGCAGGTCTAAAATTACATTAAGTCTGCAGGCCCATTAAGTCTGCAGGCCTAACATTACATTAAGTCTGCAGGTCTAAAATTACATTAAGTCTGCAGGCGTAACATTACATTAAGTCTGCAGGTCTAAAATTACATTAAGTCTGCAGGCCTAACATTACATTAAGTCTGCAGGCCTAACATTACATTAAGTCTGCAGGTCTAAAATTACATTAAGTCTGCAGGCCCATTAAGTCTGCAGGCCTAACATTACATTAAGTCTGCAGGTCTAAAATTACATTAAGTCTGCAGGTCTAAAATTACATTAAGTCTGCAGGCCTAAAATTACATTAAGTCTGCAGGTCTAAAATTACATTAAGTCTGCAGGCCTAAAATTACATTAAGTCTGCAGGCCTAAAATTACATTAAGTCTGCAGGTCTAACATTACATTAAGTCTGCAGGCCTAACATTACATTAAGTCTGCAGGCCTAACATTACATTAAGTCTGCAGGTCTAAAATTACATTAAGTCTGCAGGCCCATTAAGTCTGCAGGCCTAACATTACATTAAGTCTGCAGGTCTAAAATTACATTAAGTCTGCAGGCCCATTAAGTCTGCAGGCCTAAAATTACATTAAGTCTGCAGGTCTAAAATTACATTAAGTCTGCAGGTCTAAAATTACATTAAGTCTGCAGGCCTAAAATTACATTAAGTCTGCAGGTCTAAAATTACATTAAGTCTGCAAGTTAATAATTGGGATTTCTAGTCTTCCCTTTATATATAGACATAATCAGCTACAGGTACATTTCTGAAATATACTTAAGCAGTAAAGATACTTGATCTATAGGCATTGCTTTTTAATGTCACTTGAATTTCATGCAGAGTGCTTTAATAACATGTTGGTAAAAGAATCGCTAGCACTACTTAATTCCAGGTTAATATCACTGATACTAATCAATTCCAAGTTTGACAAACAAAACCTTTATATCCAGCCATGCCAGACCAGATATACTGCAGTGACAAAATGGACATGTACTTACTGTTATGTCAATATTAATGATGTCGCCATTACAAAGTGGTCTAAGATCTGGTATACCGTGACAAGCAACATTATTGACCGACGTACACACAGACTTAGGGAAGCCTTGATATAACAACGGAGAGGGATAACAGTCATTGTCTATACACTCCTGGTGAACTATCTCATCAATGTAATCTGTTGTCATGCCAACCTGAAACGAAAATCATACATTCAGTCAACTATACACTCCTGGAGAATTATCTCATCAATGTAATCTGTTGTCATACCAAACTGAAACGGAAATCAAAAATAAAGGCAACTATTCACTCCTGGTGAACTATTCACTCCTGGTGAACTATATCATCAATTTAATTCGCTGTTATGCCAACCTAAACAGAGACCAAAATATATGCACGCTGAATTTTAAAAGTCCTTTTAACACATACTAAACTTTGTCAAACAAATCATACATAACATGAAATGCATGTATTTGAGAAAGTTGCAATAAATTTATCTGAAATGAAGAACAGTCCAGTACTCTTACCTCTAGTTGTGAGGCAGCTTTGTCAAGTATTTGCCTTGCTAATTGACATGATTTCCTCATTCCCTCTATCTGTATTGGTGTTTTGATTTCAATGCTTGATCCACCAGGCTCCACATGGCCTTGCAGTATATAAGGAGGTTTCTTAATAAACCCTGGTACAAGTCTGCTTGGAGTGACTTCATCTGGCTTTAGTATACACTGGTACGATGTGGTCTTAGCATCTCTAACATGGAATTGTCTCCCCTTTCTCTGGACAGGTTCTCCAGAAGCTTTGCAAAAATTCCTCCAACCTCTGTATAAACTGAATGAAAGACCTAGATATAGACAAAAAAACCAATATAATTTTATTGTCATCTTCAGTGCAATTAAATGCAACATTTATGAAAACGAGGTTTAATCTGTAGGTAAGCATGTTTCAATAAATTGTAGGCTAAAAAGACTGAATTTTTCATAATGTGTTATTACCATGTCTTTTATTGTTGCGTTTTTATATATATGGGCTATATAATGTTATAAATGGCTTAGATACATCCATTTAGTGTTAATTAAAGTATATATAAAAGAAATTTGTCTAATTTGGCCATATAATACATCATTTTAATCAAAAACATCAAATTTATACTTTTTTAGATCCGCCATTTTGTTTTCACTATACGGCCAGATTGTCCATCATTTAAGACAGTGATTTTTATGAAGGCTAGTTTTACAAATCTCTTTATTCACGGAATATTTTATCTTTTCAAAATCAATAAAATTTTAATTTGACTATATTAATCCTAATCAATTGAGTTGAGTTGAGTTGAGTAATGGTGTTTAACGTCCCAGTCAAGAATATTTCACTTATATCGAGACGTGACGTCGCCAGCTTTAGACGAAGGTGCAGAAATTTTGCCTATGCATTGCGCTGATGGCTGATGGCAGGGTTCCTTAGTGTGCCAAGCCCACCGTGACACTGGACCTCGTTTATTTTAAGTTCCCATCCGAAAGAACCGTGACTTTCATTTCGTAATGCCGAGTGCTTGGCGAAAGAACAGTCACTACCCCACTTTTAAGTCTTGGGTCAGACCCGGCCGGGGATCGAACCCACGACCTTCCACTTACGGAGCGAGTACTCTACCAACTGAGCTATCGCAGTGGTTCCTAATCAATTGATGTGTGAAGTATAGCAAGGGTATAAAAAATATATGGTAATGACATTTGCCTTTTTTTTCAAATCAACTTTCATTTCTATCAAATGATTTTTAATTACTTTTTGGAAAGTTACTTAGTACTGAAGTGAGAGGTCCCGGTGGCCTAATGTATAAAATGTCAGTCTTCAAATCCAGGGTCTCTCACCACGGTGAATTCAGAGTCCCGCTTGGACCACATGTGGGAAAGTGAATTTTCCTTGCCGTTGACCTTTACTGATTCAACTGGTATCAGTATAATGAACTGGGGGAGTGGTACACTTGTCTGCGGCATACTGACTGTGAGCTAGCACGTTAAATTCATCCTGAATGTGCGCTAGTACAAGGCAGACCATACAACACTCGCACTTTACATGCATACACAAAATTGTTCATAGATTAATCCATAGAGATTAATAAAATAGTTCTCTTCATGAATAGCTGAAAAATTGCTGATGCGACTTTAACATGTTTAAGCAACATTCAACCAACCAACCAACCTCAGTACTGAAGTATCTGTCTAATTTAAAAAGTCAGGAAAAGTCACACTTTTGCAGTTAATGACTTACCTGATGGCTAACCATTAATTTTTGTTGACTGTGCAATAGATTGTAGCAAAGGAATGTACATAATGATGTAAAAGATCTGGCTATGGGGGGGGGGGGGGTATTTTTTTTACAAACAAGGATGTAAATATTTTTTATAGGTAAACAACATTGACCTGTCCGCTTGACCTTTGATCTAAATATTCATGATGGACGAGTAAATTTAAGTAATAGGGATCATGCATGTATATTTCGTCTCTATGATGTGAACACTAATCATGGACAATGTGTATATATATTAATTGTGAACCCTAACACTACCTATGTATTGGGTGTACCCTCCTGTATGAATATTCCTAATGAAAAGTCAAACGGACAGGTCAATGTTGTTTGCTTATATTTACAAAAAAATTCTTAAATTGTTATTGTTGTACTCCGTGCAGAATGAAGTCTTTTTAAAATATGTGCTCATTCACTACTGAACAATGTAAGTGGTGCTTCCTCTTTTTTGATGTTCTCTTTTGTTGTTTTAATGTTCTCATTATAGCTGCCATTTAATCTGCATGAACTTTAAGAAGATAGCCTATATAAACACCGAAGATTTGACTCCTGAGCATGTTGAGAGATTGGAAAATTATTATAGGCCTAATGATAAACAAACAGATTTCTGTATGGCACAGTGACTGGTGCGTTTTGGAGACAAACGGTGAATTAACAGACAAACAAAACAGAAAATAACCTTTGCTTCTGGCAAATGCTAGAGTTCTCTTGATCCCCATTACCAGAAACTATCTTAAATTAAATCATCACAGCCCACAGGGTACCATGTACCGGTGAAGTGACAGGCACTGAAAACACTAAATCAATAACGCCTAGTTCATGCGGTTTAATATTTGGAGAGTTCTTTCCCTTGAAAAAAATATTTTCCAAATTCAATATTCAGATATATTTCAGAATCGCTACTAGAGTAAAATGCAAAAGACTATTTTACGGAAATAAAAAAGTAACCCAATAGATTTTTTAAAAGGGTAACTTTATCATCTAAAAATATCTAAAAAGAACAATTTTTGCTTAATGCTTGAATTCCTTCCTATTCTGCCATATCCTTACGGTCCTTTGCGTCCCGTTTGCGTTCCTTAAATTATTTTTTAATTCCTTGAATAATTAAGAAACTTGCTCTAAAATGTTTATCGACGCGGTTTTAATTTATGATATAATTTTGTAAGAATTCATCAGTGTCTAGCAGGTTGACTAATAAACATATGTATATGTTGTAATATGTCACTGCGCTTTTAAACAACACTCCCAAACGTTGTGCCCATAGCTATTTTCCTTTGTTAATGGAGTTGTCCATTAGCGACTGCTGGATTTGATTAATCGTGTCTGAGTGCCGAAAAATAAGTAAAATTTTCATTGGTCCACGTATATTGTCATACTAAATGTGTAATATTTCATGAAAATATATACAAAGTTTGTTTGAAACAGCTTTATTTATAAGGTCAAGAAGAAAGAATGGTAAGAATTTAAAATTCTATTATATTTTAATATTAAGGACTACATATACATTTAATATCCTTTCTTATTTATTTATTTTTATATTTATTTATTTATTTATTTATCCATTCATGAGACGAAATGCAATGCGCTAATTTGATTTACCAGGCTTAAATTTGATGTTGCCTATACAAATAACTGAATATGAAACTAAAAAGAACCCTATATTTTTTTAAAAACAATATTTAATCTTTTTTATTGAAAGTATTTGCAAAAGCCCATCATAATTTATGGACTTATGGTATATGATAATTCACATATTTCCGTGTTTTTCGGGTATTATTCTTTGTACATTATCATCAATATCCCATTTCCGAAAATCTTGAGAGAAACGTGTAATTAAAATTGAGAGAATTGGGTGTTTAAAATAAAATAATAATTTTGACTGTTCTGTTTCAGGGACCGATAGAGAAGTTAATTTTAGTGTTGTCTGTTGTCATAGTAACGGTAGATATTGCTGCCACAAAGAAAAGTGATAAAGTAATCACGGAGGAAGATTTGAAAAAGAACTTACCACTTATAAATTGTGCAGGTAATTTTGATTTCGCAAGCCGTGCAAAAACCAGGATAGTCACGGTCCTTCCATACTGTCATTTTTTTCTTCTTCCAATTTTCTGAATGAAATACTACAAAATGTATACGACAATATTTACCACTGGATACCACGTGACAATTATAAATACACAATATATTAATACTTGTCCAAAGTCGGGAACGTAAGTGATCACGGTATTTCATGTTTTTTTTTTTTTTAAATTATGTTTTCCTTTTCCCTTTTCTTTTGTTGCTTTGTATTCTTGCATGCTTACAGTGTCATAGTTTTTAGTTCAATGAAAAATCAGACGTCTCACAAAACAGTCTGAAAAATAGTTTACAAGAGAACTCAAACAAACATATAACAAGATACAAATTTACATAGGTTTATTAATTATGTTGCTATGTGAATTGAAATCAAATTAAGAATATTTGCTAGAAAAGTATCTACTGAAAAATCATTTGTACATTTGTATGAGCGGAGTTCCGCCCTCATTACGGTTTACGTACATACCGTATATAAGATATACTATAGCGTCTGTTTATAAAGACCTTAATGCTATTTTCTAAAACTAATAGAAAATGACATAATTTTACAATAAAGACTTTTTGCAATAATATAATTGCATTGAAATATGATTTTCATAATAAAAAAAAACGTTAAAAACCGACGAAAAATTGCCGACAACCTTTTGCGATCCAACTACGCTGAGTTGAGTTTTCTTGAAATTGTGCTTAACTTAGACAGGCATGGGTCATTTCGAAACGACGTCCATTGGTTTAGAAAAAGCATGTTTTCTAAAAAAAATAATTTTATGATATTTTCCATATGTATTCTATGACCCCTTTTGACAATAATCCGATGGTATCTTCTTGATGTATTTTTTAATTCTTTTGACAAATAATCCAATGATATTTACCAAGTGTATTCCACCAAACTTTTGACAAATAATCCAATGGTATTTACTTGACTGTTTTGACAAACTATCCAATGATATTTACTGATGTATTATAGTCAAACCTGTCTATAAAGGCCATCCAAGGGAACCAATAACAGTGACCTTTATGCCTTTATTTACAGGTTCAAATGATATGAATAAAGAACAATTGGGATACAATTCTACTGGCTTTTATAAGCAGGTGGTCCTTATATAGAGATGGCCTTTAAGGCCAGTTGAACTGTATAATCCTTTTGACAAATAATCCAATATTTACCACATGTGTTCTATGGACCTTTTGACAAATAATCCAATGATGTTTTGCAGATATATTCTTACCACATGCATTCTAGGATCCTTTTGACAATAATCCAATGGTATTTACTACATGTTTTCACTATCCTTTTGACAAATAATCCAATGTTATTGTCATGTGCTGATTTTGAATTTTTATCAAAATAATGCATTCAAAATCAGCACATGACAACTGATTTTGAATGCATTATTTTAATGAAAATTCAAAATCAGCACATGACAGTATTACTACATGATTCCTTGAACAAATAATCCAATTGTATTTACTAATGTTTTAGTTTGCCGTTCATTGATTGATGAAGTCAATTATACAATAAGTCAGATAGACACTAAGAAGATGGTGGAAATAGGTGGAGGTAGAAAGGTAAGATAAGAATAGTAGACCATAGTTTTACAATCATTCCTTAATCAAAATACCTCTTAACTTAATTGTGTCTCAAAAACAACGGGGGGTAGTGTTTACCCCATTTCTCCCACTAACATATGCGGTCCGCTACTTTTCTCGAAAACTACTGTAAATCTAGAAAAAATTAGCGGCAATTCTATTTTAGCGCAATAGGCGGTAAGACCTAACCGTTAAAATAAAACTGTCGCTAAAATTTGACATGGTTGGGAGGCGAAAAGCCAATGAAAACATTTAACAGATCTTTATGAAACTTCACAGTTACAATCTTTGGTTGGAGTAGATGTGTCATTGGCTATTCGTGTTTGATGATGTAAATGGTTAGGAGTTCTCAGTTGGTGATCATTTGGGGACACTGACATCCCATTTTAGTTATAACTTGTTTCATTCGATTATGGCAAACTCTTTTGATATTACAAATAACACAATTTGACAGAACTATAGTACAAACAACATATGCTTAATATGATCTTCAAAATGACTGAAATATAACAAAAACTGTTCAGATCTCATATTTATCTATGGAGATGACTGTGAAACTGACCAAAAACTGTGCATCAATTACCTGTCAAATACTGATCATATGTCCATATTCAATTGGCCCTTTACAACTGTAGTTACTGTACTACTGCTAAGTGTGACCACTGTGGTGGCTCAGTTGGTAGAGTGCTCTGTAAGTAGGAGTCGTGAGTTTGAACCCCCTGTCCCGGTCTGACCCAAGACTTGGAAGTGGGTAGTGACTGTTCTTTCACCAAGTGCTCGGCATTATCAGAGACATCTATGGGATCACGAAATGAGTCGCGGTACTTTCTGATGTGAACTAAAAATAAACAAGGTCCTGTGTCACGGTAGGCTTGACACAATAAAGAACCATGACAATATCTCAATATAAGTTAAATTCTCTTGACTGGGATGTTAAACACATTACTGATCAACTCAACTCTCTCTTGACTAAGCTTTTCATGCTTGCAAGACTAGAAGTATCTACAGTTATTCACTAAAGAATGTATTTATGATTATAGAAGATTCCATAGTAACTGACTAGATAAACATTTCCAATAAAACTAAAGATGGTAAACTTATGATTCTGGTGTATCTGAATCTTAAAGAGTCATCAAAGTTCATTGAATAAATTTTCACACCTTCATCAGGAAATGTAAACACAAACCATGTTTGGCTTCAGTATAAAAAAAATCCTTAGTCAATATGTTGACCATTTTGACCATGTAAAAATGTGGCGACCATGTTTTTAATAATTTCCACTGGCCATTTTTTGGACTTTTCATTTTCTTATGCCAAAATGACAGGCTTGAAGTGAATTATATTTTGTGAAATATATATTTAAGTGTTTCTACTGAAAAAAAAAAAA